>CM050914.1:42382101-42469946 GCA_027742785.1 Vigna reflexopilosa
ACAACATAGGTGAATCAAGTTTTTTTCACAATAGAGAGTTGTTGTCTACAATCCCAAACCAAGTATATCGATGATAATATACAGCAAGCAAATATGTTAAGTTCAAAAGGTCAACCAACTCCTATGATCTCCTTTTTTCATCTTAATCATGATGGATCCTACGGTTGAAGATGTCACTCTTTATCCCCTCAACAACATCATTGGATTGTTGTCAAGCGTATTATGCGATATCTCTTAGACACAATGAAACATGGTTTGCTCTAATAGCCATCCTCTGATCTATCCATCATCGGTTTCAGCTAAGCATATTGGGCCACTAACATAAAAGATATAAAATCCACAATATGTTTCTGCATTTATCTTGGAACTAACCTCATCTCTTGGCACTTCCAAAAAACAAAAGGTAGTCTCCGTAGCAGCACTAAGGCTGAATGCAGAAGTGCAACTGTTGTTTTTACTGAGACACTCTGAATATGGTCTCTTCTTGCTGACCTTCACATCAATGGAGGAATACCAAAGGTTTATTATGATAATTTAGTTGTTGTTCTATCATTTTGAAATTGACCTTCAATTTGTTTGTGATCACATCTAGCAACATCACATTCAGTTGATTCACATTTCAGCCATGTGTGAAGTTGTCGACATTTTTGCCAAACCAGTTTCAAGATCTTCCTTTGCTACTAAATAAACTTATGGTTGTCCATTGATATTATTTTCAAGGGTCTTTGAATTTTATTATAATTTTTATCTTTTAATTAAATATAGGAAATAATAATTCAACGGAAATGTCGACTATACACCTGAAAAGTTAATGGAGGTGTAAGTTGGGAAGGTGAACTAATACATAACAAGAGGAGAACATATAACAGGAATATTGAATATGATAGATGGAGACACACAAGGAATAGACAAAGACACAGACATTTGTGATCTAGTGAAACCTGAAAAGGCACATTTATATGTGACTGAGGAGATAGTTTATCAAGACCAGGACTCAAATTATGAACAAAACAAGTGGATCCAAAAGCTTTAAGAGGTAAGGGATTAAGAGGTTCATGAGGAAACAAAATGGAATGAGCGATTTTATTATTTATCACTGAAAATGGCATGCGATTAATAAGATAACATGTAGTGAGAAATACATCATCCAAAAAAGACTGTGGAACACCAACATGAATTAAAAATTAAAATTTTATAAGTAGTTTCAATAAAATGCCTATTCTTCCACTTAGCCACCCCATTTTGTTGAGGTGTATAAATACAAGAGGTTTGATGCAAAATGACATTAGAACCCATAAAAATTTTAAATGAATGAGAATGATACTCACCGCCAGTATCACTATGCAAGGTGTATAGTCGACATTTCCGTCCTACCTCCCCAATAGGCTGAATCACATGTAGTGCCCAATCCTCCATCTCCTCTGGCTATACCAACTGAGTTTGCACTTCCACTTAACCTCCGTAAAGGTATACGATCTACCCATAATACATCTCCTCATTACACTACTTTGATTTATCATAGATTATCTCCATCTTTTTATACATGCCTTTTATCACATGTTTGATGAGATTAATGCTCTTTAGAGTGGTGGAACTTAAGAACTCACCTCACTACCATATGAAAAATCTATTGTTGGTTGTAGATGGGTCTTTGCTATCAAAGTGGGTCCTAATGTACCATTGATACTTTTTCCTCAATTCCAAAGATGACTTTTGTTTGCTTATTTATATTCATCTCTTCTTTGACACTGCCTCTTTACAAATTGGATGTAAAAAATGCTTTACTTAATGACGATTTGCAAGAAGAAATTTATATGGAGCAACCTCCAAATTTTTTTGCTCGGGGAGAATCTTCTGGATTGGTATGTCATCTTTGCAAATCTTTATATGACGTAAAGTAGTCTTCTATAGCTTGATTTGGAAAATTTAGCAGTGTTGTTCAATAGTTTGATATGACTTGTAGTGAGACAGATCATTCAGTCTTTTATCGTCACTCTAGTATTGGGTGTATCTATTTAATAGTATATGATGATGATATTGTCCTTACACGGAGTAACAACCATGACATCTCCTGGATGAAACAACACCTTTGTCACCACTTTCAGACTAGAGATCTTGTCAAACTTGGATATTTCTTAAGGGTTGAGGTAGCACAATCCAATGATGGTATTGTTATATTTCAAAGAAAGTATGCATTGGACATTTTTTAGAAAACTAGATTGACGAACTCAAAATCAGCTAACACATCCATGGATCCCAATACCAAACTTCTACCTAATCAATGGAAGCCTTTCTCAGATCCGGAACAGTACAAAAGATTACTTGGAAAATTAAACTGTCTTACTATCACTCGTCCTAATATTTCCTTTGTAGTCAATGTGGTGAGTCAATTTCTCAATTCCCCATGTGCAGATCATTGGAATGCAACCATCCATATATTAAAGTATATTAAATCTCCTGGAAAAGGTTTGCTATACAATCATAGTAATCATGCTAAAGTTGTTTGTTATTAAGATGTTGACTAGGCAGGATCTTCATCTGATAGAAGATCTACTTCGGGGTATTGTGTTTCTATTGGAGGTAACTTTATCTCTTGGAAAAGCAAGAAACAAAGTGTAGTGGCAATATCTAATGCAGAAGAAGAATATAGAGCTGGCCTTAGCCACTTGTGAACTAGTTTGCCTTAAACAGTTACTTGAAGAAGTTCAATTTGGAGATGTAACTCAAATGACACTTATATGTGATAATGAAGTTGTTCTTCATATTAACTCTAATTTTTTCTTTCATGAAATGACCAAGCATATGGAGGTAGATTTTCATTTTACTTGAGAAAAAATTGTATCAGAAGGCACCAAGACTGCGTTTGTTAACTTGAGTGATGAGTTAGTATATACTTTTACCAAGCCTTTACGACCTAGAATTGATCATATTTGTAACAAGCTTTACACATATAATTTATATGTACAAGCTTGAAGAGAAATGTTAGAAATGTGTACACCTAATTGTATATATTTGGGTGTAACCTATATTTTCATTATAAATAGACTACCCTCTGTGTTGTTTCAACACAAGGTGATTAACCCTATACCTAATCTCTCTTTATTTTCATAAGGACAAACTTCAAACATATTATGTTATTATATATACGCCTGATAAGTGCTCAATTTAATTCAATTTTAAGATAATTTTGACATTTATCTTATTTTGATTTTGTTACAATATGCTTAATTCACCCCTATTTAATTTGTTTTATAGTTCTTGATGTGAAATAGAGAGTAAAAGTGGAAAAATGAAGAAAATAGAGGAAATTAAGGCATTTTACAGCAAACTAGTTTAGCACAGTTGCAACGCTAAATCTGGAGCTTGAGGCACACAAAGAAAACCTACATTGGAAGGAAACCTCAAGCCATGACTCGAGGCTTACGCCATGAAGAGTTCTTCACCTAGAAGTAATCCCAAGAACAACAACATAGGAACACACAACTTAAGCCATGGAGGAAACCCACCTTAGTAGGAAAACTCACAACAAGAGTCACAAAAACACGAGGCTTGAGCTACAGAGGAAACTCACCTTGGAGGAAAACCTCAAGCAACCACCTCCGAAAGGATCTAGAACATCATTTTTATGGCTGGAGCAAAAAAATGTGTAGTTGAAGCTACAGAAAGGCAGTTTGAAAAGATCTAGAGTAAATCCTCTACGGCTTAAGTACTAAAAGTTGTGGCTCAAGCAAACCTAGACAATTATAAAAAGATGCTTTCATTGTAATTCTTATGTTTAGATGTTGTTGGGATTGCAATATTCTATTATTAGGTGAACCCTCTCGTATTGAAGTTGGATGTAATTAATCTAACTCTTTGTACTTATACTTCATGAATATTTATTTATGTTTTCATTCAATATGTTTGTTAATTGATTTATGCTTGTTGTTGGATGAATTGATGAGTCATCTTATCTAACTAGCTTAAGATTGAGTGAAAGCTAGTATTAAGTTGTGGCCATATTAGTTTTCTTGTGGGCTTTTGAATGCTAGGTGTAAGACCTGGGAAATTGTAGAGTGTAAATAAAATATTGTGTCTTGGTTTATTTGTATTTAATGAAAGAGCATGTTTTCATAAGTGTGGTGTAGCTTAGTTGGTGAGAGTTGTTTGTTGGGCTAATGGTCTTGTGTTTCAATCTTGCTAGAAAAATGATTTAATTAAGTGTTTTATTATTTTATGTGTATCTTAATTGCTATTCGTATAATTTATGTGTTTTTTTTTGTGCAATAGTCAAAGAAACACTTGTGTAGCATGGTGGTTGTGGTGTGTGTGCTAGGAGAAGGTGTCAAAAGAACTGTGAACATTGGGAGAGGAAGAAAGCTAAGATTCTTTTAGGTAAGAGGGTGCTATCTTGGGTTTAATCCTTGTATATAGGGGTTGTCTTGGTGCAGTTTAACTCTCTATTTTGGTAATGGAGTTATATTGCTTGTGGAAACATTGAACCCTTGTATTTCTTGTTTTTGTTTATGAGTAATGAGGTTAGGTTGCATAAAGGTTGGTTTTAAAGCAAGGGTGACTAGAGAAACATGATATTGATGTATCATGGTTATATTGATTGAGAATGTGTTACTAAGTCCGATATAATAATGTCCATCCCATGGTCACACGATCTAAAGCAAGCATTTTCAAACCAATAATACTTGTACTCTTACATCACTCCCTGCTGGTGCTACTGTGGTTGGCTGCTAGTGGGTCATTCGCAGTAAACACAATGCCGATGGTAGCTTTCAACGACACATGCAAGATTAGTTCCAAAAGGATATAATCAAATATCAGGTTTGGATTTTAATATAAAACTTTTAGTCCTATGACAAAGCCTTCTATTATTAGAGTTGTTCTCACCTATATGTTGTTTCAGCTAAATGGCCTATTCATCTACTTAATGCTTTTATCGATGGTATTTTACAAGAAGATGCTCACATACAACAACCACATGGTTTTTTTCTCTCATTATCCTAACTTGTCTGTAAACTTCATGGATTAAAACAAAGTCCAAAGATCATGGTTTAATAAACTCAATCAAACTTTAACGGCTTTTGGACTATTCTACTCTCTTTATACTTGCTTATGTCGATGAAATCATCATCTGGAATTTGGTAAGCCATATCCATTCCATTGTTTCTATACCTCAAAATTGCTTTCCTTTAAAAGATAAGAGACTTTTACACTATTTTTTTAGAGTTAAAGGGTTTCATAATTCGTAAATAATTACCGATAGATAATTGTGTAAGTAATGTTATTTACAGCTATTTCACCTAAGAATTTTTTTCATAAGTAATTCATAAATAATATTTCCTTACCTACAAAGTTTTGCCCTTACCAATATATTTTTATTCTAGGCAACAAACTTTTTTTAGTGTTTTGCACTCTTTTTTTCTCCGTCTCCATATAAAGATTTCTAATTAAGTTCATTAAACAATGGAATGTTTATGATATATTTGAGACAAAAGTAATTTAACAATATAATGAATATGACTTTTAAAGATATGTACAAATGAAAGGTTTCAAAGAGCACAAAGAAACATATAAGTTGTTAATTTTGGTAAAATATAGTCTTGTAACTAATGAATTTTCGCTAGAAAATCATTTTAAAAGATTAATCATTTGGTGGTGTTGAAATAAAAGGAAAGAGAGAATTTAAGAGTTTCGAGATACAAATTATAGTGAACAAATTTTATTGTATTAGTTTTGATATAAACTGCAATTAAATTTGAAAAAAAAAAAAATCTCGCACAATCATAATAACAGAATTAAGAGTATAGTTATACCTAAAAGAATATAACTGCTCTTTTCAAATTTATGTATACAACCAAAGAAAATATATAATTTTGGGTGTGGCATTAATTGGTATCTCCAACTTGGACATATAAAATGCGATTGTATCTTTGCAATATATTATTGAAAATATAACATTGGCAATTTTGAACTTTGTGAATCGTTGAATGCGACTAATCTTTCTATTCTGATTTATTTAGTCATTAATTTCAATTTCTAGTGTTGTATATAAAATATCAAACACAATTAAGATTTAAAAGGAAGTGAATTTGCAGTATGGTTGACATGCATATATATATATATATATATATATATATATATATATATACTTACCAAATGGTACAGGAAGAAGAACTCCAAACGCTCATTACTGTCATCGTGACTCATGAATTACCTGAATATATATGAAAAATAGTGAGTTGATAGGAAAAGCTTTATATAAAAGATTGAGGCTTTTTTAAGCTAAAAGATTTTATAAAGAACCTGGGATTGTTCGTAGGACAAAGATTGTGATGAGATCTTACTCAATTTACTATGAAAGTTTTGATATTGTATTGAAAAAGACACTTTCAATTTCAATTACTTTAAGAAGCTCGCTAGCTTCCTTTCTATTTCGTTTTTTCTCTCTTCTTATATTAAGCCACTTAACAACACACATTTATTATATCTGAAATTCATTCAGTATTGCAAAATAACAGATTGCATCAAAATAACGGAAATTCACCAATGCGTTTCGTTCTCTGAATAAATTAACAAGTATTGAATTTGAATGTTAGTATCATGAATAAAGAAAAGACTTAAGATATATAACATCATTGTATTAGAAAAATATTATTTAAATATACAAAAAAATAGCAATGGAATTAGGATATTAATGAGTTCTTACCTGATTGTGAAACAACTTTTGGATCGTTGTGTTAAGATCGCCGTAAAATGTTGAATCAGAAGTTCGAATCACCAAATACATTGACACTTTAATGACTCCTTGAGAGAAAATTTTCATATTAGGACATTCAGCTACCATCACGTTTTTCAAATATGAGCATTGCAAAGTAGCATTCCCTGAATAAAAGCTTACTAGCTTTGGTAAGGAATTCAGCTTAATTGATCTGAGCCGTCCAAATACTATCTCATCACAACCATCTTCATCCTCCTTTTTCACAATTTCTTTGATTGATTCACACTTCTTTATGTTTAGAATCTCAAGTTTCACCAAACTTTTGAGTGTTGCAAATGTGAATAAATATTCCATCTTTTCACAGAGCTTCACAGATAACTTTGTAAGATTGATGAATGGTTGTACCCACGGGTGCTCTAAACCTATAAATTCTAACTCCCTTAATTCCGACAAATATAATCGTTTCAATCCAGCAAGTACTTTGTCGTGAACTTGAAGCTTTTGAGAGGGAAATATCTCCTTTAGACCAACGCATTTCTGTACTATAAGAGATTCCAACTTGGGTAGCTTGTGAAAGAAATCAAAAGGCAAACTATCTTTCTCATTGTTATCATCCTCAAAGGATAGTATAAGAATTTTTAATTTACAAAGAAGGTCTTCTGGCAAACGTGCATCACTCATAAGCTTAATGTTTTCCTCATTGAGTGTCAGTCCCTCCAGTTTGGAACAAACCTGACAATTGAAGTCAAACAAATTCAAAAGATGATGTGTTGACGCTAGTTAAATTTTACAAAATCAAAATATAACAATGTAAAGAAAAGGAAACACAAAAGGTTAAATTATAATGCTTCATTACCTTTTCAATCGAGAACAAAGATTGTTGTAACAAGTTAGTTAGAGCCTCTAAAACTTCTTTTTTACTATCATCATGAAAGCTTGATCTGAATACCTTCAGCTTAGGACAACATTCCACATATAACCTATCTAACAAGGGACATTCTAGATCATGCTTTCCAGGGTAAAAGCAACTCAACAGTGGCATGTTTTCAAGATTTAGATATGACAAACAAGGGAATTCAAACATTATTGTTGTGCCATGTTCCATTTCATCTTCCCTTCCAACTATTTCTACCATTTTCTCACATTTCTGTATATCAAGTATCTCCAACTTCACAAGATGTTTGGCAAGTGATAAAGGGAACAATGTTACTAGGCTTCCACAACCATCAATATACACTTCTTGCAAATTGGAAAAGCTGACAATTCCTTCTAGATTTTTCTTCCATACACATTTTAAATTTGACAAGTCGTATAATATAAGCTTTTTCAAGCCAAAGATTATTCCCTTTGTCTCAACCTCAATCTCATCAGTGTCAAATATTACTTGCACTACATTGGAGCTATGCACCTTCAATTCTTCTAAGTTCTTCAAGTAAGGAAGTATATGAGATGGAATTACGAAGGATCTATTCCACGTTATATCAAATTCCAGCTTCGTAAAACTTCCAAAAAAGTGGTCTGATATAGTAGGTTTTGTGTGTTGAACTCGGATCATTCCAAGATAATCATGAAGAATCATAAGCTTTGAGTAGTTGAAAAAATCCTTACAAGACAAGAAACTCAATGTCAGATAATCGAAAAGTTTCATATGCTTGATATTTGATTAAGATGACTGGGATTTGAATGAATACTTAACTCAAATTTTGGTAATGCTTATTTATTTATGCATTTATTTTTATAATAGGTTCCAATTATCTAAGATATAAAAAGAGAAAAATAAGAATAAAGATGGCTAAATGTTTTCTGAACAAAATGAAAAAAAAAATGTTATAAAAGGACAATGAAGTAATAACAAGTTTGTTTTGAGACATAATTGACCAGTTGAATCGAAAAATCGGTTAACTCATTTAGTGTTTGGCCTTTTAGAATTACAGACTGAATCTCCAATCGAATTGTTCCATAGTATTTGTCCATTAGACTTACAAATCCGATCTCCAATTGAATGGATCAAAAACTGAAAAACTCGCTTCTAAAATTACAGTTTTGTCCTGAAGAATCAATTGGAATTTTTTTAAAATATTCTGTAAATTTTATTTTGAAATTTCCTTAAAGTAAAAAACGTAAAATTATATTCTAGAAATCATTTTTTTAAAATAATATTATTATGTATCCTTGAACCTTAAACCTAAATACTACAGATAGGCTGGACGGCCACAGGACAACCACGGTTTGTGCGTCACTCTTGCATAGGCACCGCACTAATCTTCTTTGTATCGTCTCAATTTCAGAGGAGTCGGATGTCCATAGAACCATCTCGCGAAGATATCTGACCGGGCGGTCTAAGATGAACTATCGGTCGGAATCCGTAATCATATTTATGTAAGGTTTAAGGTAAGAAGTAATTAGAGCTATTGGACTGGGATTGGGTCGTGATTAAGATTTCACTAATCTCAGGCCCATGGTGAAAACTATAAATACATGTTAAATGTAAGAGATAGGTGGTTCACATTTACTACGCATTAATTACTAATCCAGAATTACCGTACAGACTGTATACTAACTTAGGCATCGGAGAACCTTTGACAGGTTCACCTCCAGGCGAGAGAGCGAAGGAGATTGGAGAGCATTACCGGATGGCGTTGAAGAACAAATTGTGAAGGTGTTTGGAGTGACTCGACCTCGCAACCGAAACATTTTGGCGCCCACCGTGAGGCCAAGTAACTCGACAACCCTAATGGTGACCACGAGAAACATGAGCATAGAAGATCCAGCCGAGACGATCAGGATGTTGCAACAAAAGATGGAGGAAATGCAACAGCTTCACGAAGCAGAGATGGCGACCGTCCGAGGAGAGTGCTCGACTCGAATTGCCAAGGAAAAGGGATTCGGAGTAGGAGAAAGGGCGGAGGAGGAATGCGACAAGGCTGTCCAGGAAGACAAAATCGAGCATAGCAGCATGCCGGATCCCACGTGGAGACCGACTGAGCTAGAGGTCGAAGGGAGTAAGGCTAAGGCCGACCATGCCGAGAGTGTCGTAGTGAGTAAGCAACTGGTGGTGAAGGCCGAGAGTTCGTCCGTCCTCTTGCCCTTTGTTCAAGCCATCATGGATGTCCACTTATCTGAATAGTTTGTTCCCCTTCTGTTCAAAGTATATGATGGAAAGACCGACCCAGAGGCCCACATCAAGACTTTCACTAACACGATGGTGTTACTTACCGACAATGACGCCATATGGTGCCAAGCATTCTCCCTATCGCTGGAGGGAGAGGCATTGGAATGGTTTAACTCATTGCCTCCCAATTCTATCGAGAACTTTGAGGGTCTGCGGCGCATGTTCAACCGTTAGTTCGCCAGCAGTAGTACTTAAGACCTGAGTCTCTTCGACCTAGTAAATCTCAAACAGGGAAAAGAGGAAACGTTAAAGGTGTTCTTGGATCGTTACCAAAAGATTGTCCGGCAAGTGGAGGGTCTTAACTTTGAGTTCGCCCTCCAATACATCCTACCAGCCCTTAAGTCAGGGCCCTTCAAGGACAATGTCTGCCGGCGCACCCCGAAAACTATGGAGAAATTGCGCGAGCGGCCGCCTGACAAGATCAGGGTAGAAGAGATGAAGCTATCCTACAAGAAGGAAAGCCAAGAGGCGCGAGAAGGCAGACGGGAGGAAGTTTGATAACCCATTAGGCAAGTCTGGAGGGGGACCACCTAGAGGACCAAGGTTCCAGCAATATACCCCCCTGAATGCCCCTCGCGCCAGAATACTGTAGGAAGCCCTGAGTGCCGAGTTAATTCAGTGCCTAAGCGGCGCCCGACACCACCCGAGGTAAATGGCAACAAACATTGTCTTTATCACAAGAGCATGGGTCACACCACTGAGGAGTGCATAACACAGAAGGATAAGATCGAAGAATTGATCCGGGCGGGACAATTGAAGAAGTACATAAAGGTTGATCGTCCCGAGGTACCCTCACAACGGTCGAGCAATCCACAACGGAGAAGCCCGCGGAGGCCAAAAGAGCACAGAAGACCAAGGTATGGTCGAAATGACCGTCCTCGACCAGAAAGGCGGCGAAGCCGAAGCCATAGTCAAATTCATGATCGTTCGTTGCGTGGACACATTAACACGAGGGTTCACCGGTGCAGGGTCATCTTCATTTGCACGGAAGCACCATGTCTAAGCTCTGTGATCCGTCCATGTAGTAGACAAACCCGGGAGGACCTTGCCGCCCATAATTTTTACAGACGAAGATTTCCTTGCCCCCGACCCCGACCAGGACGATCTTATGGTCAATATGGCAAAGATAGCCCGTTACAGCATAAGCAAGATGCTTGTCGATCAAGGCATTTCAGTGAACATCCTCTATTGGAAGACATTCCAAAAGATGGATTTTTCAGATGACCTGATCGTACCGTATAACGAGCAAATAGTGGGTTTTGTAGGCGAAAGGGTAGACACCCAGGGCTACGTGGACCTTCGTATTCGCCTCAGAACCGATCGAAATAGTGAGGAGAAACGGGTGCGCTTTCTGTTAGTAGAGGCCAACACCTCATACAACGTTCTTCTAAGGCGGCCGTGCTTGAACGCTTTTGGAGCTATCGTATCAACCCCCCACCTTACCATGAAGTAGCCGTCCAATAGGGGGATGATATGCACAGTCTGGGCGGATCAAAAAACAACGAGAGAATGCTACGCGACTGGCTTAAAACTTTACCCCAAGACTGTCAGGAGGAAAACCAACCGGTCAAAGGTGGCTATGGCGGATGTCGACCCGCGAACAAATACCGAAGTTGGGAGAAACCCAACTGGTCATAGTAGGGAAAGATGACTCTCAAACTACGACGATGGCCCGAGGGCTAGAGTCCGAGACGGAGAAGGAAATCAGGTCCGTCCTATGGTGCAATAGGGACCTATTCGCGTGGACGGTCGCCGACATGTCGGGGATTCATCCCTCAGTAATGTCACACAAGCTGGCGTTATTCAAAGAGGCCCGACCGGTCGCCCAAAAGAAGCGGAGAATGGGAGAGGAAAAGAAGAGAGCTATAGAAGAAGAGGTGGGTAAGTTGAGCGAGGCCGGATTCGTCAGGGAAGTGACGTACACTACCTGGCTCGCTAACATGGTCATGGTCAAAAACGCTAGTGAAATGTGGTGTATGTGCATCGACTACACCAATCTGAACAAGGCTTGCCCCAAGGACTCCCACCCCCTCCCAATATTGATGCCCTGGTTGATGGGGTGTCGAGCCACAAAATGTCGAGTTTCCTATGTACGCTCCCGACCAAGAAAAAATCGCTTTTATATTTGATAAGGCCAACTTCTGCTATGAAGTCATGCCCTTTAGTTTGAAGAACGTTGGGGCTACATACCAGCGCCTAATGGACAGGATATTCTCGGACTAGACCAGTCGGTGCATGGACGTATACGTGGATGATATGGTAGTCCGGTCGGTAGACGACCGACAACATACAAGAGACCTGGAGGAAGTATTCAAGCAGGTCACACGTATGGGATTAGATTGAACCTTGCTAAGTGCACATTCGGGGTGGTGGGCAGGATGTTCTTAGGATTCATGCTCACTGCCCAAGAAATCAAGGCAAACCCAGACAAATGCACCGCCATTCTGGAGATGCAAAGCCCAACCACTCTAAAGAAAGTTCAAAGATTATTCGGACATCTTACCGCCTTATTCAGATTTATTCCTAAACTGGTTGAGCGTGTCCGACCCATCTTGAGGAAGATGAAAAAAGGATCCGCTGACAACTTGGATGTCGATTGTGAGAAAGCATTCCAAGATTTTAAAGCAACATTGATGAATCTGCCAGTCATGAATAGGTCGGTACCAGGAGAAGATTTACAGATTTACTTGGGAGTTTCGAAAACGACAGTCAACGCCGCTTTGCTTCAAGAAAAACCCAAGCCAACGCCTATATACTTCATGAGCCAGACCCTCCAAGATACTAAAACGAGGTACCAAAAAGTAAAGAAGGTGGCCTTGGCTTTACTCAACGCATCCAGAAGGCTCCGCCCGTATTTCCAAAGCTACCAGGTCGTGGTTCGAACTGACCACCCCATTTTCGAAATCTTGAGAAAGCCCGATTTGGCGGGACGAATGGTCGGCTGGGCTGTCGAATTGTCAAAGTTCAGCCTACGGTATGAACCGAGGAGGTCGGTGAAAGGCCAACACTTTGTTGATTTTGCAGCGGAGCTACCTCCTACAACGAGCGACGAATGGAATTTATATGTCGATGGGACTTCAGGTTGCTCGGCAAGCGGAGCGGGAATAGTATTGGAGGGCCCGAACGATTTCTTAATGGAGCACTCCTTAGTGTTCAAATTCAAGGCGTCCAATAATCAAGCAGAATACGAATCCCTGGTGGCAGGATTGAAGTTGGAAAGCGATATGGGAGCCCGGAAGGTCATATGCTGAACAAACTCTCAACTCGTGATTGGGCAAATGAAAGGGGAGTTCCAAGTTAAGGACGATCACCTTCTCCGGTACTTCCATAAGGCATCCGCCCTAACCAAGGGGTTTGGAAAAATCAAAATCCTACACATCCCCCGCGAAGATAATACCCGAGCAAACATGCTGTCGAAACTTAGCTCCGGCAAAGAGAAAGGGCAGTTGACTAGATCATTCTCCAGGTGTTGTTATCGTCGTCGGTGGAATTTTTAACCGCGATAGTGGATGGAGTTGAAGATTGGAGGACAAAAATTCGAAAGTTGATGAATCAGCAGGACGCTGGCCAATCTCTCCTCTCGGTCGATACCAATAAGATTGCCCGATATGTTATGGTGGGAAACGACCTGTACCGGAGAAGGTTTTCCACCCCCTCCTTAAATGTCTCTTTAGTCCTAAGGCCCAATATGTGATGGACGAACTACATAACAGGATCTGCGGGTTCCACAACGGGCTGCGAACCTTGAAATGTAAGGTTCTTCGAGCCGGGTATTACTGGCCCACCATGGAGGAGGACACCAAACTGTTCGTTCACAAATGTATCAGTTGCCAAGCCCACACCAATGACACCCATGCACCGTCGCATGACCTGCACACCTTAGTGTCACCATGGTCGTTCGCCCAATGGGGAATGGATATTGTCGGCCCATTCCCCATCGCCCGGGCTCAGAAGAAGTTCCTCCTTGTCATGGTCGAGTACTTTACTAAGTGGGTGGAGGCCGAAGCTCTAGCGACCATCACAACACCTCTGGTGCAGAAATTTATCTGGAGGTTGATCTGAAGATTTGGGCTCCCGCGGACGGTCGTCACAGACAACGGCTGACAGTTCATTGACTGAAAATTGGGCGAATTTTACAAGAGCCTGGGGATCAAACATGTGACCAGCTCCTCAGACGAACGACCAAGTGGAGGCCGTAAACAAAACAATCGTCGCTGAATTGAAGAAGTAGTTGGGTGAGAGAAAAGAATCTTGGGTTGACGAACTTCTGGAGGTCCTATGGGCTTATAAATGCACTCCACATGGAACAACAGGGAAACACCTTTTAACTTAAGGTATCGTACTGATGTCATGTTGCTGGTTGAGTTGGGAGAGCCCCCTTTACAGTGGCAAATGGAAGATATCCATCCATCTGAATGATGGGGAGCTAAGAGTGGAGCTGGATACCTTGGAGGAGCGACGAGGTCGGGTAGCGCTAAGAGTGGAAGCATGCAAGCAGATAGTAGAAAAAAGATACAACACCAAGGTGCAGCCTATAAGCTTTTAGGAAGGAGACCTGGTGTGGAGGAAAATTGGGAAGCACATCGAACAGCCTCCCATGGAAAACTTGCTGCTAAATGGGAGGGGCCTTTTAAAGTGATGGAAGTCCTCAGCAATGGAGCCTAGCGTCTCGCGAATCTAGACAGGCGCCCAATTCCCAACACGAGGAATGCCTCATATTTAAAGTTTTACCTTAGTTTAAAGTCATTTCTTATGTATGCTCCATTTTGCCAAAAATTAATACAATGACATAGCGTTCCATATACTTCAAAGATTTCTAGTGGTGAGTGATCGACCGAACGAACGTCCAACAAAAACTCAAGTTGATGAACGGAGTGTTCCGGAGAGGAACCACTACCAACTTGGTCGGATGGCGAACGACGAGTTCTTTTAATGAACCCCTACCGTCTGGAATGTATACAAACCCAAGTTGATGAACGGAGTGTTCCCGAGAGGAACCACTGTCAACTTGGCCGGACGGGAACAACAACTTCTTTTAATGAACCCCTACCGTTGGAACGTATAAAAACCCAAGTTGATGAACAAAGTGTTCTAAGGAGGAACCACTGTCAACATGGCTGAACGATGAACGACGAGTTCTTTCAATGAACCCCTACCATCTGGAATGTGAAGTGTTCCGAGGAAGAACCACTATCAACTTGGCTAGACGACGAACGACGAGTAAGGAAAAACAATAAAACCCGAAATCGTTAACTTAGTGCGAAAACAAAGAATGAAAGGGCGAGAAGAAAAAAGGAAGAAAAAAAATTAAATGAACATATTATTGAAAGTTTGGGGTACACAAAAAGTGTGATGGTAGGCCGGTAAGGCAAACATTGGATTCATAAAAATGTTTGCCGACCAACCACACCTTGCAAAATGCATCAAAAAATTCAATAAACCGGAAAATAAATGCCCCCCAATCAACAAAACTAACTCCCGAGTCATTCTACTGCGCGTCGTCATCGTCGACAACATCCTTGACGACAATCTCTTCATCCTCAGGATCATCTTCAACAACCGTTTCTTCCGCAACAGGAGGTTCCTCTATTTCAGGCTTATTTCCCCCAACGGCTGGAGCATCAAGATGAACCAAAGCACCATTAAAGAGATCCTTTTTCAATGTCAAGCCCCATGGCACACAGCTTGGCGAACGGACGCTTGTCGTAGGGCCTTGTTAAAACCTTCCTTGTGTTCAAAGACGACCCGCGCGTTCAACTCAGCGATCCGCTCGTTCGCCTGCACCAGCTCGTCCGTCAACACTTGGTTCTTTTTTAGGAGCTCCTCCTCAACCTTTGTTTGCGTGGTGGGCGCAACCTTCAGCTGACCGCATTCCTCAACCAGGCGGTCACTCGTTGCCCGAGCATTTTTTAGTCGCTGACGGTCCTAGCCAATTGTTATTTTATTTCGCCCAACTCAAGCTCGAGCTCGGCACGTTTCTTCTCAGATTCCTTTGAGTCGAGCGCAACACCTCTACCTCCACCTACAGATCGGCGGAAATCTTCTTCTCCGCAATGAGCTCGACTTGAACGTGCTGGGCCCCCCCTCCGATCAGCATATTCTCGAAGGTACCAGGTCATCGATATCGCTTGAGTAGACATCTCCAACATACCGTTGGTTAGCTCGGACTCCGAGAGAGGCTCGATGACCGACCGGTGTGTAGAGCTCATGTGAAAATTAGTCCTATGACTAATATTGAACTTTGTGCTAAACACTCCATTAGGAAGCGGCCGAGGAACGCTCCCTTCCCTTCGATTCCTCTTGGAGGCAGATTTCTCCTCTACCTTGGCCTTTCTCTTTCAATGTAGAGGTTGGGTCGAAGCACTAACTACTTCTGATGACGGTTCCAAATGAATAATAGGCGTATCCTAAGGGGGATCCTAGGGGAGGTCAGGAGCTACGCTGTTGGCGACAACTCCTCCAGCGGCTGCAATGGTAACATTCGCCTAGGTTTGCGTAGTCGGAAGGCGACGGTTGGCCCTGGGGAGCCTGTTTCTCGGTTCTGTAACACGTACGACGTCTAAAAAGCAATCAAACATTGCATTAACCGACTTCTATGGGCACTATAGACATTGGTAAGTACATTAGCCGACGTCTATGAAGTGTTCGTTGTGTTTTGGTGTAGTTTTTCTCATGTCTTTGGGTAGCGTAGTAGCACCTAGTTTCCTCATAAGAAAAAATTGCGTCTTTTGCATCTCTTATCGCATTTCAACCCAAAGACGAACCTGGGTCGTTGCCTAGGTCCACTCCGACCGCCAATGAAAAAGAATACGGTGAGAATACGGTGACACCGTATTCTCACCGTTTTCTTTTTCATTGGCGGTGGGAATGGCACTATGCAAGGACCCAGGTTCGACTTCGGGTTGGAATGCCATAACAGATCAAAAAACGTAAGTTTTTCTTAGGAGGAAACTAGCAAAGGGAGAAGGTGCACTACGCTACCCAAAGACACAAGAAAAACTGCACCAAAACACAACGAAAACTCATTTTAATCGGTTCAAATGAAAGATAATACAAAGATTACTTTAAACAGAGTAAAAACAACTTTAATGGTTCACGGGACATCAAACACACCTGGAAATGCAGAGCAGCGAAGAGAAAAGGCGAAGGAAGACGATCAAACTACTGGTTCGCAAACTGCTGGTTCGCACCATTTAACAAGAAATTAGATGTCAGTTGCCCACAAAGCCAACATCTATAATCGCATATACGTCGGACACCTCACTAATGTGACGTTCATTCCATTTAAAAATTAATATTTTTGTTATATATAGATGTCGGCTTGGCGGGACGAGACGTCTAGTGGGCGGAAACGAATGACTTTTCACATACCTGGTCAAACTATAGACGTCTGGTATAAGGGTCGTGACGTCTATAATCGCATATAGACGTCAGGTGGCGGGGATCAAACGTCTAGATGGTGAAAAAAATTAATTTTTCACCTACCTGTCAGACTATAAACGTTGGGTATGCGGGGAACCGACGTCTATAATCGCATATAGGCGTCAGGTGGCGGGAGCAGACGTCTAGATGGCGATGAAAATTAAATTTCCACCTTGCTGTTAGACTATAGACGTCGAGTAGGCGGGGCACCGACGTCAATATGACGGAAAGAAATGACTTTTCATTTACCTGTCAGACATGTACATGTCAGTTTCTAGGGACACCGACGTTTATAGTATTATAGACGTCGACCCCTCGCCTAACAGACGTCTATAGGCTTCACTTATTCACACAATTACCACCGGTCAATAATTTACGTCGCTTCCCCCTCTAACTGGCGTCTAATGGGTGAAGTTGTAAGCCGATTCTGCACTAGTGGAAGATGGATCAGCGGGGAAGCGGGGCAGACATGATACCTGACAAACAAACAGAAACTTAACAAAGTTAACATCAGCTTACTAAATAAAACAAAGGAAATCTGACCTAGTCGTGGAATTCGTGATAGCCTGCCTCCCTTATGATGACCTCAAAATATTGGTCCTTAAAATTCTTGTACGAATCGGAAAAGGGCCTAAACAGGCACCGATCCTTGACAGACGTCAAAGAAACCCAACCTCCCTTCGGGAGAGGACGAACATCGAAATAATGTAAGAAAACAGGGATGAAAGGGGTTAATCCGAGGGTAGAACACATTGCTGTGAATTCCTGGATGGAAGCCTAAGCATTAGGATGTAGTTGTGTGGGAGCGACATTTACCTCACGGAGGACGGCCGATTGGAATGCCGTAAAAGGCACCTGAACAAAGAGCTGGGTAAAGAGATTGACGTACATGAAAAAGAAGTCATTAGGACTTCACTCCTTTCCATGGAAAACCCGTTCGTTCTCCCTGCTCACGCCCACTCTTATCAACCGAGCATCCTCTAGGTCCCTGATGATATGCGACCGATATATCCTCCACTTTAGCTTCCTCTCAGTGTAGTACTCCGACACGTACAAACACACATCGTGTGGCACCCAGTCGTACCCCCGAATGACATGTAATCCATCAACCAGTACCAGGGGAATGTCGTCGGTAGGAACGCCCCCCTTTAGTAAGTGGATGGGCACCCCATAGATAACCCTTTCTCCTCCATACACAGGTGATCGAGGCCCCAAATCCTTTTCCCCGCTATTTACAGGAGACGAAGGTCGCAAATCTGCATCCCAGTCAGACCTTTCTAAGTACGAGGACGACATTGAGCTAGGAGAAGACTGATCGTCACCACTACCTATCGCACCACCGCCACCTCTGCCCAACAACTCCAATGAAGACTCAACATCAACGATTTCCATTTATTACCTGAGGGAAAAAGAATGTTGGAGGAAAAAGAAGTAAGAAAAGATGAAAATGATAGGGCCCCACCCCTCCTATTTATAGAAAATTTTTGAAAACCGTCGATGCATCATCACCGGTGAAGCTTGCCACAACAAACGGCCTAGATGCGAAGACGCTTCAACTTCCTAAGGCTGACAGTAAGCGAACACGCGACACGTGTTTTTCCCACCCAAACCAATGCGGAGACGCCTCATCTACCCAGGAATTGACAACAAGCGAGCATGCAACACATGTTTTTCCCGCCCAAACCCTATACCAAATGGAGACAGACGGTTACGAGACCACAGACGAAACTCTTAACATAAGGGCGGCCACTTGAAACCCTACACCAACTTCGTTGCTTAGGGCTTGGGGGGCCTATGTACCAGATAGGCCAAACGGCCACACGACAACCACGGTTTGTGTGTCACTCTTGCACAGGGACCACGCTAGTCTTCTGTGTATCATCCCAATTTCAGAGGGGTCGGACATCCATAGAACCACCTCATGAAGATATCTGACCGGGCGGTCTAAGATGAATGATCGGTCGGAATCTGTAATCATATTTATGCAATGTTTAAGGTAAGAAGTAATTAGAGCCATTGGGCTGGGATTGAGCCATGATTAAGATTTCACTAATCCCAGGCCCATGGCGAAATTTATAAATACAGGTTAAAGGTAAGAAGTAGGTGGTTCACATTTACTACGCATTTATTACAAATCCAGAATTATCGTACGGACTGTATACTGACTTAGGCATCGGAGAACCTTTGACAGGTGCACCTCCGGGCGAGAGAGCGAAGTAAAGCGTGACCGGACGACATAGAAGAACAAATTGTGAAGGTGTTTGGAGTGACTCGACCTCGCAACCAAAACAACTATGAATATATTAAATTTTATGCAAATTTTAAAGTTATATTTTTACGCTTAATTTTGCTTTTAAGTTATGATATTATATTTTTAAGTTATTATGTATATTATTACTCATTAATACTAATTTCAATCACCGTTCAACTATGTGACAAGTTTAACCAATAAACCTTGTGAGGTGCCAAAAGGTTTGGTTTTCAAAACACAAAATGACCACATAACGGTTTGCAAACTCAACATATAAAAAACTTGAAGGTAATTCTCAATTCACTTTGTTTTCACTACTACATGTAAAGTTTGGTTTCGTATTTATGTAAGAAGCCACCTAAAATGTCTTTCACATATATTTTCCACAAAAATTGTTAGCATTTTGAGGTTGTGAGATGAATAATTGATGAGATAGAGAAAATGTAGAGATAGTGAAATGTAGAGAATATGTGGAGATAATGAAATATTAGTAGTTAGAAGAAGTTTTGTAGTTGTCTTTTGTTGTGGTAGATATTCTCTTGCATTAAATGGTAAAGTACATAAATATTTATAAATTGATAGATTATTCTAGAACAATGCTAGCCACAACTTATGTCGAATGTCCTAGCTTTTTGTACTTATGTAGAATGTTTTTGATTTTTTCTTCTTATCTTAGCCTTTTCTACAATTTTCTAGAACTTTTATTACATTTTAGTACTTCTATCTTAGGATTTTCTATATTCTTCTAGAATTTGCATTACACTTTAATACTCCTCCTTAACGCAAATTCGATAACTCCAAGCATAGTGCGTAGTAGTTCAAATCTTGTTCGTGATAATGCCTTAGTAAACATATCTGCAATTTACTCTTCTGTTGGACAGTACTCGAGTCGAATTTGTTTAGTTGTCTCTTCATCTCAAATGAAGTGGTATTTAATGGTTGTGTTTTATTCTTTGATAATGGACTGGATTAATTTATGCTATTACTTTTATCGATTTATTGTCGCAATAGATAATAGTCGGTCCATCTTGTGGTTCACCCATTTCTTCAAGTATCTTCATAGCTATTTAAACTAATGTGTGATTCTTAGAGTTACCAAATTTGCATTTTAAAGTGCAATGCAAATTCTAGAAGAATGTAGAGACTCGTGAGATAGAAGAACTCAAATGTAATACAAATTCTAGAATATTGTAGAAAAGCCTAAGATAGGAAGAAAAAAAATCAAAAATATTCTACATAAATAAAAATCTAAAAGATTCCACATAAGATATGACTAGCATTTTCTAAAATAATGCATGGGTCTTTAAATACCAATGTAATCTACCATTTGAGGTAAGACAACATCTACCAGCATTAAGACAACTACAAAATACATTTCTTTCAACTACTATTTTTTACATTCTACTATTTCCACATATTTTCTATCTCATCAACTATTTTTTTTCACAATCTAAAAATACTAACATTGTACCTAGCAAAATAATTATTTTTAAAATAATAATCCATCAAACAAAACCTACTGCTAAATAATATAATATATTATAATTAATTTCAGGTTAAGAAAAGAGTATCTTATAACAAAAGAAAAAAAATAGTAATGTAATACAAAAAAAGAAGACTATTTTATATATATATATATATATATATATATATATATATATATATATATAATTAGGATAAGTAATTCTGACCTTTTCATGAAATAAGCTTTGAAGAGTTGTGTTGAGATCGACGTGGAAAATGAAATCAGAATCACCGGATGTTTGAATCCCCGAAAACATTGCTAGTTCCGTGACTCCTTCAGAGAAAGTTTTCATATTGAGACATTCAACTACCATCACATTTTGTAAACATGAGCATTGCAAGGTGGCATTTCCTGAATAAAAGCTTATCAGCCTCGGTAAGTATTTCATCTTAATTGATCTGAGCCGTCCAAATACTATCTCATCATAACCATCTTCATCCTCCTTTTTCACAATTTCTTTGATTGATTCACACTTCTTTATGACTAGAGTCTCAAGTTTCACCAAAGTTTTGAATGTTGCAAATGTGAATAAATATTCCATCTTTTCACAGTCCTTCACATATAACTCTTTAAGATTGATGAATGACACTTGACAAGAAACTATGCTTTCTACTCGAGGGCACCTATAAAGACTTAACACTTCAAGCTTTTTGGAGTATGGTTGTACCCACGGGTGCTCTAAACCCACCCATTCTAACTCCTTTAGTTCCGTCAAGACTATTTTTTTAAATATCACAAGTACTTTGTCGTGAACATGAACCTTTTGAGAGGGAAATATCTCCTTTATACCTGAGCATTTGATTACATAAAGTTGTTCTAAATTGGGCACCCTGTGAAAGAAATCAAAAGGCAAAATACTTTTCTCACTGTAATCATTCTCAAAGCAGAAACAAAGAATATTTAATTTCCAAAGAAGGTCTTGTGGCAAACGTGCATCACTCATAAGCTTCATGTTTTCCTCATTGAGTGTCAGTCCCTCTAGTTTGGGAGAAACCTGACAATTGAAGTCAAACAAATTCAAAAGACAATGTGGTTACAAGACGAAAATATATCAATGAAAAGAAAAGGAAACACAGATGTTTAGAATAATTATAATGCTTCATTACCTTTTCAATCGAGAACAAAGGTTGTTGTAACAAGTTAGTTGGAGCCTCTAAAACTCCTTCTCTTTTACTATCATCATCATCAAAGCTTGATCTGAATAGCTTTAGCTTAGGGCAACATGTAACATATAACATTTCTAACAAGGGACATTCTAGATCATGCTTTCCAAGGTAAAAGCAACTCAACAGTGGCATGTTTTCAAGATTTAGATATGACAAACAAGGGAATTCAAACATTATTGTTGTTCCATGTTCCGTTTCATCTTCCCTTCCAACTATTTCTACCATTTTCTCACATTTCTGTATATCAAGTATCTCCAACTTCACAAGATGTTTGGCAAGTGATAAAGGGAACAATGTTACTGGGCTTCCACAACCATCAATATACACTTCTTGCAAATTGGAAAAGCTGACAATTCCTTCTAGATTTTCCTTCCATACACATTTTAAATTTGACAAGTCGTATAATATAAGCTTTTTCAAGCCAAAGATTATTTCCTTTGTCTCAACCTCAACCTCATCAGTGTTAAATATTACTTCCACTTCATCGGAGCTATGCACATTCAATTCTTCTAAGTTCTTCAAGTAAGGAAGTATATGAGATGGAATTACAAAGGATCTCTTACACGTTATGTCGAATTCCAGCTTCGTAAAACTTCCAAAAAAGTGTTCTGATATTGGAGGTTTTGTGTGTTGAACTCGCATCATTCCAAGATAATCATGAAGAATCATAAGCTTTGAGTAGTTGAAAAAATCCTTACAAGACAAGAAACTCAATGTCAGGATAATCGAAAAGTTTCATATGCTTGGTATTTGATTAAGATCATTGGGATTTGAATGAATACTTAACTCAAATTTTGGTAATAGGCCTGCAGCTTATTTATTTATTTGTATAATAGGTTCCAATAATTAAGATATAAAAAGAGAAAAATAAGAATAAAAGATTGCTAAAGGTTTTCTGACCAAAATGCAAAAAAAAGAAAAAGAAAAAGAAGAAAAGTTATAAAAGGATAATGGAGTGATAACAAGTAGCTTTGTTTTGAGAAATAGACCGAGCAGTTGAATCGGAAAAATGGATTAACTCATTTAGTGTTTGGCATTTTAGAATTACAGACTCAATCTCCAATCGAATTGTTCTATAGTATTTGCTCATTAGACTTACAAATCCGATCTCCAATCAAAAACTGGAAAACTCGAACAAAATCAGCTTCAAAATTACAGTTTTGTCCTGAAGAATCCAATTGGAATTTTTTTAAAATGTCTTGGAAAACTTATTCTGAAATTTCCTTAAAGTAAAAACGTAAAATATTTTGTATTTAGAAACCATTTTTCAAATTAATATTATTTTGTATTCTTGAACCTTAAACCTACATATTAAGAAAATATTTAATTTTATACAAATTTTGAAAGTTATTTTTTTTTAATTTTGTTTATAAGTTATGATATTATATTTTTAATTTTATTATGTATATTATTACTTACTAATACTAATTTCAATCACCGTTGAACTATATGACAAGTTTAACCAATAAACCTTGTGATGTCCCGAATGGTTTGGTTTTCAAAACACAGAATGACCACATAACGGTTTGCAAACTCAACATGTAAAAAACTTGAAGGTAATTCTCAATTCACTTTGTTTTCACTACTACGTGTGAAGTTTGGTTTCGTATTTTTGTTTTCACTTTGTTTTCCACAAAAATACTCTTCAAATTATAAAAAAACAAAAACTAGTTTAATTCTTCAAATTTCAAAAGTCTGGTTTTAGTAACAACAACTTTGAGGGTTAAAATCATTTTAGTCCACTAAATTTAGTGTTTGAAAATTGAAATATTTTTTTTTTCAAATATTAAAGATAATTTTTTAAAAAATTTAAGAGTCCAAAGCCACATTTATCTTAAATTTCTATTAATAAAAGCATAATTAGACCTTCTTTTATTGAGAGAGATTCAAAGAATAAAAATATTCAAAAAAACAACACTATATGTCATTAATATTTAGGATAGTTTTTAGAGAAAAATAAGTAAGTTTAAAAAAATTTAATCATATGACTGAGTTTTTTTTTTTTAATAAAGATGAATTAACTAATAAGATCTTTAAAAAGGAGATGAGAGAGTAATAACGATAGAATTTTTGGGCTCATAATTAAAGCGTTTTATGACAAAAAAAATTGCATGGTGATTTTCTTAGATGTAATTAAAGCGAAAGAAATATATAAGGCCAAGAGATCCAATTAGAATGAAGGTAGGAAAATAATAAAGGAAAAGTATAAAAGGATAAAAAAAAATGTGTTTTTTAGGCTTAGTAAAAGAATGAGAAAATATATATGAAAAAAAGAGAAAAAAAAAATACAATATATAAACCAAGTAAGAAAGAGAAAGCAAAATATACGTGTTGAATTTCAACAGTAAATGTAAATGGGGGAGAAAAAGAAGCTGAAGAAGAAGCAAAGTAAACATGGAATAATTATAAAGTCAATAGGGTGACTAATGTAACAACTTAATCTTTTAAAATTTACTATAAAAGTAAAAATAGTTAACTTTTAATATTTTATATTAAGAAATGAGTCATATAGAAGCTAATTAACTTTAAATTTATCTTAGTGATTATATGAAATCTTCTGATAGTTTATTTGAATGCTTTGTAACAATTTCATGTTAATATAAAGTTATTTTTTAAGCACAACCAGAAGAGGAGAGCTTCTCAATTCCACTCACCTCAGATCAATCCTAGGTTAAGTGAATGCAGCTACCCTCTTTTTGTTTTCGTGAGTCACCTTGAGGTCACATGCAAGCACCCTCTTTTTCTCTTGCATGTGCCATTACAAAGCTTCTTAGGAATATTCTTTTGTTTGCGGCTCCAAGGAACCTTTGGAGTATTCACTTGAGTTTTTGGCAGTTCTAGAGGTACCTTGAATCTTGGGAGCCTTAGAGCATCTTCACAGACATAGATTTTGTTCATCTTAACCAGGCGAGGGAAGCTAGGTTTTTCACAATTTGCATGTTGATTTTTTTGCCTATTGGTTGTTGCACGTTAAATTTGTGTGTCGGTACTATGGTTATGATGCATAATGGCCGTTTTGATCCATGAGATGCTTGTTTCGCTACTGTTGTATGTTTCATTTTACTTTATTTTGTTGATTGGAATTTCCTATTATGGAAGCTTGAGCTGTGGATCGTTGGGTGTGTGAGAACATGCTTATATTTAGGGCAATTCGTGGATTTTATGGACGGTTGAACGAAAGGGGTTTTAAATTGAGCAATTAGACCAATCGATACTAGTTCACAATGTTTTGAACCATCTAAAAGTTTATAAAAGTGATGACTAACAATTTGTGTAATTGAACAACTTAAAATTTTAAAAACTGAGGTTTTTGTTGATATTACACAGAGCAAAAACTCCAAAAATTTCAAATCAGGGAGTTGTTTCGTGATTGAGCATTGAGTGTTAGGTTTTCACCGTTAAGCACTACTTGGACAGTGAGCTCCTGTCAGGATAGCATTGGGCGCTTCTTAGGTGTTGCTGAGGGCCAGTCTTGCTATTGGTTCTATTACTATATTTCCTGCATTTCTTTTATTGGTTTTAGTGGTTCAAAGTTTTGATATTATGGTTATTTAAGGAATTGGTGATGGATTTATAGATGAATATGCTTTTGTGTAATGATGTATGAAACAGTGATGATGGTGAATTCTTGTTAATGGATATGGATATATATGAAAATATTTGTTAGTTGTAATTGATCATGAACATGATATCACTTGGTATGGATGAATAAAGATATGGGTAATTGTTTAGTATAAGAAACTTGAATGTGGAACATGTTTATGGAGGAAATATGTGTTTGGCGTAATTTCAAGAATATTGTAGGAAGATTCTATGGTGGTGTTCATGTAGTGTAGGTATTCATGTAAAGATTCAAATAAAGAGATATCTTGATACTCTAATAAACATTCACATTCACGTACAGTGGAATGAATTATGTGATAATAGCAAGAAATCCTAGTATGAAGACAGGAAAATGGCCTCAAGCGCAAAGGGAATTAACTTTGTAAATGGTAGGGTGAAACCATGGATAATGGTGCTACAAAGTAATGGAGGCCATCACAAGTGAACGTTTCTAGTGAACTCGATGTCAATGCATGTATCTAGATAATTGAGTCTAGAAAGTTTGTAATTATATGTTTGATTATTCTATGAATGTTTGAAATATGTTATTTTATGATGAAATGTTCATTTCTTTTATAAATTACCTTACCCTCTATTTTGCTTGTGCTTCCTATGTTTTTTATTCTTTTTTTTGTAATTATTACCTTTACCGATGTGTGCAAATGAGGAAATAAGTATGGGGTCACCTTAGGTTAAAGATGTTGATTGATAAAGGTTGATTTAACGTGTTTGTGTGTGTATATTTTGTGAACAAATCAACTCCTTCATAGCTTTTAACTTGTTTTATCCTCACGTTTAGTGTGTTTTCTAGTTTTCTTGTGTTTTAGTTAGTATACACTTGTTTTTACCTCTAATATCTTTGTTTGAGTGTTTGAAATAAATGAATAGAAAGCAATTCTAGTGGAGGAAAACAAGCAAGAACTCAAGGGAACATGTTTTGGGACAATAAAAGATCAATTTGAAGCTAATACCCATGTTGGACGCCTTTGAAATCGCACAAGAGTCTGAATTTTAGAATGCTTTCAAAACTGTCAGCCTCGGGCGCCCCAGAAGGGGGTTGGGCGCCCTTTCATGCTGTTCCACTTAAAAATGTGGTGCCCGGGCGCCCCTAAAGGGGGTTGGGCGCCCTTCTGTGTGCTGCAGCCAAATTTCCACGCCCGGGCGCCCCGAAAGGGCGCCCAGCGTCCTTTGGTTCGCTGTTGGTGCTTAATTATAGTGCTCGGGCGGCCCTAGGGGCGCTGAGCGCCCTTTACTTCTCTGTTTTGTGTTTAATTATGGTGCCCAGGCGCCCAGAAGGGGGGCTGGGCACGACTTTCGCTGATGTGTCAAAATGGGTTATTTAAACATGGGTCTCGCGATTTTTGGGGCATTCTTCTCCTCCTACACTTCATTCTTCATCTAGAGAGATTGGGAGAGGCCCTTGGAGGCTGTTTGGGGTGTTGGGAAGCTCTCTCACTCCTCCTTGGGTCTTCAAGCTTCATCAATGGTGATTTTGCTCCTTTTGGGTTGAGGAAGAAGATGGGTCACGAATTGGAGATGAAGATGTGAAGGGGAGGCACAAATGGAGCATGGAGCAGCTACCAAGAACCTTGGGAAAGGATGTGCATCTTCTCCTTGGTTCCAATTTCTTCCCTATCTCTTCAATTTTGTAGAACCCGAAGTTCTCCACCATGGAGAGTTTTTCCTATTTGTTGAGATTAGATGTAATAAACTGAATCTTGTGTAGTTTGTGATGTTAATACATATGTTTTTCCATTTCAAAGTTAGTATTTGATTTCTATGCTTAATGCTTGTTGTGGCTTGATCACCCATGGCTTGAATTGTAGTTCTTGATGTATTGGAAAATATGACTTGAACTTAGAACTGAAATTGAACACCTAATTGATGGAATTGAATTGTTTGTAAATGCATGAGAATGAAGTGGATGAACTCTAGTCTTGACAAATTGTAAATACACTATGTTAAATTCCTTGCACACCAACTGTTTGATAAAATACCAAAAAGAGTTTCTTATGTTGTTTTGTGCACTTTGATGTCTAATTGAGTTATAAAAGGAAGAGTTATCATGTATTGCACAAGTTCCTTGGGAGAGAACGATATTTATCACTTGCTGAGCTGCGACCGGTACACTTGTCGTTGGTTTTGTAGCCAACATTGATACAATTGTATAGATATAAGATTTTAGGAGCTAGATTTAGCTTTTATCTTTTGAACACTTTGTAGTATTGTGGTGAACATTTTTTTTTTTAATTTATTGATGTAGAACCTCTTATATGTTAGTATGATTATTTTGGATAACTATAATAGTATAATTATATGTTTATCTTTAACGGCTCATGAATTATCAGTTATGAAAAGTTTTATTTAGTAGTATTATACTATAAGATTTTTTAGTGATTACTTATTAATGACTTAATGTTATAATTTAAAGTAGCATGGATTTGAGCATTACGGATATATGTTTCAAGCCAAATGGATATGATGGCTATTAACGTGTAATGTTAGTAAATCATTTAATTCATATTTGTTTACCTATTAAAATAATTGTTTTTAAAATAATTATCCATCAAACAAAACCTACTGCTAAATAATATAATATATTATAATTGATTTGAGGTTAAGAAAAGAGTATTTATAATACAAGAAAAAAAATATAGTAATGTAATAGAAAAGAAGACTATTTAGTGTATAAAAAAAAGTAATTAGGATAAGTAATTCTGACCTTTTCATGAAATAAGCTTTCAACAGTTGTGTTGAGATCGACGTGGAAAGTGAAATCAGAATCTTCGGATGTTTGAATCCCCGAAAACATTGCTAGTTTTATGACTCCTTCAGAGAATGTTATCATATTGGAACATTTAGTAATTATCATCTTTTTTAAACATGGGCATTGCAATGTGGCTTTTCCTGAGTAAAAGCTTATTAGCCTCGGTAAGTATTCCAGCTTAATCCATATGAGTCGTTCAAATATTATCTCATCACAACCATCTTCCTCTTCATTTCTTGCAATTTCTATGATTGATCCACAATATCCTATGCTTAGAGTCTCAAGTTTCACCAAACTTTTGAGTGTTGCAAACGTGAATAAATACTCCATCCTTTCGCAGTGCTTCACATATAAATCTTTAAGATTGATGAATGACACTTCACAAGAAACAATGTTTTCTACATTAGGGCATTTGTAAAGCTGTAACAGTTCGAGCTTTTCAGTGTATGGTTGTACCCACCTGTGCTCTAAACCTATACACTCCAACTCCTTTAATTCCAACAAATGTAATTGTTTCAATCCAGCAAGTACTTTGTCGTGAACTTGAAGCTTTTGAGAGGGAAATATCTCCTTCAGACCAAAGCATTTCTGTATTGAAAGACTTTCTAAATTGGGTAGCTTGTGAAAGAAATCAAAAGGCAAACTATCTTTCCCATTGTTATCATCCTCAAAGAATAGTGTAAGAATTCTTAAATTACAAAGAAGGTCTTCTGGCAAACGTGCATCACTCATTAGCTTAATGTTTTCCTCATTGAGTGCCAGTCCCTCCAGTTTGGGAGAAACCTGACAATTGAAGTCAAATAATTTCAAAAGGTAATGTGTTGATGTTAGTTAGATACTATTAACAGAAAAATATATCAATTAAAAGAAAAGGAAACACAAAAGGTTAAATTATAATGCTTCATTACCTTTTCAATCCAGAACAAAGGTTGTTGTAAGTTAGTTGGAGCCTCTAAAACTTCTTTTTTACCATCATCACCAAAGCTTGATCTAAATACCTTCAGCTTAGGACAACATTTCACATATAACCTATCTAACAAGGGACATTTTAGATCATGCTTTCCAGGGTAAAAGCAAGTCAACAGTGGCATGTTTTCAAGATTTAGATATGACAAACAAGGGAATTCAAGCATTATTGTTGTTCCATGTTCCATTTCATCTTCCCTTCCAACTATTTCTACCATTTTCTCATTCTTCTGTATATAAAGTGTATTCAACTTCCCAAGATGTTTGGCAAGTGATAAAGGGAACAATGTTACTAGGCTTCCACAACCATTAACATGCACTCTTTTCAAATTGTAAAAGCTGACAATTCCTTCGATATTTTCCTTCCATACACATTTCAAATTTGACAAGTGTTTTAAAGTAAGCTTTTTCAAACGAAACACCATTCCATGCATTTGGATTTCACTCTCATCTACGTCAAATATTAGTTGTGCTGATTCGCATTTCTCCACATTCAATTCTTCTAAGTTCTTCAAATAAGGTAGTACATGAGAGGGAATCAAAGTATCTCTTTTACATGCTTCATCAAATTCCAATTTCTTCAAACATCCAAAGAAATTGTCCGGAAAGGAAAATTTGACATGTCGAACTTTCCTCTCGGGATAATCAGCAAGATTTATATCCTTTGAATATTCAAAAGAAACCTTAAAAAGAGAAGAAACTAAATGTAAGATGTACTTGACAATCAATGATTGAATAACTATATAAAAAGTCTTTTATACTAATTCTTATGGTATATGTGATCCGCACTTTTGTTCATTATATAATTTGTTATAAAAAAATTTGGAAAAATGAAAAAAGTGGAAATTGTTTCAAATAATTCATAGAGTATGATAAAGGTCATCGTTTGCAGAAATTTTTTATTGTGAAATTGTGCTAGACATTTGGATATCAAATCCAACTTGATAATATAATCCATAAACCTTGACCTATGAAACTAGGAAATAAATTACTTAAATATGTAATGACATAATGTCCATGCTTCATATTATTTATGTTTTGCAAAATAATTGAATTATTAATTATGAAAATTTGATGCAATGAAAATTTTTTATTCAATGAAAATTTATGTTTTTCAAAGTATTCTTGGATATATGATGCAAGGAAAATTTGTGATGATCAACATACTTTAATGCATACCTGATCTGTGAAATGTGTTTGTAGAGTGGCATTCAAATCACCTTCCCAATACCATTTGTCTTTTTCTCCTGCTTCAACATGTACTTTTTGTAGCTTTGGAGCACTTTGGACTTCACATAATTTTGTCATTTGAGGGCACTCACTTACTACTAATTTTTCTAGTAGTGGGAATTTTAAGCTACACTTCTCAACCCTAGAGAAACTTGTGAGATTTTGTAGAGACACCAATTCTAATGATTTTAATTGTTTAAACTCAACCTCTTGTACTTTTTTCTCTTCATTTTCTACAACAATTTCCACAATTGATGGACATGAACTTACTTTCATCATCGTGAGTTGATTTAAGGTTTTAGCAGTTGAGAGTGTCATTAAATTCCTCATCATACAGTTCACCACTTCTAAGGATGTTAAGTAACTAAAAGATACCAAGGGTGATGCTAGATTTGTCAATTTTTTGCATCCACGGATGAACAAACGTTCTACCCTTTGAAGAAGCACATCATGCTCAAAACCAATGTCCTCTAAAGACCACATGTTAGATAATTCTAACTCTTTAAGTTGCATAACACCACCTATTTTTCCACATGAACTAAGACTTTCAGGAGTCCAAATTCTTTTCATGTGACAAAGTCCCAATCTTAGACTTTTCAAATTGGGAAGTCTATGAAGAAACCAAAAGAGAATTTTATTATTCTTCAATCTATACCAGGCAAGTTTTTCTAGTTTATGCATTCTATAAACATTAACAATGTATTTCTGCAACCACTCTGCTTCCTTCAAGCTTACCGACATGTTTTCCACGCTATATATTGCCTAAGTAAATAAATAAAAAAAATTACTGTTAGTATTAAAGACGTATTCTATATTGCTAATTCACTCTTTTCATAAAAAACAGAACATATTCTATATTTCCAACAAAAAGCTTAAAAAAAGAGCAGAACATATTCTATATTTACCTTTTTTGTAGCTAAAACAATTGGTTGCTCTTTTGAATTTGTGATTTCTGAAGTCAATCCTTCGAGCATGCTACAGTCAACTATTTCCAATTTCTTTAATGGTGGCCACTCTAAAGTATGAATTCCTGAGTAGAAACTCCTCAATTCATGTAAGTCTATTAATGATAGAGTGTTTAGATGAGGAAATTTAAAGGTGATAGCAGTTTCACTTGAGTGTTTCTCCAAACCAATAATCTTTATCATTGCCCAACAACTCCATACCTCAAGGACTTCTACTTTTTGTATATCATTGGCAATAGAAACTGGAAAGAGATATTTCAATTTTGGACTCCCATAAACTCTAACGCTTTGCAAATTATTACATTTGAGTATTTCACGAGTGTCACCCTTCCATACGTTCACCAAATTTGGCAGCTTTTCTAGAAATATATTACCCAAATTTGCTTCAATAATATCACAAGTGTGCGGAATATTTGCAAAATCAAATATGTTTTCAACCAATTCGCAATCTATAACTGTCAAGCTTTGAAGGCTTTGCAATCTTTGCCCCATATAATTAGGAAAAATTGTAACATGTTTATGGCACTCTCTTATCATCAAAGAGTTCAAATTGCTAAAGGAATGTAAACCAATATCAGATTTCCAAATGGTAGAGAGTTTCTCCATGGAGATAATCTCCATTTTCTTCAACTTAGGAAAAACATCAATATACTGTTACAATAAAAATACTTTATAGGTGAGCAATTGAAAGACCTAATTACATAATATGTCAGACAACAAAGGATAACATTAATCAAACTCAATATTAAATGAATCCACACACCTCTGCATCTTCCGGACGAAATATATCCTCCATCATTTCACATTCACTTACAAAAATGCTTTGAAGATTCACCAAACTTTCAGCCATAGAGAATGATAGTAAATACTTTAAATTACCACAATATGTCACATTCAATGTAAGCAAATTATGGAAAAAATGGTTACATTGGTCACTCCATATCTTATGGATGTTGATGGAGGATAATTCTAACCATTCTAATTTGGGAGTTGAGACCTGTAAGAACACAAAAAATGTCACAACAATAAGACTTCATTTCAGAAGAGTTGTTTCCCCTAGAGAAATGACAAAACTTAGAAAGTAAACATTACACATATAATTATGATAAGGTTCTCACATACCTTTTCATTGAAGAGTGGAAGACAAGAATTGGTGACCCTGTGCTCAACATCAACAACAATATCTTTGTTCCTTTGTTGGAATACTTGGTCTTGCACGGGGTGTGCACTACCAGGAATCTTATCAACATTATATAAATAAATAAATGTTGGTAGATACTTCAATGTTAAAATTCGTAACCGGGGAAACTCAATCTTATCATCGATGATAGTATGAGTTTGACTTTCTTTTGAAACTATCTCCTTCAAAGAATCACAATCACACACTTCAATTGTTTCAAGCATAGGGAGGAGTCTAACCATAGAAACTAGGAAAAGGTTTACCAATTTAATGCATGTTTGAATCTTGATGACCTTTAAATTATGGAAAGAGGTCTCTACAAGCTGATTGTCACAAATTATTTCCAAATTATCCAATTTGTAAAGCCATATGGACTCTAATTTAGGAAAAGCGACAAAAGAGTGAAACCGCTCCGTTGGATTGATAATATACTTAATGCCAAAATTGTGTACAATGGATAAATGTTTCAAATTTGGAAATCCTTCAACATTTAATTCGTAGAAAATATCTTCAACATCATTGAGTTCTCCCAACAGCAAACGTTCAACACTTTTGAACAACATTTTAATCCATTTTCCAGAATGAATATCAATACCTTCTTTTAGGTTTACTGCCAAAAATTTTACCTCCTCATACTTGTCAGGGACTTTGAATTCTCCCACTTTAAGCAAGTTAAACAAGTTGAATTCACCAATGACAATCTTGTAACTATTCAATCTGTCAAAAAACAAATTCTGTGGAAAATGGGAAGAACTGTAGATTTGTATGTCTAGATTTTGTAACTGATTCAAGCGCCTCAACTCAGAGAGATTAGCATTTTCACTTTTAATATTCTCTTCAGCCTCCCATATAATCAAGTTGTCTCTCATGTAAAACTCCTCTAAAATGGCCATCCTCGGTATGATATTGGAAGTTATTTGTCTTAGTTTTAAGCAATTACTTATGTCAAGAAATTGAAGCTTATCCAATTGCCCAAATTCAAGAGGCAAATTTTCTATATTAGATCCTGAAAATGTAAGGATTCTTAAATTCTTTAACTCACCAATGATTGATAGGTTCTCTCCTAAAGTGCATCCCTCCAAACAAAGCATTCTCAATTTTTTTAGGCATTTAATTGATGAAGGTAAGCAAGATAAATTAACACCAGTCAGTACCAACACTCTGAGTCTAACCATAGATTTAAAAAATTCATCTGGCATTTCAAAAGATTCATTTTTATTGTCAATATGTAAGACTTCAAGTCTAGGACAATGTATACTCTCAGGAATCTCATCAGTGATGTTACAAAAGTGTAGAAAAATGGCAGAGTACCTTTCAAAGTCATTTTCGTGAGGCCACTCAAAAAGGATTGCATTTTTCATATAAAGCACATGTTTTTCCTTGGATGATATTGAAAGAGCAACATCTCGCACAATGTCATGCATGTTGAAGCGGTCAATAGAATAACTTCTCACCAACAAACTCGATTCTTCTAGCTCTTTTATCATCTCCTTTACTCTTTTCCTCGCATCTGTAATTGTGTGGACTCCTGGAAGCAAATTCAAACCAACACAAAATTTCACCAAGTCCATAATCAAAGCATCATTTCCCATTCTTGCATAGTGTAAGAAAATACACTTAAGCTCCTCATTTTTTAGATGATCATAGCTCAACTTTATTGAGAAGTCAGTAAATCCCCATTCTGATGTAAAATTTTGTCTTTTAATTTGTTGACAGACATCTTCCCATGTGGATAAGCTTTTATTCTTTAGTGTCCTTCCTATGGAAACTAAGGCTATTGGAAACCCAGCACTCCATTTCGCAATTTCAGTAGCATTCCTATCAAACTCAGAATTTTTCACACCAGCAACTTTCTTAAGCAAAGTCTCTGATTCCTTTTCATCAAGGACTCCTACAGAAAAAATTGAGCTTTCATGCACATCCATTTCATTACATAATACTTGTTTATTTCTAGATGTTAGAAGAATTTTGCCTCCTCTATAATCGTTAGACAACTTTTCCTTTTTCATCTTATCCAAATCAACTTTTGACAACTCTTTCATTTCTGTCTTATTATAACCAAAATCAGATATGTTGGAACCAAAATCAGACATGTCATTGACTTCTTGTTGGCTTGCATCATCATTACATGGAATCCCAAGTTTATTAAAGTCCAATCCACCCCAAAGATCATCAAGGATAATAAGGGTGTTCTCCTTTTCATTCTTTAACCTCTTTCGAATACGATCTACTCTTGCAATCTCACTTTCCTCTTCCAATTTCATTCCTAGCATGCCAGCAATTTGCTCTTGAATTTTTTTGAAGTCAGGATTTCCTGTAATATTTGCTATGATCACTATCTCGAACAAATTCTTTTCTCGAGCTTTGTTAGCAATTTCTTTGACTAAAGTGGTCTTACCCACACCACCAGGCCCATAAACTCCAATCATACCAACTGTAGGGTCTTGCAGTGCTTTCATGATCATCTCTATAGTTTTAGTTCTTGATCCAAAGCTTTCATAACCATTGTTTGAAAAAGTAGCATCGATGGATGGAAATTCTTGGTACGAAACATTGTCAAAAGAAGTTTTCCAAAGCTCATCTCCTATGATTTCCTTCACCATCTTTGTAGCTTTTCTACCCAGTTGATACCTCAGTCGGAAATTATTTGGAAAGAAACCAAATGAACAAATTGTCTTTGCATGACATTCATCATTAATATAACTTTTATATTCTTTTATCTTATCATCCATGAGGGTTAAGCAACGTTGAACGTCCTTTTCAATTTCATCTGCACTCCTTAGTGCACTGTCAACTTGATGTTGTAGTCTCTCCTTATTATGTTCCAACTTCTCAATGTAAGATTCCAACTCTTTAAATTTGGCTTTGTAATAAAAAGTAACCCACTTGTCGTTTGACCACACTTGCAGAAATATTAAGTGCACTTTCAGTAGCTGTAGAGACAATTGGATCCATAATCCCGACACTTTCGTCTTAATTGTTTGCTTATTGCTACGATTAGTCCTTCTTTTCCTAAATAATACAAATGCAAAATTTCAGATTTTAATAAGAAAAAGATAAAACGTCTTAATTGTGTTTTGATTTTTGTTTTTATTGGCTTTTATTTAAAAATTGAATGGGTTCTTGACGTCAACTTATAACATAGACATAATTTATTTTATTGTGCTTAATTAGGGGTTCATAGTCTTTATATTTATATTTTTGTTATAAAAATACAAAGTAAGTAAACTCTGAGTGTAAATATTAGTATAGTAAAAGATAAACTTAGGTCTTTTGTTCAATTTCTAATTTTTGGTCTATTTTTATCTTAGTTAATTAGGTTTCTTTAATTAGTTATTTAAGTAATAAAACTTTTGATATAAAAATATATAATTTTAATTAAATTTTAAAACTCAATTAGTTCTTTATCATTTGTTTATCCATACATTTATTACTTTAAAATTTGGTGATAGGGTATTTTTTTTGTTAGGTTGGATTCGAGTTGTGTATGAAAAGTCTAACTTAGTTAAATTCGTTTTCTCTCACTTAACCTAAGAGAAAATAGTTGTAGTCTTTTGTGAGAAAAAAAGATAGATAAAATTTATTAGCAAATTCACTTAATTCCCTCAGTAAAATTGTAATTATTGCTTCATCACAATAAGACCACACAGAAATTTTTTGCAGCAAGTTCGTGACATAAATTTCATTTCATTAGTTTGACTGTTAAATCGTCAATTGGAAGTTTATGGTTAGGTATATTAGACGCTCACACTTGTTTCTTTTTTCATTTCTCTTTCATTGTTATTCTTATTTGAGAGTATTGTTCTTAGAGATAACAATAGGTGGGATCGGACATGGGTAGTGCTTATATGCAACTTGACCTGTAAAACAAAAATCTAACTCGCAATTTGCCTGTTACCCACACGGATATTCGTTTAAAAATTATCTGCAGATATTTTAAAACCTGTGGGTACTAGCACATATCCGCAAAAAGTTAAAAAAAAATATATTGTATACATTTTTAAAATAAAATTTAAAAAAATATATGTATAATATAATATAAATTAAATTAAATATAAATATAAATTAAAATTTAATTTTTTAATTAAATTTAACCTAACCCACAATTTGCAAGAACAAAACTGCAAGCATAGAACTTTAAGATCAGAATCGTATAGAAAACCCGAAAACACTGCAAGATCAAGAATCCCAAAAATTCCCAAACCAGAAAAGAAGATCATAAACTCCAAACTTACTACAAGGTTAGGAAAAACCCTAATCATAGGAGCCCTAACCCTAAATCACGAGAAACAACAACCCTAAATTCCCAATTTGAAAATTCTCAATCTCGAATAAGAACCCCCAATATTTCGCCACCACTTAATAAAAACAAAGAAAACTCAATCCCAAAATGGTGAGTCAAACGTGAGAATCGGACCCATGTGTTGCGAAGTCGCTACAAAACGTAGAAGCCTCCTCCCTCTGTAAGACAAAGTATAATAAGTGAAAGGAGAGAAAACAACCACGAGACCACCTCCTTTGCGCGAGCCACAGATGAATTTTCCCAAAGTGAAATGTACGAGCGAGAATAGAGATAAGAAGAAGCTTGAAGCTTCTGGGTTTGCTCGCTAGAAATGTAAAAGAGAAGAGATTGGAAAAAAAAAAAACTCTGAATAGAGTTTTTGAGAGAAACTATCGATTGGTTAGACAATTGAGAATTTTAATTAGGGTTACGTAATTTTTAATTGAAAAGTTTTCTCATTTTTTAAAAGTAATAGAAAGAAAATATAATTTTAAAAAATATAAATTAAATTATTATTATTATTTTTATGGGTAATAGGTATCTATAGACTGAATAGTATAATATCTACATCCGATCCGTTGAGAAACAGGTATTAAGATAACCGCGAATAATAAATATCCACGGATAGTAACTACTCGTCGAGAATTTATCTATGGATATTTACGAGGCAAATTTTTTTATTATTCCTAATTAGTGCTTTGAAGTATTGATCGATTGTATTTTATTATTATTATTATTATTAAAGAAAAATAAAAAAAAATATAAAATAAAAAAAATCTTAATCAGTATTTAAAAGTCAATAAAAAATTAATCAAAAGCTGGTGAAGTGTTAATCCACATTGAAAACTTATTGTTATTAATGAAAAGAGAAATTTTAAAATTTTGGAAATGGAAGACGAAAAGGTGAAGGTGCATATAGAACTACTCTCTCATTTTTGTTGTTGTTCTGGTAAACAAAGTTGTGTTGTTCACGGTACAAACATATCCTCCAATTGTTTTATAAATTTCGAAGGGCTTAATATTATTCTTGGTCCCAATTTTGATTGGTTATATTCGAAATGGTCCCATTTTTTTATTTTGTTCAATACAGTCCTAAAAAACGTAATTTGTGGTCAATTTTTTGCAAATGTCGTTTAAATCGTTAACGGTCATTGCTCAAGTTGTGCAAACCCCAAATGAGATGACATTTAACTCCTGTCACGTCACCATCTTCTTCAACCTTCAACCGAACCCTAACGCCACCGCCGCCGTAGAGATCGTCCAAAGTCACCATGCTGCCGAGAAGTCGCGCCTGCAAAGAACCATGGCAACCATCACGCGCAACCTCCATGGCCACCACCATCAAAGTCGCCATCTTCCTCAAATCTCACGAAACTCTCCTCAGGCCGTTGAGCTACCCAGATCACCTCCGCGCCTCCGCCATCACAGGATTTTCTCAAGTCGCTGCTGCCAACATCTCGTACCTACAAATCAAACACAAGCACCCAGAAACAGAGAAAGCTGAATCGCACCACCCAAACCGCTAAGTCTTCACCGTCAATAATGTCGCGCCCTAATCTCAAACTCCATTCAAGTCTTCATTCTCGCATATCAGCCATGAATCATCCAAATCGAGAGCTTCATCGTCAGCGCGACAATCCTTGTCGCCGTCGCGCAAAGCTCCAGGACCATCATCTTCTCCAACCTGCAGAGAACCACAACGAAATCTAGAAAAAAATCCCAAATCAAAGAAACCTAGAATTGTGTCGCTGCTTGCCTCCACCAGCCACCATGAGTGCTTTCTTACACAACTAGGTTCGTCTTCTTCATGTTACAATGAGTCGTGCAATTCGCGAAATCATCATCCATTGAAGCAAAACCACATGCAACATTTTCTTTCTTCTCGAGCGTAGGAAGGTTTCCCTCAAATGCAGAACCCTAGTTTTGGGGTGGTAAACACTAGTACAAAATTCAGTTTATACAGCGCACATCATGCCACGGTTAGGCAGAAACCGTTGCATAATGGTGCGCAGTGGCAGTTTTGTAAATAAATGTAACTTAGATGTCGCGGTTCTCTGTAGAACCGCGGCCTATTCCTTGTGACAGGGGGTATATGCCGCGGTTCCCCTAGCAACCGCGACATATTCCCCTGCCACGTACTGACATTCCCCATCAGTCAGCCCCTGCAATAAATTGGCAGGGGTATATGTCGCGGTTCCCAGGGCAACCGCGGCATATACCCCTGCCAACTACTGACATTCCCCATCAGTCAGCTTCTGCAATAAATTGGCAGGGGAATATGCCGCGGTCCTGCCAAGAACCGCGACATATTCCCCTGCCAATTTAATGCAGGGGCTGACTCATAGGGAATGTCAGTAGTTGGCAGGGGTATATGCCACGGTTGCCCTGGGGAACCGCGACATATACCCCTGTAACCTATTGACATTCCCCAACTGCCTTTTGGGGAGGCAGTTGGTATATTCAGAACGGCAGGGTATAGGTCGCGGTTCTCAGGATAACCACGACATATATATGTATATGCCGCGGTTTAGCGGGAACCGCGGCATATAGTTCAAAAAGAATTTCAAAAATGTCATTTTTATTATTTTTTAAGCAGTATAGGCCGCAGTTATCTGATGAACCGCGGCATATGCGCTTTAAAATATAGAATACACAGAACAGTTTCTTCTTTTCCACGATTTTTCTCTCTGAACGAATGCCAAAACGCTGCTGCCGCCCCCATCCTCGTCGAACAATCTTTGCCGCCGCGCCATTCCACCTTCCGTCGCGCCCCTGCCGCCATCTCGCGTCCTCTGCCGTCGCGCAAGCCTCTGCCGCCGTCGAGCCATCCTCTCCGTCGCGCCATCTACTACTCCGGGTACGTTCCATTCTCTGATAATAGTTTTGTTTTATATTGAAGTGCACGGTTTGAATATGTTGTTGTGGCTTTGATGGTTTTTGTCAAATTTGTTGTGGTTTTGGTGATCCAATAAGAGACAAAGTATGTTAACTTGTATGGGAAATGATTGGTATAGAGGTAGATAAAATGTATTTAATTTTTTTTAATCAGCAATTTTATTTAATTTATTAATATGTTATGAAATTTTTTTAGTAGATTTCTTATAAAATCAAAATTATGTTTGAATGATTTCTATAGACAAACTGTGATATCATATTAATTAGTTGTGATACAATGTCTGAATTGATCATTTCAATGATTATTAATTGTATGATTGTATGACTGAATTGATTGTATGATTGAATTGATAATCTTATATAGATATTCTATAATTTTAATTTTGTAAACTTTAGGAATGGATCAAAATTGGATTAATTTACCACGTATTAGTGCTGAGTACGAGAGAGGTGTAGAGGAATTTATACAAGTTTCACAACGTAATGAGGGGAGAAGTGATGATGAAGTGAAGTTTAGATGTCCTTGTATGAACTGTTTGAATGGGAGAAAGTTGAACGCAAACAAAAAAGGTTTGAGCCGATCTTACGGACGAGATCACAAACAAGGTTAGGTCAGAGCTCAGGGCTGAATTGTTTAGTGAGTTCAGCTCCATGTTCCAGCAGCAGTTTGAGACCTATGGCATGCGCCCGGTGCCATCTCCTGTACAGGAACAGGAACATGTTGTGCCTCCCACAGGTAAACTTAATAAACATTTATGTGCAATTATTTCTATCTTTTGTATAATCTAACATTTATTGTGACAGGGAGAAGCGGGAAAGGAAGTTGTTCCGCACCAGCCGTCCCAGGGGATGACATGGATGATGCTAGTCCATGTCTACTATACATTTTAGACGATATCGAGACGGTCCTGGTAGCTCGTGGAACAATGTTTAAGGCAGCGACTGTTGTTCATGGTGAAAAGCTATCAGAGGATGAGGTGAAGGTCTCAGTGGACGAAATGATATTACCTGATGCCTTAGTTCGTCTGGCCACAGATGAGATTTTCACTGTGGAACAAGCATTCAAGTCCTTTATCGCTTGGCCTAAACATTTGGTTGGTTCAGTTTTTGACCCCCCGGTATGGAATTCTTCTTTACACTTCTCAATTTTAAAGTTTGCATGTTATTGATGTCAAAACTTATCTTATTTTGGTTCATTGCAGGCAGAAGAGAAGATTCCTCTATCTGAGGATGATCCTATTGGTTCATTGCAGCTACTTGCTGACATCCTTGAAGATAAGCCTTTGGAGGTTGAATATGATTCTAATGTATTTGGGAGAGTCTCTGAGGTCCCATTATACCTTCATGCCTCAGATGTTAGAGAGCTTGCTTCGGGAACACAAGAGTTGAATATTACAATTATTCAGTTATGGATGATGTAAGTCTATGAGCAATTATATATATATATATATATATATATATATATATATATATAATTGATTTGTATATCAAGTATCATTTTCTCAAAGTTAACTTTTGATTTCAGGTATTTGTGTGGGACCAGGAACAAGTTGGGCACTCTGATGATTATGGATTTATTGATCCTCAATCCATTCACGAATCAACTGATTTTGATCACATCAACACAAATTTCATCAGAAATTTTGCAAGCGGCAAGAAAGTATATTTTTTGCCTTATATATCCGGGTAAGTGAACTTTGTTAACATAATAAAATTCCATGTGAGATTTTAAAATATAATAGTTAAGTTATTATGAATTTCAGGCGCCATTGGCAGCTTCTTGTTATTTCTATGCACGAGAGTTATGCTTTATGGTTCTGCTCATTGCACAGGCCTCCTCCCACAAATCTCAGACAACTAGTTGATTGGTAAGAACCTCATTGTTTGGACTTTCTTTTTTATATAAATGAATGCTAAAACTATTTTTTTTATATATAGTTCTATTCCAGCAAGTATGATGATGGTTGGGAGATCAATTACACACACTAGAAAGATTGCATGGATTTCTCTCAAGGTTTGACATATGGCAAAATCATACTTTCTTATAATTGTTTTGTTTTAATGTTTTTCACTAACTATTTACAACTGTGTTGATATGTTGTAGTGTAACAAACAGAGTGGGTCATATGAGTGCGGATACTACGTAATGTATTGGATGACCCAAATTATTCGATCTCATATCACAAGAGGCTGGGAAACGGTAATATTTAACTTTAACAAATGTTGATTTTTTCCAAAATTTAGAATTCAAAATACTAATTAATATAAATTGTCTTGTGCAGAGGTTCAAGACGACTACACCAGTTCCTGAGAAGCCACTATCACTCATCAAAAAAGCTGTTGCAAAGTATATAGTTAGATTATATAATAGTTCTTAGTTACTAGATTTAAAGATTGCATTTGATTAGATTGTATTTAATTAGACTTTGTACTTTATTTAAAGTTCAAATATATTTCAACATGTGATTGATCTGTTGTAAATGATATAGACTGTTTATTTGATATGCAGGTCTGTTTGTGTTGTAATAGATACCACATAAACAGACCTGCTATTTTAAAAAATTGCAGGACAATATGCCGCGGTTGTTACCACAACCACGGCATATTGTGTCCCGCTTTATTTTTTTTTATTTTAAATAGACTTTTGGCCACGGTTGTGGTACGAACCGCGGTATATTCCCCATATTTTACCGCAGTTCCAACCGCGGCATATAATGCTACGATTTTTATTTTTTTTAAAAAAAAGGGGTTTAGGCCGCGGGTGTGGTACGAACCGCGATCTATTCCCTATCCTTTTTACCGCGGTTGCAACCGTGGCCTAAAGTTCCAGACTTTTTACCGCGGCTGAATATGCCGCGGTTCGGGAACCGCTGCATAAGGACGAAAACAACCGTTGTCGTTTCCCCTGACTGCACTAGTGAAAGGGACTGCCACGAAGACTCTACTTTTAGTAACGTGACAATAGTTAAATGTCATCTCATTTAAAATTTGTACAATTGAAACAATGACTGTTAACGATTTTAACGATATTTATAAATAAGATTAAATTGAACACAAATTATGATATTTAATACTATATTAAAAAAAATTATAACCATTTCAAAACCTACACAACCAAAACTGGAACAACAAGCCAATTTCGAAATATATTACAAAAATAAACATAAAAAAAGGCATATGAGAAAGAGAGAACGGTTCCACCTTTGTTTATGTAAATTCTTAATTATTAACTTCCGTCTTTATGATATTTTAAAATCCATAAATAATACTTAAATTCTAATATTTTATTCTTCCTAACCACAATTATGTGGAAAGTGCTGTCAGAAGCAATTATTGTATATGTATTCTCTGAATCTATTGGTCATCTCTATTTATAGTATTATCATTAGGTCTAGGTCTCAGACGTGTTTCCACAAATATATATATATATATATATATATATATATATATATATATATATATATATATATATATTATAAAAAATGCTACGAACAAAATGGTAGGTCATATAAAATCCTCTACATTTCCACCACTTTCTTTTATTAATATAATGCCAAATATTAAAACTTTTATATCCTTTAAAAATAATTACATTTATTTTATAATTTGTTTTAATAATATAATAATATATATTATAATTTTAATTGAAAATAAAATAAATATAATTAAAAAATATTATTTTAAGTCGTAAATCAATGTTTTTAGTTGTTTTTGGTCGATATCAAAATATTACCTGTCCTAAATGATCGTTAAAACAAAGACTAATAACTTTTATGAATTATGATTTGTAAACCATATCAATGGTACAATATGAATAAATCGAAGTAAACAATTTGTTGTATCTAATATTGAAAGTTTAATTTTTAATTTTTATTTTTATAGTATTATATTAATTATTTATTTTATTATAATAAATAAAAATATTAATATTAATAAATAATTAAAAGTACTTGTTTCTTTGTCATAACCTCAATTGGGTTTTCTCTGGTGCTTGATTTCATATTAGATCATATACCCAGAAATGTAATATCCCGATAGAAAATTTTAAAATATTCTAATACTTTATAAAAATAAAAATAAAAACACTCCATAAGTGTTGATAAATTGTGGACGTGTTTTCCAATATCTCTTAGCGCAAATAAAATAATAATTGAAATAATGGTGGCTTATGCGCTGGGTTGGTCGCTGTGTAAAGTGAATCATGTTTTGTGAGTCTTTCTACTTACCTTTTTTTTATTAATAGTTGTCTGTTTAAACTTTTTTTTATCATAATGTGTTTTTCTACATATAAAATTTAAATAATTTATTTATGATTTCAACGACATTTATATTTTTTTCAAAGTATCGAAGATGCATCGCAAACAAATAAAAAGAGCACTCAAATATAACAATTTTAAACAAATTCAATTATTTTCTTGTTCCTACTCTTCCACATATTTTTTCTTAAACAAGAAAGATGCTCACATGAAATAATAATAATATCAGTCATAATATGGACTAAGTAATATGGAAGAAAAAACTATACTGCAATTTGACAGAGGTTTATATGATAATGTTTTACCTTGTATGAATTTGACAGTTCTGACTTAATGCATCTGAGTCTTTTACAGGTTCTTTGGAGAAAGAAGATAATGTGGAGTTTGGTGAAACAATTCTGAAAGCCTTGTAATTAAGAAAAGTTGAAGAAGTTAAATAATGAAAAAGAAAGGAAAGGAGATGTGCGAACTCAAAAGTGTGTTGAGAATAGAAGAAAACTTACAGATTGTGTTGCATTGAGCAGATCTAAGAAAATGAGTTTTTGAAGAGGATGAGATTGAGATGAACTTGGTGGCTTAAGGACTAGGCTTCTTTCTGACTCACACATTCAACAATGTGAACCAGATTTTATCACTTGAGAGTTGTTACTGTGCGAAATAGAGAAATGAGGATGAATGTAGGGCTAGTTTTACATGTGGGTCCCTCTTATTTGTGGTGATATGAAAAAGTCACGTTGATAAGCAACCATGGAAAAGAGTGCTGAAATGATATACATTAATTACTTTATAATTATAAACAAAATGTAAATTCAACAAAAGAATAACTCAAACACATATAGCTTTACATGGGTATCTTTTTTGACGGGGAATCACCGAGGACAAAATATCCATAACTATCTGTGGATAATTAATAAAGAAAAGGAAATAATGTGGACATGTGTTCGTTTTGTGGTGGAATTCAAAAGAGAAAGAAAAGTAATCTATGATAAAAAAAAGGCTGAGTCTTCTTTAAACAAAAGAAATGATAAAAAGACCTTTTTTTCGACAAAAGTTAATGGTTCCAACGTGGTGGGCAAGACCTGCATTATTTGTTGAGAAAAAGAACTTCACTATATACAAGTAATGCATAATTGTTACCTTATCTCTCTTTCCTCTTTTCAAAAATCACAATAATGAGATTGAGTTATCCATTGAACATAAATGGGAAAGTTGAGAAACAGTGAAAATGAAATCCCATAACTATGTTGCCTCTATTCATTATTTGTTGGAATCCTAATCAACCTAAATTCAAATAAGAATGATTATGTAATAAGTTAACGATTGAATCCATATAAAAAGACTCTTGCTATATACAGTGCTTCTACTTTTCTTTTAGCAGCAATGAAAGCATAATATGAATGAAAGAATATATAATAAATAGGTGACAGGATATAGATACCTAATGCTAAGCTTAATCATGTCATTTAAGGGCCTATTTATTGCACAAATCTTTCTTTTTCATTGAAAATGTGCATGTGGCTTGAATGTTGATTGATGACTCATGGACCTTCTTGCTTGATTTTGTTAATGATACTTTAACACCATTTTTCAATAAACTTATGACTTTGTTCATGTGTCGTTGTGTGATTGGTGTAAGTGGAGAAAATTTAAAAAACTGAAAATAAGGTGGAAAGGAAAGTGAAGAGGTTGAAGGTTTTTCATTTAGAGGGCATTATTTCGGGGTTTCAAAAATTAAAAGCTCATTTGTGCGAGAGAAGTCGAGGGAGATCGTTTTCCCATTCACAGACCTCTCTTTTATAGAACTTGTTGTTCATTGAAGTCTTGTCTACCATCATTCCTCTTTTTCAAAGTCGTTCACCAAAGCTTTGACCGCCGCTGTTCCACCATTTTGAAGCACTAATGTGTGTTAAAAACTACCATTGAAGAGGAAGAAGCACAGTTTGTAAGTTTGCTTAATTCATTATTGTTATCCTATGTTTTTTTTTTACTCGGTGATTTTGAGTTGTTTGAAATATTTGAACTTTTGGTTAATATTTTGGGGTTTTTGTGTTTTTTGACTACAAAGTTATAATTTTTTTTGGGTGTGTGAATGTTATTGGGTTATTTGGACATAACTAGTTCATTGAGAACAAGGATGTGGTTTTAGTCCTCGCAGGAGACTTAAAAATATCACCCTATTAAGGACTAGAGACATGAGATTTTGTAATTTTTTTGGACAAGGCATGATTATAATATTTTATCGATGCTATATAACCAAAATTAAAATTACACTACTAAAAAAAATACTTTTTAAATATTTTGAGTTTTTAAGACCTATTTTATGACAAATTTATATTCAACCGACTTAAATTTTAAGTTGTTAACCAACAAATTTAAATTTTAAGTATGTTAACAGCCTTAGATCTTAATAGTTTCTTAAAAAAAAGTAGCAAATGTAAGTTTGATATAACCATACCAAACTTAAATTTGTTGTTTTTTATTTTAAATTTTTTTTTACACAAAACCAAAACCTATAAGACTGAAAATTTCTTATAACAGAATATATATTTCAAATTATCCATTTTTAGTACATAATAAATAATTCCAAAATCAAAATAAAAAATAAAACATCTTAAGTTAAAAAATTAATCTAAAACTTAAAACAAAACCTAATTTACATGTTGAAAGAGATAACTTATTCATTGATGTGTTATTTTGATCATGGCCTCCTTTAATATAGGTGATGAATCATCAAACATCTAATATATTATAACCTAAATCTTGCAATATTTTGAAACTCACTAAAATTATGCAGAAATGGAAATTAACATATCTTAGCGAAACACTATAAAGCAAAACATAAAAATAAAAAGTACCTCATTAATTGTGATTACACAATTTGTCACACCTAAAACAAAGTCTTAAGTTTGAATTCATTATCTTTACAATTCAAAGAGTTTACTGTAAAACTTTTTATTTGCATTGCACAAGTACGCACTATTTTTCATCAATAATGTCACGGAATTTAAGATCTGTAATGTTAACGTGTTTTCTTATTCTAAATATGGACAATTGTGTAGGAGTGAAAAAGGTCATCGTTCATTTTTTAAAACACAATGTCTCATCAAACATATATAGCTTCCAAATATGTAGATTTGCTAATACACCTTTCTTAGAAAGTGAACATATGACGCAAATCAACAAACAACTTATGTGCAAACACTCCATAGATAGTAATCATACACACTTGAACATATAAGCATATATAAAACATTGTATTATAGAACAGAATTCATACCACAATAATACACATTAAAGGAAATTTTAAATTGAAAAGAAACAACACATTTGCCGAATGCACTAAACATGAAATTTGCATATATAATAATACAAATTAAGGATAACTGCTTTAAAATGTTCAAGGATAAATGTTGTCATTTTTAAAGATTAGTTTATAAAGAAAACATCTTCTGCTTTTAAGAGAAATAATATATGTTTAAAATTTGATTCCTTTTATCAAAATTATTCTTATTATAAACCAAATTTTAAATGAAAATTAAATACATTTTTTATTTTGAAACCAAATACATTTACTTTCGTAGCCAGCTTCTCCTGTAATGGTTGTTGCTAATATAGATTCCTGATCAATAAAAATAGTATTTTAACATAAATTCTACAAAAATAAAAGTTAGTCATTATCCCACAAAAAAAAAAAAGAAAACATTTCAAAAACCCTTCAATTCAAGCCACACATGATGCAATTGCAGAAACATAACAAATAGAAATAGATGAGCGGCAGAACGAATTAACATGGCATATTAGTTTATACACGCACTTCCCACATAAATATATGGATACATAATCAAATGCATATGAGCAACAATGTGTCACTAGTAGTAAAAGACTCTATTGGTACTCTTGGTGACTATATTATTTCTATATAGGTCACAATGTGTCACTAGTAGTAAAAGACGCACATGCAATGAAAAAGATATATGAATTTTGAAAAAAAAAAAAATTTAATCTTGGAATGGGGATCATTTAACAAGGTTATGTATGATACAATTTTTTTTCAAAGAAAGGGGTCTGTCAAGCAGATAAAACCAATGAAAAATAAAAGCAAAGCTTGTTAAGTAATATGTTATGTAAGTTGTTATACCAGAATGATGGTTGACAGTTTTATCTGTTTTCTGTGCTCTTTGGCGTTATATATTTTCCCTAAAGCTCTGTTACCGTGTGTAAGCGTTAGTACATGCATCATTGCTGGAATTGTGCATCATGGACTTTATTTTCGTAGCTGCTCTCACTTCTCTATTATTGGTTTTAGTGACACTAATTGGGGTTTTGATCATGATGATTCACAACTGGTTATTGTATCTATGTTGGTTTCATCATCGTTTCGTGGGCATTGAAAGTTTTCTCTCGCAGTAGTACTAAAGCTAAGTCTAAGAACATTGTTGTTAAGCGTTCTGAGATCACTTGAATCGTCTCTCTTCTCACTGAACTACATATCTCTTCTAGCATACAAGATTTACTCAGGCAATCTCGGTGTCGTTCTTTTTGCTACAAATCCTTTTATGCACCTAACATCCTGTTGTAAGAAGCTGACATAATTACGAACAAAATTTCTTAAGACGTGTAGAGTCACTGTCCTTAAGGACTTATCCATGGTGTGTTGCGTAAGTCTTCCAGAATATGACTTATCCACGGTGTGTTGCATAAGTCCTCCAGGATATAACAGAAAATTCTCAGAATTTCTGAGGATCTCATAACTAGGATCTCTTAAAAGAGTATAAAAACAAACCCAAAATATTTTTAAAAGAGGAAAAGAAGACAAAAGAATGAGAGAAGACTATTGTTTTGGTGTATGTTGGAATGGAGGAGGAACTCTCTATTTATAGAGTTAGGAAGGAATCAATTAAATAAAAGAAATTAAAAATCATAAAGATTTTTAATGTTGCAGCAATAAAATCATTTAACGTTGCTATTTAAAACATTACTGTTTGCCAATTAATAAACAAAACGTTATAAATTAAGAAAGTTAACGTTGACAAATATTAACTTGCAATGCAACGTTTTCATATTTTGCAATATATTATAACAATCTCCCACATATTCCAAAAGTTGGAAAAAAGATAAAAAATTTTGGGTCTCATAGGATGTAATGCATCAGGTATAGCAAGTTATATGAACCAGTCTTAGATTGAGATACTTAACACATATTGTAGTTGGTATAACAAACTATATGAACCAAAGACACTTGACATGTGTTAGAGGTTTATCAATCATAATACACCCCCACAGTATCGTTGTGTTGCACTTACTAGGCGATGCGCGTACCACATAATACACCCCCACAGTATCGTTGTGTTGCACTTACTAGGCGATGCGCGTACCTAGGATATTCATGAGTACTCTAGAGATCATGCCAATATCTCATGCAAGCGACCTCACTCGACATTCATATAGGTGATTTCATTTCATCAAGTATATGCTGCAAATCATATACCACGCATAAAGAATATGAAAATCATTAAAAACTCTGTTTAAACTAAAATTCTTTTACCAATTAGAATAAAATATTGAATATATTTAAACTTCATAAATGTAAAAATTTACTTCCAACAACCAAGTAGTACTATACATAACATATCAGGAATTTCAAAAATATCCCTCTGACATATAAAGAAAGAGGATGAAAATGTCCTGTTTGTGACTTCAGAGGCATTTGTGACCCTAGAGCAAGTGTCCTGTTTGCTATTTAAAACATTACTGTTTGTCAATTAATACAAAAAAACATTGTAAATTAAGAAAGTGAGTGTCCTGTTTGCTATTTAAAACATTACTGTTTGCCAATTAATACAAAAAAACATTGTAAATTAAGAAAGTTAACATTGACAAATATTAACGTTGCAATGCAACGTTTTCATATTTTGCAATATATTATAACACATCCAAACATTTTGAATTAAACCTACATTTTGTTTGTAATCGTGTTTAACAGAAACTGGCTCATCTCATTATTCATCTTCCAATGCAGTTTCAATTTGTTGATATTTTAACTAAACATTTATCTGGTTCTTTCTTTCATAAATTTAAAGATAAACTTTATGGCGTTAACCATCCCACCATAAGTTCAAGGGCATCTGTTATTAGACCGAGAAAACTCAATTTGTAAAGGAAGTTTTATGGCAATGTGCATTGCTCAACAAGATAATGCTTTTCTCGTTGACACTCAACTCCTTAAGCTTGGGAACAACCTAGCAATTAAGGACAAATCAATAAATGCACGGTGTCAGTTAGGAGGAAAATACGAACAGGGGTTACTGTAGACGCATAATTGGAACAATATTTTGATCACTATATATAACTGCTTCTTTGTGACAGTGAAATGTGAGTAACTTCAACTTATAGCAAAAGTACACAACTAAGCTTTCTAACATGGGGCATTCTAGGTGGTATTTCCCACGATAAAAACAACTAACTCGTGGCGACGAAACTCAACATCAGGTGTGTATGTAAACTAAATAAATGGCAAAGAAAACAAAATAAGAAGTCTATCCGAAAAAGAAAAAAAATAAAAATTCCTTGAAAGACAAGTAGTGCACGTCTTTCTTGAAAAGCCATACATCGTACAAAATAAAGTATTTTTCTTTATTCCGTTTAAATGAGTACAATTTCTTTTTTAAATTAATCAATATTAAATTTCCTGTGTATCTTGTGTTCATTTTTAGGATACATCTTATTATTTTAAGATATTAAATATTTGAACAAAACTCCAAAATTTTGAAGCCGTGTCTATCTCAATCAACCCAAAAAAAAACTACATGTAAAGTTAGAATTTATAGGTTAGGTTAGATCGATGGAAATCTACCATAAGATATTCCTTCTTACAGTCCATAAAGGTGATTGACATGGGTTTCTAGGAAAAAAGTTGGAAGTGGAATATCACTTGGTGTAGAGGATTATTTGAATGGGAAAAAAAATTTAGAGAAAGATTTTTTGAACTTTCTCAATTCATATGGGGACAACACATAAGAAGAAACAGGAAGGGAACAATAAGCCTTAAGAAAAGAAGGGAACACTCTTTGAGTAATTTCAACAAAATGCAAAAATGGGAGTTACATTATTTTTATGAACCTCATTATTAGTTTGTTGCATAACTTCTCAAACATCCCAATTGTCATTTTTTTATTGCAGTTATGTTTTCTGGATCAGCCTCCTTAGGCTGGATAGCACTCGTCCCCGAGTTAAACTTGGCGTTTTATGGTTCAAATATGTTGAATCATCTGTAACGTTGAAAGTAGAAAAAACTCCACAAGAATCTGGCAGCTCTACTTTTGGGTACTATTGTTGATCTCTACACAATTCTGAAAGGACCATCTAGAGATAGCTTTGCATTTGATAGATTTGGAGAGTGTTCCTTTCGCAAGTGAATCCACACCCCCAAAGTCTCCATTTTTCTTTTATTCGATTAAAGAATATATATATATATATATATATATATATATATATATATATATATTCACATATATATTCACATGAGACATTAAAGGTACTTCAATCTTGTAATAATATCTTGGCATTTTTTTATTCTAATTAGAGTGGAAAGTTTAGGAGTTAGTAGTTTTATTTGTGTTTTAATTGTAATCATTACCAGGGTTTAAGGTTTGGAATTAGAAAGGCAAATTTCAGTAACAGAAATTATATCAAAATATTCACACAGAAAGACTTGTCATCAAATGAGTATTATTGAGCTTAGAATTTTTTCCATCCTCTATGTTTTATTTTGAGACTGTAGTTGAACTTTGATTGAAAGCCATTCTCAAGATATTTTTATTATACCTTTCCTTTGTTTATATGTTTCGACAGAACCTCTGAGTTCGGTCGCTGAAAAGGTAGAGATTCATGAGTTGTTGAATTGTTATCATGATTGCATTATTTTTATGGGAATAGAAATTCGCACAGAGTGCAAAATAGATTTTTTATACTGATTTTTTATATCTGATAGATATAAAAAATAAATGGGTGAAAATTTTGTAAATAAGATAAAACTTCTACACCTATTACACTCAAGTGGTATAAAATGATAAAATGGCAAAATTGTAATAAATGATGAAAACTTTTACACGTGTTGCACTGAAGCTAGGTGTAAAATATCATTGTTTTTATACCTATTAAACTTAAAACCGGTATAAAAATAAAACATTGGCAAAAATATAATTATGGATAACTTTTTCCATTAGACTCATTAACGGGTATAGAATAGTTGACATTATGCTTTACTTTCTCTCTAAGCTTCTCGTTCTCTTAGCGCGTTTCTTATCTCGTTCTCATTGCGCATTTCTTGTCCTTTGCTTCTCATTCTCACATTTCTTCTCCTTTCCTTCTGGTTTCTCCTTCTCCTAGCCACATTGCCTCCACGACGACCTCCTCTACATCAAGGATAGAGAGTACAAAAACCCTCGCCATCTACAACGTCATGACTCCATCCAAATTGTCAAGCCGTCGCTCGTCAAAACCCTCGTCGTGCTCATGGGGCGCATCCTGTCCTAGAAGTGTTAGATCTCGCTGTGTTTGGAAACGTCTATGGATAGGGTTCCGCCACTGCACACGAACGAAGATTGGAGATACCTCAACACGAGATCGTTTAGGGTTTTGTTTCTTGCAGCGCCACCATTTTTCGCACCACTGCCACTCGCCGTAGGTGTTGCGCTGCCGCACCATGATGTCATTGAGGGTGTCAATTTGTTTCTTCCCCTGTTCTTTATCGTCAGCGTCGACAACCGTCAAGATGATACTCTGTTCGTGATTATGAGGGATAAAGAGGATGAATGTGTTTTGGAAATTGGTACTTTGTATATCCAGTCAGTGATGTTGAGGATTCTAGTGATGTTAATAGCTTAAGTGGCAGCAGTAGTTGCTTGAGCAATCGCCAAGATGAAGTGGTATTGCAAGTTGTAGGAGTTTGATTCTGGCACATCTGTCAATTACTCTCAGTAATTTCTCCTTCAAGGTAATTCCCTCCAATTATATTCATTTCTTTGTAATCTATGTGTAAACAATTAGAATTAACTTCAATGGATTATGCCTGATATTTCCATTTTTAACACTTTTCATATCAAAATACATTACAAAAACAGAGATATCATGTGAAAATCTCATTTAGCAACATAAATATCATTAAGTTAAACAATAAAAACAGATAACAACTCATTCTTGAATATCTTCTTTTCAATTTAAACAAATAAAAATTATGTTTACATGAAATCAATGAATGAAACTTACGACTAGTCAAACCGCCGTCGTCAACAGCTACGCTTCCATGGGAGCTTGTCGCCTCCGCACCACTAAAACACGATCTCACACATAAACTCCATTGAAAGCCGCCACCACAGCGCCTTCGTTCTCATCCAAACTTCATGGATGCCAATCAAACGCAGAAACAACAGTCCAATAGCGCCACCAGAAGCCTTTCGCGCACCATCTCTGCACCACCACGCCACTATCCATGGAAACTTGCAAGAAATAGAAACCAAGCCAAAAACGCAGAAACAAAGTTTGCTCCAACCAATCACGAACCACGACCAAGGGAAATCCCAAATCGCGAGTGCTGCGACAAACCCTAAATCGCACCATCACCACCATGAGCTTCTTCTCCATATATCATGATGCAAACCCTGCAAGAAACCACTTCGCAGTTTGAGTCGACCCACCGTGACAGCAATGGCAACACCTCCATGGACGCCGCGTCACCACCATCAACATGCCCTGTAGAGAGAACTAGAAGAAAGGACAAGTTTTTTCCCCTTTTCGGTTTGGGATCTATGGCTGTAATTGACTCCGATTTGGGATCCCACCATGGAAGCGCTGCCGGTGGCGAACCTTGGAATGGTTTGGCGACAGTGGTTGAATCACACAAAAGCTTCCACATTGTGATAGATTAATGTGTGTGGATACAAATTTCGTCTTTTTTTATTTTATATTCAAAAACAAAGAATTTGGGTTTTCTTGTGAACGTTAACATTATTATGACCTTTAACACCATATAAATATATTCTATTAGTATTTAATAATACCATAATCAAGGTGATGAAAGAAGGGATAATCATGCAAAGTGGGAAGTATGATGAACTTCTAAATGCAGGCCTGAATTTTGGTCCATCTGTGGCTGTTAATGAATCCTCTATGGATATTGCAGAGTGTAGCGACAAAGGTGATGATGATTCAATTCAGTCTCCGAAATTGACTTGACTCCCTTCAAAAGAAAAGGAAAAACCAGGTGAAAAGCCACTTCAAAATCAAAGATTGACTCAGTTGAAAAAGAAAAAATGATGTATCATTACACCATTAGCCACATTAGCTGGTTTTTAACGGTGTTAGTTTTGGAGAACTAAAATTAAAGTTTCCTTAAGGAGGAAGACTAAAATGTACCTTACTTTGAAAGAGGGACTAAAAACATATTTAACCTTTTTTTATCTTTCATCTTCTTATTGTATTACGTTTCTATCATTATAAATAGAAGATCATAAGAGGGGTCTTTTAAGCCCTAGAAAAATATGATTTCCTTTTCTTAATTTTAAGTTGGTATCAGAGTGGTTCAATCTCACTCTACTGGTCTCAGCCTTCTCCGACACCCTTTCCTTGTCGTCTATTGGTTGTTATCTCAGTTTTCTCCGATGACCACCAGATCTAGAGTATTTTTTTCCTACGATGGCCAACCTCGCCAATCCTTGGAAGTGGTTCTCCTCCATGAGCCGACACACACTTAATCTTTATCCATCATGCATGTCACCATCACACCTTTCTCTCGCTAAAACCTCGTGTTGGACCTCCTTATCAATGCTCTAGTCCTTGGTTGTACTTTTCATGCTTGGTTAAAAGATTATTTAGGGTTCCCTAGTTAAACCTAGTGTTTTCCTTTACTCTTCTTTTTGGGTGGTTCACTACCTCTTTTAGTTTCCTAAAAAGTGTCTAGTAGGGTTATTGTATCATTCTCTAGAAGTCTTTCCATTACTATTAAGAAACTAAATGAAAAAAATTACCCCTCATGGTCTACATATTTTGAAATGTGGTTTCTTGGCCAATGTTATCATCACCACCTTAAATAAGATGGAAGTAATGTGCCTCATGAGAAAGTTGAACAGTGGAAACAAATTGATTTTGAACAATGTGCCTTGTTGTGGCGATTTATGGAACCAAAACTATTGGATACCCTTAGAGCCTTTAAAACTTGAAAATCATTTTGGAAGAAAACTCGAAATATTTTCACAAACGATATTCAACACCTTTATGACTTTGCAAATAAGTTTACCTCTCTCAAACAAACTGATCATGACATGATATCATTCATGACTGAAGCTCAATTTTTGATTGAAGAATTGAAGATGTTCTTTGAGGTCTTTGGATGAGATCAAGAAGAAAATTGACAAATACTACAAGGTGATGGTCATTCGTGCTTGTTGGCTGCAAAACCAACGACAAGTGCATCGGTCACAGCGTAGCAAGTGATAAATATCAGTCTCTCCTAAGGGACTTGTGCAACATTCGAAAAATCTTGCACTCTAACTCAATTAGACACAAAGATAACAAAAACACAAGAAAATGTTTTTGGTTTTTTCATCAAACAGTTGATGTGCAAGGGCATGTAACATAGAGTATTTACAAATTGTTAAGACTAGAGTTCAATCACTTAGTTATCATGCATTGATAAACATCTCAATTCCATAATCATGTCAAAATCAACTCACAAGTATACTCAAATCCTATCCCTAGTGACTTTAAGCCTATGATAAGTTATCAAGTTTCAATCCTTTAAATCCTCAACAAGCAACCATGCATTAAGTTCAAGAGTCTAAGATTACTAATGAATCAAGTTCTAATTCTAGATACAAGCATCCATTAGGCATTCAATTTGAAGTCTAGATTCTAAAGATATTTCCCAACGCCTTAAGAATCCCAAATCAAGATTGAGGACAATCCACATCAAACATTAAGCATCAAAATTAAATACAAATATAAATTGGAAATGCGTATATCATTAACTCCCCAAAATTACATAAGAGTTCCATGTTTTACAACTAATCTCAAGAAATAAGAATAGTCCTCCATGGTAGAGAACTTAAGGTTCTACAAATTGAAGAGATAAGGAAGAAATAAAAATCAAAGAGAAGATGTAAGCCCTTTTCCAAGGTTCTTGGCACCTGCTCCATGTTCCAATTGCGCCTCCCCTTCGCATCAAAGCCTTAAATTCATAGCTCCTTTCCCTCATCAACCCTAAGAAGGGGAAAACACCATGTATGAAGATTGAAGACCTAAAGAGGAGTGTGGGAGCTTCCTAGTGCCCCAAACAACCTTCAAGGGTCTCTCTCTATCGCCCTAGGTTAAGAGTGAAGTGTGGGAGGAAGAGGATCCCCAAAACCTCACGAGAAACATGTTTAGATAACTCATTTTGACATGTCAGCGACGTCACTTCTCAGTGCCATATCAGTACCGCTGGGCACCATCAATTAAAAGACACAAGGAGCTCTTTGTCAAAGCATTGTTCAACTCTATTTTCCACCGCTCAACACTACCCTAGTGGCACTCAGCCCTGCTATTCCAACACTTAGCCCTAGACAGTTTGACAACACATTGAATTTTAAGCTGTAATGTTATCCTAAAGGTGCCTAACGTGGGTATTTGCTTCAAATTAATCTTTTCTTATCCCAAAACATACTCCCTTGAGTTCTTTCTTGTTTTCCTCCACTAGAACTACTCTTATTAATTTATTTTACACTTATAAAAAAAGAGATTAAAGGTAAAACAAGCATAAACCAACTAAAATACAAAACAATACAAAGCACACTAAACTTGAGGACAAAACAAGATTAAAGCTAGGAAAGTTGATTTATTCATGAAAATAGATACACAAAAATAGGTAAAATTATATGTTATTTGTGCTCTACATCTCAACTTTGATCATATTAGAGATTAGCTTTTAGAGAGTCATGAAGTCTCTTCCATGGAAAGTTTGACTACACGACTCCTTCGAGTTCCAACACTTCAAAGTAAGGAAGGCCATGAACTTGTTCAACCTTCTGTCATGGATTCCACACATGAAGGGCGAGGATGCAATACTAGAGGAGGAAGTGGAGGTCAAGGACACCCTCTATGTACATACTGTAATAGTATGAGTTGCACTCAAGAAATATGTTTCTCCTTTCACAACTTTTCGAACAAGACTTGTCAATGTCTCTAAGGCTAAAATTGTTAACTTCAAATTCTCTAATGGAGAATATAAAGATAGTATCCAAGTCTGAAGTCTAAAAAAATGACACAAACATACGCAAATCCCAGCTCCTTGACAACTTACATCTCACAATCCATGATGGGCCAAAATTCATAGATAATTGACTCAAGGGTTTATGTTCACATCTCTAGTAATACCTCCTTGTTTTCATCCTTTTTATTTCAAAAAAATCCTTACTCCAAAACCCTAGCAAATGGCTCTAAAGTTTCCTCAAAGGGTGTAGGTCAAGTTTCCCTTTCTCCTTCCTTAAATCTAGAAGTTGTCATTTTTCTTTCTAATTGTCCTATAAATCTAATTTCATTAAGCCAATTAACAAAAACATTTAATAGTTTAATAACCTTTGATGACAATTCCTTTGTTACATAGGAATGTGTTACTAGACGACAGATTGGAAAATGATATGAATCTAGAGGTTTATACTATTCTAGCCTGCATGTGTCCTATTTTTCATCTATAAGTTCTAAATTTTTGCAGGATTGAGTACGTCATCCCCACTTGTCAAAAATGAAAAAAGAAAGGTCCCTAAGCTTAGTACTTTATATACTTTAGAATGTGAGTCCTGTCAGGAAAACATGTTAGATCTACTTTTCCTGAAAAGTTTGAATCAAGGTGTAATTATATTTTTTCTATCATCCATTCTGATATCTAGGGACCAAGTTGTATCTCATCTTTTGGTTTTAAATATTTTTTCAAAGTTTATTGATGAATATTGTAGATGTACTTGGATTTATCTTACAAAAGATCGTTTTGAATTATTTTCTATTTGTACATCCTTTTTTAATGAAACCAGAAACCAATTCGGTAAAGTAATTAAAATTTTAAGATGTGACAATGCTAAAGAGTACTTCTCTAATTTTTCTGCAATTTTAAGTTCACATGGTATATTACATTCGTCTACTTATCATCAAACTACAATGAAATGGTATTGCAGAGAGAAAATAAGCACTTGGTTGAGTTGGTCAATGTTAGTATTGATAGGTCTTTTAAAAAAAAGATTTAGATACAATAACAATGAGATATGAGCTCAGTGAACATAATGGATTAACACCACCTTTAATCTAAAACTTTAAGGTCACAAATTTATATAGTGTTCAATTTTTTCATTTATACTTAATAAGAAACTTAAACTCATACTTATATTTCTAAGATAATCAGATGCTATTAATAGCGAGTTCAAATCTTTTTATATTACAGGGTTTTTTTTACCATGTATTCCTCATTTCTTCCACCGGGTTTACCCTTATGAGTTTACTATATTTCTTACTACATAAATACTCAACTGTCTACAACCAGCTCAAAAATATGTTACTTTGCTCCTTATGTTATCTTGACATAGATTAATTGTAAATAGTGCCAACTTAATTATTGGAGAGACTGCCCAAAGCTCAGTCTCTTCAAGTTTTTTTTTACATATAAAACATATATATTAAATACAATTGGTTTGTCCCAAATCCATGTATAAGTAATATGTACAACTTACCCATTATCTTGTTTCCTGCATTTTTGATTTCCTACACCCCTAGAGGTCTTATTCTAACAAGCATTTCTAGCTCTGGCTGAATAAAGATTCCAAAATTCATAGTAGTTGTAATTATTCAACAAATTCAATTATTATGCATTACACAAGTTTGATTTATACCTCACCATCAAAGTGTAATGCAAATTCTAGAAGAATATAGAAAATCCTAAGATAGAAGTATTGAAAAGTACTACAATATGTAGAACATTGTAGAAAATCCTAAGATAGGAGAAATATCAGGAACATTCTACGTAGGTTAAAATCTACAACATTCCACATAAGTTATGGCTAACATTATCTAAAATAGTCTATACCTATGTACTCTACCATTTGAAGAAAGACAACATCTAACAAAACTAAGAAAACTACAAAATATATTACTTATAACTAGTACTTTCACATCTTTCAAGATTTATGGGACATTATACAAGAATTATTAACTATTCCAGAAAACACCTTCACTCTTACTGCAACTTAGAAGAAGGAGTTGAAAGAAAACAAGCAAAAGAATTCAAGGACTTTATTTGTTCTTCAACAAGAAATTGATGACACGATTTTTCCAAGAATAATAGGTGCCACAAGTGCAAGGCAAGCTTTGAACATAATACAAGAGAAGTTTCAACGAAGTGATGAGGTATGCAATGTTAAACTTCATTCTCTAAGACGAGAGTTTGGATTAATAAGAATGAAAAAATTTGAGACGATTAAGACTAAATTCTAGAACAAAATAAATAGTTAGATGAGAGTCTATGGGAAAAATATTCTTGACAAAAAAATAATTGAGAAAAATTTAATTTATATTCCCAAAAAATATGATGCAACTACAATTGTGTTTGATAAGGAAAAGATTGAGCTACATTGTCAGTAACATAACTAATGGACTCTCTTGAAGCTTATGAATAATGATTGAAAAAACATGAAGAAGACTTGGTAGAAAATGCCTTTCAATCAAAACTAAAATTACGGTGTCAAAATAAAGAATATGAATGGAATAAAAATAAAGGAGAAATTTCTAGAAATAAACAAAATTATAGAAGCTTTTCTTCGTCAAGGAAAATATCCTCCATGTGGCATCTGTAAAAAGACAAGTCACTTGGAAAACGATTGTTGGTATCATGGAAAACCTCAATGTAAGTATTGTAGTAATAAAAATAAGCATCAATCAAACTTTGCCGAAGAACATAATCAGGAGCAATGCTTATTCTGAGAATAAAAAATCTCCTAACAGAGAAGGAAGTTGGTACTTGAATAATGGATATAATAATCACATGGAGAAAGATCAAATCATCTTCAAAGACATTGATAAATCTGTCAATGTCAAAGTTCGGTTGGGAAATGACACAACAGTGGAGGCTCGAGGCAAAAGAACTATCATGGTGGAGAAAAAGAAAGGTATAAGGACATTTTACTAGTTCTCAATCTTAAAGAGAATCTTTTAAGTAATAGCCAAATGATGGAGAATGGATATTCTCTTCATTTTGAGAAAGATATATGCAAAACTTATGACAGTAGAATGATATAAATCAACCAAGTATAAATGGAGTAGAAGCTTTCCTATAAGCCTTAAACTTGGAACTAATATTGCTATGAAAGAAAAAGTTGATGACTCATGACTTTGGGTTAGGAGATTTGGCCACTTCAACACATATGCCATAAAGCTTTTATATCAGAAAAGCATGATGAGAGAGATCTTCCATGCTCGAAGGAAAATAATGAATCATGCAGAGGATTTCTCCTCGACGAACAACATTGATTACATTCTCAACGGGTAAAGCGTGTGGAAGGCAAAAGACTTACTAGAGTTGGTCCATATTGATATTTGTAGACTGATAGGGACGCCTTCATTAATGACTTCTCTAGAATGACATGGGTCTATTTCTTAAAGGCAATGTCATAAGTCTTTGGAATATTCAAGAAATTTAGAAGTGATCGTGGAAAGGATTTACATATCTCATTAGTTTGACAAATTCTACAAAGATGAAGGAATAAAGCGACAATTGACAGTCGCATATTCTCCACAAAAAACTGATGTGTCAGAGAGAAAGAATCCCACATTCATGGAGATGGAAAACTAATGCTAAAAGAGAAAAATATGCTTAATATTTTTTGGGTTGAAGCAGTCTACATTACAGCTTACATTCTAAACAAATGTCCAACTAAGGCAGTCTAATACAAGCCTCTTATTGAATCTTGGAGTTGAAGAAAGCCATTAGCTAAACACCTACGAGTATTTGGATCTATCTCCTACATACATGTTGGGATATAGTACACAGTCAAAAGACTATCGAGGAATAAGCTTGAAGACAAGACTATACGAGGAATATTCTTGGGATATAGTACACAGTCAAAAGACTATCGAGTCTACAACCTACAAACAAAAAAGTTCATCATTAGTTGAGAAGTTGAGGTTGATGAAAAGGATTCTTGGAATTAGGAAGAAGAAAAAGTTATTAAAATCAACGTTTTAGTTCCAATGCAACAATCTCAAGAAGAAACTCAAGAAGAGGCAAAAGATTCATGTACGCTTTCTCCACCTCTACATCAACAACAACAACAAGAAGATTCTTCACCTGAATCCACTCCAAGACGAATAACATCTTTGGTAGACATATACGAAACTTGCAATACGACCATGATTGAGCCTAACTATTATAAAGAAGCACAAAAGCAAGAAGTATAGGTTAAGTCCATGAAAGAAGAGATTAAAATGATTGAGAAGAATAAGACTTAAGAGCTTGTAAACTGCCCTCATTAAAAAGACATCATTAGAGTGAAATGGATATATAAAACAAAGTTCAATCCTGATAGAACCATACAAAAGCATAAGGCAAGATTTTTCACTAAAGGCTACTCACAACAACCAGGAATCAACTACAATGAGACATTTGCTCCAGTCACATAACAAAAAACCAAATTACGGATATTTTTACAAAGGCGTTACCAAGACCAAGATTTCAATTAGTGGATGCTATGCTTGGAGTATCGAATTTGCATCAAAGAGGAATATTAAAGTGTAATCCAAATTCTAGAAAAATATAGAAAATCCTAAGACAGAAGTATTGAAATGTAATACAATGTCTAGAATATTATAGAAAAACCTAAGATAGGAAAATAAAAATAAGGTAAAATACCTTTTTTGGTCCTAGTTTTGGTTGGTAATATTCGAAATGGTCCCCATTTTATTTTTTTGTTCAATGTAGTCCTAAGAATGTAATTTGTGTTCAATTTAGTCATTTTTTTGTTCAATGTAGTCTTAAAGAACGTAATTTTTGTTCAATTTAGTCCTTGTTTGTGGCTCATGGAGTTTGAAAAAATGACTAAATTGAACACAAATTACGTTCTTTAGGACTACATTGAATAGAAAAAGGACTAAATTGAACACACATTACGTTCTTTAGGACTACATTCAACAGAAAAATAAAATGGAGACCATTTCAAATATTCTCAATCAAAACTGGAACCAAAAAAGGTATTATACCTAAAAATAAAAAACATTCTGCATAAGTAAAAATCTAGACCATTCGACATGTTGTGGTTAGCATTTTCTAGAATAACATATGGGTCTATAAATATCCATGTATTCTATCATTTGAAGAAAAAGAACAGCTAACACAACTAAGATAATTGCAAAATATATTATTTCAAACTACTATATTTACATTCTACTATTTCAGATTTTCTTTATCCCATCAACTATTCCTTTCACAACCTCAAAATACTAACACTCACCAAACCAACCCATTCAATGCATATAATCTTTCTCCCCTTTCCTTTTAGATTCATACTTAGTCTCCACAAGGATATGAGATAACTACATTAATTAACACCTAATTCTATTCACAGCCTCAAGTTATCAAACCTTTGGTGGGTCTTACCACCTTCAATAATTCATGCATGACCTTTCTGCAACTTATAACTATAGTACATTGGCTCTTCCTAACATTTTACTCGCAGTCACCCTTATGCAGGTCTATTTGAAACCTGATTGAGATATGTCTCTATGTGTTGAAATACATGTATATCCTGCCGCCGCTTCCAAAGCCATGCCCCCAAAATATAGCAAGAATACAAAACTTAAAAATAACAGTGGCAGAGATGACATTGTTACGAAGTTCAATCTTCAAAGTATTTTAAGTTCAGGACTAACATGCATACAGAATATAAATAACTTAATCCGATACAATAGATTGTCGTGTAGGTCCACATTATTTGTATTTGAATTTCAAAATAACAAAAAAGAGATTCAGAATAAACTTTTGTTCATGATATATACTTGTATACATTAGTTATCATCATCGTTCCCTCCGCCTCCAATATTGCAATGCGGAAATCACAGCTAACCTAACAAAAAACTAAAAGAACAATTATATGTACAGAAGTTTAATTAATTTGTTTCAAATAAAGTAATCAAATTCATGCAATGACAATAAATGAGAATTATATTCAACTATTTTGGTGGGGGCATACGGTCCCTTGTTGTAAATAGTTATGAAAAAGTATGTGGTATAAAAGCATATTTCTTATATTTACAGTGATCCATGTGTAGTTGATAACTTAATTTTTTCAAATGAAATCCAAATTATTTTAAAAAGAATTCTTTTTATTGTATTGAGATTTAAAGTCCTATCTTATCTTTTAATGTGTCTCCACTTATTAAATAAGAGAGAATTAAGAGAAACCAATAACACACGGGTCTCCAAACTTTACTTTTTCATGTAACGAAATTCATCAGACTTATCTTTTGCTTATTTTAAACTAGTTATTATAAAAACTCGGTTGGTTTATGAGCATTGTTACATAGGTTAATCTGTTTGTATAATTGATAATTGTTTTATCAGTTATATTCTTCTTTATATCACTCTTCTGCTATCTGTTTTTAATCAATAATAATAGAATAATTATTTTCTTCCTTTTGCACCCTTTTATCTCTTTCTCCTTATATGGTATTTAGAGCAAAAAAATTTCTCCATGAGTTCGTCATCTTCCGCCAATATCAACCAGAATCATATCCTTCCTCTTCCAATTTTCTTCCCCATACTTTTCATATTCCAATTTCTCTAAAAAAGCGTTATCCATTACCAATCACCAATAGATAACACTTATTTAAAAAAACACTATCTATTGGTGGTTGACAATAGTTTTTTAAAAGCGCTATCTATTAATAGATAATGTTTTAAACACTATCTATGATAAAAGAAAAAAAACATAATTTATGCACTTTTTTATAGTAGTGAAATAACTAACCTCCAAACCTCTTATTTCCTTCCTAACTCTTGCATCAAAATTCACATGTCAAAGCTCCCTTATTTTAACTTAAAACTTCTAAAATCATCACATTGATCCATACCAATTTCCTTATCAGATTTATACCAACTCATAGTGTAAACAAACCTCAAATGACATATAAACAAACCTGCAATACCAGATTCTTCCATCCAAACACTATCTCACCAAAATGCATATCAAAACTTCCATTTTAACTACCAAAACTCCTAGATTTTCAACTCCTTATTCCATAAACTTTACAACAAATATCCCAATTAGTAATACAACATATTTACATACAATTCATGACCAAAATATCATCCAAGATATCTCACATCAGAATTTCATCATCAAATATTCAAATACACCCATTTAAATGAGTTAACACTAGCATAAAAACAGAAATCACACCAAATCAATTTAATACTCATACAAACACCAAACTTACACCACAAACATCAATTAAAGAAAGAGTCTAGTTTTCCTTACCTTATATTAGAGCAACGGAGCTTTATAAACACTAAATTTCTTAGGGGTCAAGGAACTCTAAAAACGCCTACAAAACACCGAACAAAGATCAGAGAGAGTCCTTAGGACCTCTGATCAACAGGAAATTAGGAAAAGACATTACAACTCACATTCGACAAGAAATCATTAAGCATGATCACAGTTAAGAACGAAAAGAGAAAAAAGACTCAAAACTTACTTGCTCTATTGAAGAAACTGATCGGGTAGAAATGTAGACCTCGTTATTGTGGTCGTTTAGGTACCTCCTCATCATCAAAGAGATGACTTAAGAGTTAGAACTCTTAGAGAGAAGGTAGAGAATTCTAGAAAAGTGATTTCTAGAGAGATGATACGTTTTAAAATAACGAAACTCGTTTATAACAAAACTATTTATAAATAAACCATTAATATTAAAATAATCGAGTCTCACTATTATTAAGCTATCACTGCTTCTAAAATACTATTTTCTGGAGTTTTACAGAAATGGATGAAGAGATCGGTGCAATTGAGTGTAATAATAGGTGGGAGTAGTCCGATCTCTCAAAAAGAATTTTGATTATTAACAAGTACCTAATGAGTAACAAGTTGGCAAAAAAGAAGAACAAGTTTGCCACCGAGAATGCAAAGAACAAGTCTTCCAAAAGCAAAAGGTAGTCTTCGTTAAAGCACTAAGGTTGAATATAGAATCGTAGCTACTGTGTTTTTATTGAGATACTTTCATATAGTCTCTTCTTGCTGAACTTCCCATCAATGGAGGAATACCAAAGCTTTATTATGATAATTTAGGTGTTGTTCTCATAGCTTTAAATCCATGGATGCATTCAAAGTTCAAGAATTTTTAAATTGACCATCACTTTGTTTATGATCACATCCAACAACGTCACATTTAGTTCTTTCACATTCCAACCATGTGTCAAGTTGTAAACTTGTTGTTCTCATAGCTTTAAATCCATGGATGCATTCAAAGTTCAAGAATTTTTAAATTGACCATCACTTTGTTTGTGATCACATCCAACAACATCACATTTAGTTGATTCACATTCCAACCATGTGTCAAGTTGTCAACTTCTTTACCAAACAAGTTTCAAGATCTTCTTTTTCTACTATTAGAAATAAACTTATGATTGTCCATTGATATGATCTTGAAGGGTCTTTGAGAATTAAATAAAATGTTAGTAGATATAAATATTAGTTATTGAGAATTATTATAGAATAGAGAGGATCTTATCTAATTCATCGTATAAAAGGATACCGTTGTAAATACAAACCAGATATATATTTTATTATAAAATTGAAAATTGAGTTTTCAGTTTTTTTGGAATTCTGCATTTAGGACAACTTGTAATAATTATTCCCATAACTTATCACTTACATTCTCATTTTTTTTCACCAATATCCTTCCTCAAACTAAATATCATATCCCTGGTTTTTTATCATTCATAATCTTGAGGGATAATTACATAGTTTAATCTATTTATGTTAACTAATAAGTGTTTTATCAGTCATATTGTTCTTTATATAACTCTCTGCTCTCTATTTTTAATCAATATAATAGAATAATTCTTTTCTTCCTTTTGCACTCTTTTGTCTCAGTCTCCTTGTAAGCATTTCTAATTAAGCTCATTAAACAATGGAATATTGATGATCTATATTTGAGACAAATAATTTAAAAATATAATGAATATGACTTTTGAAGATATATACAATGGAAAGGTCTCAAAGAGCACATAGAAATATATACAAGTTGTTAATTTTGGGTTGTAATTAATGAATTTTTGTTAGAAAATAATTTTAAAAGATTAATCATTTTGGTTAGTATTGTCAAAATAGGTAACCCGGCCTGACCTGGCTTGACCCACCATGGGTTGGTTATTTAGTGAGTCAACACCCAACTCATTTATTAGTGAGCGAAAAAAATTTAATTTGAACTCGGTCCGACCTACCACGGGTTGGTACGTTAAACGAGTTGACTCACTAATTAACTTAATTACAAGTTTTTTTCAAATCCAAAAAAATTACAAATTTTTTGTAATTCAAATATAAATAAATTTCACTCTAAAATGATGTTAAACTCCAAAGATAATTCAAAACAGAAAAACTATCATACAATTCAAATGTAATCCAAAAGCAAATACAAAAGGCTAACAAATAAGTTTTTAATATTCACCATTTTTGTGTCACTTATCCGTTTGAGTCTTGAATGGATAAATCCACGATATTTTTCTATCTTAAACATCTTGTTTTTTATCCCAATTTACAATACAATAAAAAAGAAAAAAGTGTGAACTAATAATATTGAAACACAAAGTAATAAATAATTAAATTAAATTAGGTGGGTTGATCAGTCAACCCGACTCACTACGTGTTCAATTCGGGTGAACTGAGTTCTAAGTGAACCATGTTAAAAATTAATCCGTATAAAAAAATAACATTTTTTTCAAACCCAACTTGACCTGACCTGTAATATACCAAATTGACCCCTGAATTCTAACCCATTTTGACAATACTAATTTTAATGGTGTTGAAATAAAAAAAATGAGAGAATTTAAGAGTTTCAGGATACAAAAATTTATAATGAACGAAATTTATTGTATAGCTTTTAATAATTAACTGTAATTAAATTTGAACAAAAATAAATAAGTCTCACACAATAATAATTTTAGAATTAAGAATATAGTTATACCTAAAAAAATATAACTGCTCTTTTCAAATTTATGTATACAACGAAAGAAAATATATAATTTGGGTGTGGCATTAATTGGTAAGTGCTCTCCAACTTGGACATGTAAAATGATTGTATCTTTGCAAGATATTATGGAAAATATAACATTGGCAGTTTTGAACTTTGTGAATCGTTGAATGCGACTAATCTTTCTATTCTGTTTTATTTAGTCATTAATTTCATTTTCTAGTGTTGTATATAAAATATCAAACACTACCACCCTGAAAGTTCTATTTTGTGACAGCTGGGCCTGCACAACAATCTTCCTATTCTGATTGAAAATGCTGAGATAATTGTTCTCCATTTTCATCACATAACTTTTCTACAGCAGCTGCCCCAAGCTTAGCAGATTTGTCTTCAAGCCTGGTACATACAATACTCTTCAATTATCACCTCTTTCCCTTCTCCATCTCTCAAAACTACCCTGCTAGAGCCCTTTATAGTAAGACTTCTGTCATCTATAAACTTAATTTCTCCCTACATAACCCCGTGCATTTTGACAAACCAGTCTTTCTTCCCAGTCATGTGGGTGGAACAACCAAAGTCCAGATACCACATTCTGAGTCTGATTCTTCCTCTTGGGCCATATTAGCCCTCTTCTTAGGTTTATTCTTTTCCCCTTATCCCTTCCAACACTCTTTAGCATAATGGCCAAATTTCTGGCATTTGTTAACATTTGACCTTTTGCTTGTCAAACTTTCATTCACCTATAGGTTTCTGATTTTTGCCTTTCACTGATTCACTGAAATCTTCTCCTTGTTGTTCCAATGAATCTTTATGCTTCTGGCTGCCTTTATTGCCTTTTTTGAACCTCTTTTTCCCGTTGTATTGAGACCTGACCTGCAATGCATGTTCTTGACACAGTTACGCTCATTGATGCGATACTCATGAGCTTCTAATGAGTGTTGCAGCTCCTCAATTTCCATATTTTCCAGATTACAGGTTTCTTCAATAGCAACCACCACATGATAGAACCTGGGTGTTAGAGTTCTTAGAATTTTATCAACAATATATTCATCAGAAATCCCATCCTTACATGCCCTCATTTTATTTACCAACTCCTGCACCTTGTCAAAATACCCTGCCACGGTTTCCCCTTCATGCATGGTCAGAACTTCAAATTGCCTCCTCAAAGCCTGCAATTTTACCTTCTTGTTTATGTCTCCATCACCATACGTCTTCACTAAAATGTCCCACACCTCTTTAGTAGTAACAGCCTTAGAGATCTTGTTAAAGATCTTTGGGCTGACACATTGATACAACAGAAATATGGCTTTGCTGTCCAGTTTCACCTGCATCTTGTAGTTTGTTTTCTCCTCTTCAGTGGCCTTTGCACCCAACTCAAGCAGTCCATCTTCTATTACTTCTGAAACATCCTGGAAGACAAAAATGTCTTGCATATTGATGCACCAGTCATCAAAGATCTTCCCATCAAACACTGGTAAAGGCCCCTGTATCCCTCCAACACTTGCCATCTCCTTCTTGCTTGGATCTTGAAGTTTCTTTGATTTCCTTTTACACCTTTAAGGATACACACATTCCAAAGAAACCTTCTTTTTCTGGATACACACACTTCCAGTCTTCAATCACACCCACACTCACACACCAGGATCTGTTGAACCTATGCTCTAATACCATATTAAGTCCGAGAGTCAAGAGAGAGAAAACACAAGACACTCGTGTTTTAGAGAGAAGCGAGAGAAAAAGAAACGCTCCTCCCAGGGGTTTCAGAGAAAGAAGTAGCACACTCCTCACACGCACACTAAACTGAGATGAAGATGATGAAGGCAAAGAGAGAGAGCACTCAAGAACATACACAAGGTACTGAATGAGAAACTTCTATATTAAGTTTCAAATGTATGTTTTACGACTTTTATATACATAAAAAACATTAATTGATTCTGTTTTGGTTTTTGTTTATCACAACATTTTATTGCATTACTTTTAATATATAATTGCAATTAAATTTGAAAAAATAAATAAATCTCACACATTTATGTATACAACGAAAGAAAATATATAATTTTGGGTGTGGGATTAATTGCTAAGTGCTCTCCAACTTGGACATCTAAAATGCGATTGTATCTTTGCAATATATTATGGAAAATATAAATATTGCAGTTTTGAACTTTGTGAATCGTTGAATGCGACTAATCTTTCTATTCTGTTTTATTTAGTCATTAATTTCATTTTCTAGTGTTGTATATAAATATGAAGAAAGGGAAATTACGCTGAAAAAAATATCAAACACTTAAGATTTAAAAGGGAAGGAATTTGAAGTATGGTTGACATGCAGGAATAAGAACTCCAAATGCAGGAATACATATATACTTACCAAATGGTACAGGAAGTAGAACTTCAAACTCTCTTTACTGTCATCATGACTGATGGATTACCTGAATATATGAAAAATAGTGAGTTGATAGGAAAAACTTTACATAAGAGATTCTGGTTTTTTTAAGCTAAAAGATTTTATAAAGAACCTGGGATTGTTCTTAGGACAAAGATTTTAATGAGATCTTACTCAATTTACTATGAAAGTTTTGATATTGTAAAATTCATTGAGTATTGCAAAATAAAAGATTGCATCAAAATAACGGACATGCACCAAGGAGTTTCATTCTAAAAGTATCATGAGTGAAGAAAAGACTTATGATATATAACATCATTTTATTACAAAAATATTATTAATGAGTTCTTACCTGATTGTGAAACAACTTTTGAATCGTTGTGCTAAGATCGCCGTCGAATGTTGATTCAGAATCTTTTGATGTTTGAATCTTCAAAAAGATTGACGCTTTAATGACTCCTTCATATTGGGACATTCAGCTACCATCACGTTTTTCAAATAAGATTTAAAATAATTATCCATCAAACAAACCTACTCATATAATATCATATATTCTAATTGATTTGAGGAAAAGAGAAGTATTTTATATCATCAGAAAAAAAATGGAAATGTAATACAAAAGAAGACTATTTAGTATATATAACAAAAAAAATAATTAGGATAAGTAATTCTGACCTTTTCATGAAATAAGCTTTGGACAGTTGTGTTGAGATCGACATGGAAAGTGAAATCAGAATCTTCGAATGTTTGAATCCCCGAAAACATTGCTAGTTTTATGACTCCTTCAGAGAATGTTATCATATTGGGACATTCAGTAATCATCATCTTTTGTAAACATGGGCATTGCAATGTGGCATTTCCTGAATAAAACTTTATTAGCTTCGGTAAGCATTCCAGCTTAATCCATCTGAGTCGTCCAAATATTATCTGATCACAACTATCTTCCTCTTCATTTCTTGCAATTTCTATGATTGATCCACAATATCCTATGCTTAGAGTCTCAAGTTTCACCAAACTTTTGAGTGTTGCAAACGTGAATATATGCTCCATCCTTTCGCAGTGCAACACAGTTAAATATTTAAGATTGATGAATGACACCGTACAACAAACTATTCTTTCTACCAGAGGGCACTTGTAAAGCTTTAACAGTTCAAGTTTTTCAGTATATGGTTGTACCCACGTGTGCTCTAAACCTATACACTCCAACTCCTTTAATTCCAACAAATATAATTGTTTCAATTCAGCAAGTACTTTGTTGTGAACTTGAAGCTTTTGAGAGGGAAATATCTCCTTCAAACCAAAGCATTTCTGTACTCTAAGCCATTCTAAATTGGGTAGCTTGTGAAAGAAATCAAAAGGCAAACTATCTTTCTCATTGTTATCATCCTCAAAGGATAGTATAAGACATTCTAATTTACAAAGAAGGTCTTGTGGTAAACGTGCATCACTCATTAGCTTAATGTTTTCCTCATTGAGTGTCAGTCCCTCCAATTTGGGAGAAACCTGACAATTGAAGTCAAAAAATTCAAAGGACGAGATGTGTTGATGTTAGTTAGATACCAAGAAGAATTTATCAATAAAAAGAAAAGAAAAACACAAAAGGTTAAATAATAATGCTTCATTACCTTTTCAATCGTGAACAAAGGTTGTTGTAAGTTAGTTGGAGCCTCTAAAACTTCTTTTTTACTATCATCATCAAAGCTTGATCTGAATACCTTCATCTTAGGACAATATTCCACATATAACCTATCTAACAAGGGACATTCTAGATCATGCTTTCCAGGGTAAAAGCAACTCAACAGTGGCATGTTTTCAAGATTTAGATATGACAAACAAGGGAATTCAAACATTATTGTTGTTCCATGTTCCATTTCATCTTCCCTTCCAACTATTTCTACCATTTTCTCACATTTCTGTATATCAAGTGTCTCCAATTTCACAAGATGTTTGGCAAGTGATAAAGGGAACAATGTTACTAGGCTTCCACAACCATTAACCTCCACTTCTTGCAAATTGGAAAAGCTTATAGTTTCTTTTAGGATTTCCTTCCACACACATTTTAAATTTGACAAGTGTTTTAAGGTAAGCTTTTCCAAACCAAAGATTATTCCCTTTGTCTCAACCTCAATCTCATCAATGTCAAATATTACTTCTACTTCATCGGAGCTATGCACATTCAATTCTTTTAGGTTCTTCAAGTAAGGAAGTACATGAGATGGAATTACGAAGGATCTATTGCACGTTATATCGAATTCCAACTTTGTAAAACTGCCAAAAAAGTTGTCTGATACAGTAGGTTTTGTGTGTTGAACTTCCATCATCCCAAGATAATCATCAAGAATCATATGCTTTGAGTAGTTGAAAAAATCCTTACAAGACAAGACAAGACAAGAAACTCTATGTCAGGATAATCGAAAAGTTTCATATGTTTGATATTTGATTAAGATATTTGGGATTTGAATGAATACTTAAGTCAATTTTTGGTAATTGGCCTGCAGCTTATTTATTTATGTATTTAAAATTATAATAGGTGCCAATTATATAAGATATAAAAAGAGAAAAATAAGAATAAAAGATGGCTAAAGGTTTTCTGACCAAAATGCAAAAAAAAAAAATAGAAAAAAAAAGGTAAAATAGTTTGCATTTCTTTCTAGAAACCATTTATTTTTAAATAATATTATTATGTATTTTTGAACGTTAAACCGAAATACAATGAAAATATTTAGTACTTAAAAATAACTTTAAGGGTTAAAATCATTTTAGTCCACTAAATTTAGTGTTTGGAAATTAAAATAATATTTTTTCTTGTGTATATGATAACAAAATAATAACAAAATGTGTTGTTTAGGCTCAGTAAAAGAATGAACAAATATATATGAAAAAAAGAAAAAAAATATTACAAAAATACAATACATAAACCAACTAAGAAAGATAAAGCAAAATATATGTGTTAACTTTCGACAGTAAATGTAAATGGAGAGGAAAGGAAGCTGAAGAAGAGGAAGCAAAGTAAACATGGGATAATTATAAAGTCAATAGGGTGACTAATGTAACAACTTAATCTTCAATTATTTACTGTAACAGTAAAAATAATTATATTTTAATATTTTATTGTCAAAGGCAACTTAGTCAAAAACTAAGTCATAAATTAATTATATTTTATATTAAGAGTGAGTCATCTCGAAGCTAATTAACTTTTAAATTTATTAAGTCTCTTTATGTTAATATAAAGTTTTTAACATTTACAATTTTAGAATCTATGTGTATTGTTATCGCTAAAACTTGTTTTTTTTTTTTTCTCTAAAAGGCATAACAGAACCCTCTTGCAACCACTCTCCAAACTCTTTTTTCTTTGTTTTGATTATATATATATATATATATATATATATATATATATATATATATTTTGTAAGGATTATAATAAATCTGTTTTATTTATTTGAAAAAAGTAACGAGCGTAGAATATATAAAATATACAAAATACCTAGATTCTATAATTAAGGAAATAATATATCAATTATTTAAGACAGAATCAATTATGCAGAAACTAAATAAGGTAAATTATAATCAAATATATTATTTCCTATCATCCCCTCAAGCAAAGCGTGGGATTTGGTCCAACGTGAAGCTTGGCTCTGAAGAACTGGAACAATGTCGATGCAGACTTTTAGTGAATATGTCTGCTAGCTGGAGATCAGAAGGAATGAATTAAGTGATGAGTTTGTTAGATAGAACAAGCTCTCGAACAAAGTGATAATCAATATCAATATGTTTAGCGCGTTTGTGAGCCATCGGATTTTGGGAGAGGAATATAGCACTCTTGTTGTCACAAAGAAGAGTTGGCGCTTGATAGGAAATATGCAGATCATGTAGAAGATGAGTAATCCATATTAGTTCAGCTGCTGCATTAGCCATGACTCTATATTCTGATTCACAACTTGATCTAGCTACGATTGGTTGTTTCTTAGCACTCCATGAGATGGGATTTCCGCCTAAGAAGATAGAATAACCATAGGTTGATCGCCTAGTCTCAATACATCGAGCCCAATCTGCATCCGAGTATCCAAGAACATTAAGGAAAGCTCAACGGGTGAAGGATAGGCCATAGGACATGGTGCCCTTGATATATCGAAGGATGCGTTTAACTGCTTGAAAGTGATCATTTGTTGGAGCTTGAAGAAACTGACTAACCAAATTTATAGGACAAGTCAGAACGAGTTATAGTGAGATACTAGAGTGCACCAACGAGAGAGCGATATTGAGTGGGATCAGAGAATGGATCTCCTGGTTGTCAGTTGAATTATCAGGTTGGAGTGGTGTGGCTGTCGGTTTTGCATCCAACATCTGGGCCCTAGATAAAATGTCTTGAGCATATTTGGTCTGGCTAAGAAAGACACCATTGGTAGTGTAGTGGACCTCGAGACCAAGAAAGTAATTTAGATGACCTAAATCCTTGATAGCAAACTCAGTTTTGAACCTTGTCAAAAGTTTTTGAATTAAAGAATTATTATTCCCTGTCAAAATTATGTCATCAACATAAACAAGTATGTATAGAGTGGCAGCAGTGTTGTGGTAGACAAATAAAGATGGATCTGCCTTGCTTCCGAGGAACCCAAGACTGAGCAAAAATGAGCTGAATCGTTGAAACCATGCAAGAGGGGTCTGTTTGAGGCCATAAAGAGCATTCTGAAGTCGACAAACATGATTTGGGTATCGAGGATCAATGAACCCAGGAGGTTGTTCCATATAGACATGATGTGTCAGGTGCCCATTCAAGAATGCATTGTTGACATCCAATTGCTGAAGAGGCCAATTATTCATTACTGCTAGAGTGAGAATGACAAGAATAGTGGAAACTTTAACAACAGGACTGAAGGTGTGATCATAGTCAAGACCAGGTGTTTGAGTGAAGCCTTGTGCAATCAACCGTGCTTTTAATTTGTCAATTGATCCATCTGAAAGATATTTGGTGCGAAACACCCATTTGGATCCTACAATGTTGGTGTTGGATGGGCGTGGGACAAGATCCCAAGTATTGTTGGAGTGTAGGGCTAAGAGCTCTTTATGCATAGCATCCAACCAACCAGGATGTTTGGCAACGGATTTGAACCCTTTGGGTGTAGAAGTGGTGAGCAGAGCATAAAGAAGAGAAGATGGTTGGTAGGTGGTAATGTCAGCAAAATGACGAGGCCTAAAAATACCTGATTTGGCGCGTGTGACCATAGGATGAGTAGACTGGACACTACGGTGTATTTGAGGTTGAGTATCAAGCATGGAAACAACAGTTGAAGGAGTATCTTCAGCAGGACATAGACCACAAGGTATGGTTGGTGAATGCACAGGTTACTTGGATAGTGGTAAAGAAGAAGCTGGTGCAGGAGCTGGAGTAGGAATTTCAGGTGTTGAGGCTGGTTCAGCAAATGAAGAAAAACCCAATCCGGAAATTGGAGATATAGTTCATGTTTTTGAACATAGAAAATAAAGTTCATCAAACTTGGCATGTCTTGTTACGTATAACCGGGAGGTTGAAGGATCCAAACATTGAAATACTTTATGGTTGCTGCTGTATCCAAGAAAAATACAAGGTGCATTGGGAGGAGACAATTTGTTAGTGGCATAGTCACGGAGACAAGGATAAACCCGACAGCCAAAAGGATGAAAGTATGCATAATTAGGAGGAGTATTATATAAGGTCTCAAATCGAGAAACACCATTTAGAAGAGTGGTCGGTAACCGATTTATGACATAAAAGGCCTGTTTCAGTGATGTGACGATGTTTGCGTTCAACTCTACCATTTTGGGTTGGTTTATGAGGGCAAGACATAAGATGAAGAATTCCAGTTTCATTGAGCAAGGTCTTGACATTGTTATTGTTGAATTCGGTGCCACCATCACTTTGAAATGTTTTTATAGTTGTATGAAACTGATTTTCAACAAATTTCTTGAACTGGACAAATACATCATAAAAATCAGATTTCAGGCGCATTGGATATAACCAAGTGAATATGGAATAGTCATCAATAAAAATCACATAATATCGAAAACCAAATTTTGAACAAATGGGAGCAGGTCCCCATAAATCATAATGAATTAAATCCAGCACATGCGATGCGCGTTGCTCATTTAGGGAATAAGGTAGTCTTTTGCTTTTAGCTAATTCACAAGAGCCACAAATGGAAGGAGTTGGTAAAATAGAAGATAAAGACAAAAGACCTATTTTTCTTAAATGGGAAATAGTATCAAAGTGAACATGACCCAAACGATAATGCCACAATTCAAAAGATCCTCGTAGCTTATTGGAATTTAAAACAGAAACAAAAGCATTTTGACCATGCTCCATTACATATAAGTTGTGCTCACGCCTCCCTTTTGCTAGAATTTCCTTTGTACCCCTTTGCTGAAGCAGAAAAGATGTGTGAGTAAATATAGCATCCACAGGAAAGTCACGTGTAAGTTTGCTAATTGAAATGGGATTCTTTTGAAGTCCAAGCACAACAAGAATATCAAGAAGGTTTAAAGTATTTGTCAAACGATGAGATCCAATATGGGAAATGGGGAGAGCATTACCATTTCCAACAGTAACTGTGTGATTACCAGAATAAGGCTCAATTGAGTCTAAATCAGATGAGTTTGTTGTCATGTGTGCTGAAGCTCCAGTATCGAGGTACCAATCAGACTGGTTTAAATTTGATAGAGTGCAAGAATTCGCAAATGATTCAACAAGATTGGCAAATTGAGGTGCGCCACCTTCATAACGTTGATGGCAAGATGTGGCATAATGACCTTCTCTTCGGCAGATTTGGCAATGGATAGGACGACGTCCTCTGCAGCGACCACCACGACCTGAGTATTGGTAACCACGACCTGTTTTGCCATTTGAGAAAGAACGCGACCCAGATTGAAAACGTGTATTGGATGATTGAGAGGAACGTTGAGTAGTGGTATTAAAAGCAACTTGAGAGAGAGGAGATTCAACGACATGTAAATACATTTCAAAACTCTCATCAGCAGAAAGAAGATCACGAAAAACAGGCAGTGGTCGCATGACTAATTGAGATGCACCAAAGCTAGTGAAAGTGGGACCTAAACCCTGTAAAACCCAGTGTAATTTATCTAAATTATCCACTGGTCTACCCATAAGGCTGAGTTGATCACATAAGCCTCGAAATGTTTTGGAAAACTCCTTAACAGTGGATGGGCCTTTTGTAAGGTGCAACAATTGATCTCTGATCCCAATTTCTCTTTGCTTGGAGTCACCACCGTAGAGGGATTTAAGAGTAGTCCAGATATGCTGTGCGGTGTCACAGTGCAGTACTTCAGCTAGAGTCTCTTCAGTAAGGGAGGCCTGAAGAAGACTTACAAGTCTTTGATCTTGTTGTTTCCACGTGAGAAAGGCTGGATTAGGAACCGTCAAAGATCCATCAACAGCAGGCAATTTCGCAGGAGGAGTTATGATTGAGCCATCAATATGACCATAAAGGGCCTGTCCTTCGAGAAGAGGAAGGAGCTGACGACGCCAGAGAATGAAATTGGTTGAGGTGAGGCGTATGTTTAACATGTGGATCATGGTGTTAAAGGAAAAAACACCATCAGTATTAGCCATAGGGAAGAAAAGAAAAGAAGAAAGAGTAAGGAAGGATCGAAATTAGGCTGATACCATGTAAGGATTGTAACAAATCTGTTTTATTGATTTGGAAAGAGTAACCAGCGTACAATATATAGAATTTACAGAATACCTAGATTCTATAATTAAGGAAAGAATATATCAATTATTTAAGACAGAATCAATTATGCAGAAACTAAATAAGGTAAACTATAATCAAATATATTATTTCCTATCATATATATATATATATATATATATATATATATATATAAACCACTCTGCAGTTTCATCTCACATCTCCCCTTTCTTATTGGCTAGGTTTGAAGCACGACCAGAAGATGAAAGCTTCTCAACTCCACGCACATCATATCAGCTTTAGGATAAGTGAATGTTGATACCTTTTTTCTTTTTCATGAGTCACCTTGAGGAAACTTCCAAGACCCCTCTTTTTCTATTGCAAGTGTCGTTAGAAACCTTCTTAGGAATATTCTTTTGTTGGAGTATTCGTATAAGTTTTTTTGGGTCTGGAGGTACTTGAAGCTTGTGAGCCTAACAGCATCTTGGTAGGTGTAGATTTTGTTCAGCTCAACCAGGTGAAAAAAGCCAAGTTTTGTACAAATTGCATGTTGATTATTCTGTCAATTGGTTGTTGCATGTTGAATATGTGTGTCGATACTATTGTTGTGATGCATAATGGGTGTTTTGATCCATGGGCTGCTTGTTTCTGTATTGGTGGATGTTTCTTTTTACTCTATTTTGTTGGTTGGAAGTTTTTGTTATGGAAGCTTGAGTTTTGGATCCTTCGGTGTGTGAGAACATGCTTGTATTTGGGAATATTCGTGGATTTTATGGACTATTGCTCCAGGATAGAGTGTTGAGAAGTAGTTTTTCCTTGTTGAGCACTATTGCTCCAGGAGCAGCACTAAGTGTCAACTTATGCTGGTGAGCGCTACTTGGACAATGAGCCCTTGTCATGCTAGTGTTGGGTGTGCCTTAGGTGTCGTTGATGTTGGTTCTACTATTTTATTTCCTAAATTTCTTTTACTAGCTTTGTTGGTTCAAAGGTTTAATATTGTACTTATTTATGGATTTATTAATGAATATGTTTGTGTATAATGATGACTAAAACTATGATGATGATGGACTTGTTAGTGGAGATTAATATATATGAAAATATTTCTTAGTTGTAATTGATCTCAAATACGATATCACTATGTATGAATTTAATTATGGGTGATTGTTTTGTAAGGATTTGTTTGGTGTAATTTCAAGTATATTGTAAGGAGATTCTATGGTGGCGTTCCTTTAATGTAAAAATTAATGTAAGGATTCAAGTAAAGAGATATTCTCAAACTCTAATAACCATTCACACTCATGTAGAATGAATTGAGTTATGAGTGAGAGTAGCAAAAGATCCGAATTTGAAGACAGGATAATGGCCTTAAAGGTGAAGGGAATTAACCTTGTAAGTGTGAGGCGAAACTCATTAGCAATAACTTTAGTGAATTCGATGCCAATGCATGTATTTGGATAATTGAGAGTAGAATGTGTAATTATATGTTTGATTATTCTATGAATTTCTAAAATATGTTATTATATGATTTATCAGTTTAACTATTATATGCTCATTTCTTTTATAAACAATCTTACCCTCTCTTGTGTTTGTGTTTCCTATGTTTGTTGTTTTTCTTTTACAAAGATCACCTTTACTAATGTGTGTAGATGAGGAAATAGGTGTGGGGTCACCTTAGGAAGAAGATGTTGATGCAGCTGTATAGATATAGGATCGTAGGAGCTAGGTAATAGTATAATTATATGTCAATCTTTTACTGCTCATGGATTTTTAGCTATGTAAAATTTTATTTACTATTATTGTACTATTAAATGAAATGAAATGTTACATTATTTATGTCTCACTATATATGGCCAACACTAAAAAATAAGTTTTTTTTTTTGTGATTACTTCTTAATGAAATTAACTTTATAATTTAAAGGGCCATGAGCATTGGTGATATATGTTTCAAGCCAAAAGTATATGATGGGAATTAATGTGTAATCTTAGTAAAACATTCAATTTGTATTTGTGTATATTAAAGTATAATGCAAATTCTAGAGAATGTAGAAACTACTAAGGTAGAAGAATTAAAATGTAATATTAGAATATTGTAGAAAAGCCTAAGATAGGAAGAAAAAAATCAAGAACATTCTACATAGATAAAAAAACAAGAAGATTCCACATAAGTTGTGACTAGCATTTTCTAATATAATCTATGGGTCTGTAAATACCCATGTGCTCTACCATTTGAGGTAAGAAAATATCTACCACAACTAAGACAATTACAAAGTACACTTCTTCCAACTACTATTTTCACATTCTATTATCTCCACATTTTCACTATCCCATCAACTATGCCTTTCACAACCTAAAAATATTAACAGTGGTACCAGAGCTACGTTCGATTGTCTATTGGCATAGATAAAAAAATTTCAACTACTTCAAACAAAACAATAACTCCATTCTATACTACTTCCAGAATATTTTTCCAACTCATGGCTATTACCAATCAAATATCATTAATTTCAATACCTATTTTCACAAAGAGAAAATTATCATCTTTTTAGTGTCAAAATGAAGACATTCTTTCGCTCTCAAGATTTATGGGATATTAGAGAAGAGGGATTCACTATTCTAGAAGAAATCTCCACTTTTACTATAGCTTAGAAGAAGTAGTTGAAGGAAAACAAGTAGAAGAATTCAAGGGCTTTATCTTCTCTTCAACAAGGAGTTGATGACACAATTTTTCCAAGATAAATGGGACCAAGTGCAAAGCAAGCTTGAAACATAATATAAGAAGAGAATAAGGAAATGATAGGTATGCAATGTTAAACTTCATTCTCTAAGACGAGAGTTTGAATTAATAAAAATGAAACAATTTGAGACCATTAAAGACTATTATTCTAGAATAAAAGAAATAGTTAGTTAGGTGAGATCCTATGGGGAAAATATTCTTGATAAAAATAATTGTTGAGAAAATTTTAATTTCTATTCCCCAAAAATATGATGAAATCATAACCGCGATTCAACAAACAAAAGATTTGGCTACATTATTAGTAACACAACTAATGGGCTCTCTTGAAGCTTATGAACAAAGATTGAAAAGGTGTGACGAATACGCGGTCGAAAATGTCTTTCAATAAAAACTAAAATTATCCTCCCAGAATAAATAATATGAAGGAAATAAAAGTAGTGGAGAAATTTCTAGAAATAAAGAAAATTCTAGAAGCTTCTCTATGACTCGTAAGGAAAATATCCTCCCTGTGACATCTATAAGAAGACAAGTCACTTGAAAAAAGATTGTTGGCACTATGGAAAACCTCAATGTCAGTACTACAAGAAATTTGGTCACGTAGATAAGTATTATCGTAATCAAAATATGTATAAAGTAAACTTTATGGTAGAACATAATCAAGAGCAACGCTTATTCTATGTCAATCAAGAATCTCCTAGTGGAGAAGGAAGTTGGTACTTGAATAATGGATGCAACAATCACATGGCGAAATATCAAAGAATCTTCAAAGACATTGATAAATAATTTAATGTCAAAGTTCGGCTGGGAAATGGAACCACAGTGGAGTCTCGAGGCAAAGAAACTTTCATGGTGGAGGCAAAGAAAGGTATCAATTTTTTCAAGGACATTTTAATAGTTATCAATCTTCAAGAGAATCTTTTAAGTATTGGCAAAAAATGATGGAGAATGGATATTCTCTTCACTTTGAGAAAGATACATACAAAATTTATGACAGTAGAATGATAGAAATTGGCCAAGTAAAAATGGAGAAGAAAAATAGAAACTTTCCTATAAGCTTCAAACTTGGAATTAATATGCCGTGAAGGAAGAAATTGATGACTCATGGCTTTGGCATAAGAGATTTTGCCACTTCAACAAACACACACCTTAAAGCTTCTATATTAAAAAAACATGATGAGAGATCTTCCATTCTTGAAGGAGAATAATGAATCACGTGATTACCATTCTGAACAAACAAAGCATGGAGAGCAAAAGACTTACTGGAGTTGATTCATACTGATGTTGATTCATACTGATGTTTATCGACCGATGAGGAAACCTCCACATCACAATAATAGGTATTTCATCCTCTTCATTGATGACTTATCTAGAATGAGATGTGTCTATTTCTTAAAGGCAAAATCAGAAGTGTTCGTAATATTGAAGAAATTCAAGGATCTTGTCGAGAAGCAACGTGAAAAACAGATAAAAGTATTTAGAAGTGATCGTGGAAAGGAGTACATATCTCGCAAGTTTGACAAATTTTGCGAAGATGAAGGCATGATGCGACAACTGACAGTCGCATATACTCCACAACAAAATGATGTGTCAGAGAGAAAGAATCACACAGTCATGGAGATGACAAGAACAATGCTAAATGACAAAAGTATGCCTAAACCTTTCTAGGCTGAAGTAGTCTAAACTACAGTTTACATTCTGAATGGATCTCCAAATAAGGAAGTCCAAGACAAGACTCCTATTGAAGCATGGAGTGGAAAATATCCATCAGCTAAAAACCTCCAAGTGTTTGGATCTATTTACTACATACGTGTTCCTGATAAAAAGAGGCATAAGTTTGAAGACAAGACTATACGGGGAGTATTCTAGGGATATAACACATAGTCAAAAGGCTATCGAGTCTACAATCCACAAACAAAAAAACTAATGATTAGTCGAGATGTTAAGGATGATGAAACATTTTAGTTCCAGTGCAAAAATTTCAAGAAGAAACTCAAGAAGAGACAAAAGATTCAGTACACTTTCTCTACCTCCAAAACAAGATTCTTCACCTAAATCCATTCCAAGAAAAGTAAGATCTTTAGTAGACATATACTAAACTTGCAATATGGGAATGACTCAGCCTAACTGTTATGAAGAACCATCAAAGAAAGAAGTATGGGTCAAGGCTATGGAAGAAGAGATTAAAATGATTGAGAATAATAACACTTGGGAGCTCGTAAACTACCTTAATGGAAAATAAATCATTAGAGCGAAATGGATATATAAAACAAAGCTGAATCCTGAAGGAACTATATAAAAGCACAAGGAAAGATTGGTTTCTAAAGGCTACTCACAACAACCAAAAATGGACTACAATGAGACATTTTCTCCAGTTGCTCACTTAGATACAATTAGAGTTTTAATACCTCTTACAACACAAATGGAACATCTATCTACTGGATGTCAAATCAGCCTTTCTAAATGGAGTTCTCAAAGAAGAGATTTATGATGAACAACCACAAGGCTTCTTCCACAATGGCAATAAAGGCAAAGTGCTAAGACTAAACAAAGCCTTATACAACCTGAAGCAAGCTCCTCGAGTATGGTATAACAAGATTGATCAATACTTCATCGATCAAGGATTCAAGTAGAGCAAGAGTGCGCCAACACTTTATATTAAGGCACAAGGTCAGTATCATCTCCATATGGAAATGATGAAAGAATTTAAAGAAGGCATGATGAAGACATTTAAGATGATCGGCCTTGGATTGATGAATTATTTCCTCAGTATAGAGGTGAAACAAGAAAAATAAGTTATATTTATCTCTCAAAAGAAATATATTGAATTTATACTAAAGAAGTTCAAGATGAATTATTATAAACCTACCGCTATTTCGATGGTGTGGTAAACGAGAAGCTACAAAAAGATGATGGAGCATAAGAGGCAGATGCATCGCGCTATGGAGTTTGATTGGAAGTCTCCTGTATGTCACAGCCACACGACCAGACATTATGTATGCTACAAGTCTTCTATCAAGATTCATGGAAAAGCTAAGTCTAATTCATTGTAGAGTAGGAAAAATAATTTTAAGATATATACATAGCACAAACGAGATTGGTAAATGGTATAAAACCATGACTAACTCAAGGATGATTGTATACACAAATAGTGATTGGACAAGTTCAATGGATGACATGAAGAGTACGTCAGGACATGCTTTCTTAGTAGGATCAAGTATTTTATCTTGGGCATCAAAGAAGCAAGCAATCATGACGCAATCAACAATAAAAGTAGAGTATGTAGCAGATCCTGAAACTAAGAGTCAAGTCATATGGTTACGAAGAATACTTGAAGAAATGGGTCAACCACAGGATATAACGACTATTATCTACTAGGACAACAAATCAACAATAGCAATAGCAAAAAATCTAGTCCATTATCAAAGAACAAAACACATTCATTAAATATCACTTCATTAAGATGAATAGACAACTAAACAAATTAGACTCGAGTACTCTCCAACAAAACACCAAATTGTAGATATTTTAACGAAGGTGTTACCAAGACCAACATTTGAACTATTGCTCCATTTCTCAAGTTACCGAATTTGCATCAAGGAGGAGTATTAAAGTGTAATGCAAATTCTAGAAGAATGTAGAAACTCCTAAGATAGAAGAACTCAAATGTAATACAAATTTGAGAATATTGTAGAAAAGTCTAAGACAGAAAAAAAAATCAAGAACATTCTGTATAATTAAAAATCTAGAAGATTCCACATAACTTGTGGTTTTCATTTTTTAAAATAATCTATGGGTCAATAAATACCAATGTAATCAACCATTCGAGGTTAGACAACATCTACCACAACTAAGACAACTACAAAATACACATCTTCAACCTACTATTTTCACATTTTACTGTCTCCATATTTCATTATCCCATAAACTATTTTTTTCACAACCTAAAAATATTAACATTGTACCTAGTAAAATAATTATTTTTAAAATAATTATCCATCAAACAAAACCTACTGCTAAATAATATAATATATTATAAATGATTTGAGGTTAAGAAAAGAGTATTTTATAACACAAGAAAAAAAATAGTAATGCAATACAAAAGAAGACTATTTAGTATATATAAAAAAAGTAATTAGGATAAGTAATTCTGACCTTTTCATGAAATAAGTTTTGGATAGTTGTGTTGAGATCGACGTGGAAAGTGAAATCAGAATCTTTTGATGTTTGAATCCCCAAAAACATTGCTAGTTTTATGACTCCTTCAGAGAAAGTTATCATATTGGAACATTCAGTAATCATCATCTTTCTTAAACATGGGCATTGCAATGTGGCATTTCCTGAATAAAAGCTTATTAGCCTCGGTAAGTATTCCAGCTTAATTGATCTGAGTCGTCCAAATATTATCTGATCACAACCATCTTCCTCTTCATTTCTTGCAATTTTTTTGATTGATCCACAGTATCCTATGCTTAGAGTCTCAAGTTTCACCAAACTTTTGAGTGTTGCAAACGTGAATAAATACTCCATCCTTTCGCAGTGCTTCACATATAAATCTTTAAGATTGATGAATGACACTTCACAAGGAACAATGTTTTCTACATTAGGGCATTTGTGAAGCTGTAACAGTTCGAGCTTTTCAGTGTATGGTTGTACCCACCTGTGCTCTAAACCTATACACTCCAACTCCTTTAATTCAAACAGATATAATTTTTTCAATCCAACAAGTTCTTTGTCGTGAACTTGAAGCTTTTTAGAGGGAAATATCTCCTTCAGACCAAAGCATTTCTGTACTGTAAGCCATTTTAAATTGGGTAGCTTGTGAAAGAAATCAAAAGGCAAACTATCTTTCCCATTGTTATCATCCTCAAAGGATAGTATAAGACATTCTAATTTACAAAGAAGGTCTTGTGGCAAACGTGCATCACTCATTAGCTTAATGTTTTCCTCATTGAGTGTCAGTCCCTCCAATTTGGGAGAAACCTGACAATTGAAGTCAAAAAATCAAAGGACGAGATGTGTTGATGTTAGTTAGATACCAAGAAGAATTTATCAATAAAAAGAAAAGCAAAACACAAAAGGTTAAATAATAATGCTTCATTACCTTTTCAATCGTGAACAAAGGTTGTTGTAAGTTAGTTGGAGCCTCTAAAACTTCTTTTTTACTATCATTATCAAAGCTTGATCTGAATACCTTCATCTTAGGACAATATTCCACATATAACCTATCTAACAAGGGACATTCTAGATCATGCTTTCCAGGGTAAAAGCAACTCAACAGTGGCATCTTTTCAAGATATAGATATGACAAACAAGGGAATTCAAACATTATTGTCGTTCCATGTTCCATTTCATCTTCCCTTCCAACTATTTCTACCATTTTCTCACACTTGTGCATAGAAAGTGTGTTCAACTTCCTAAGATTTTTGGCAAGTGATAAAGGGAACAATGTTACTAGGCTTCCACAACCATTAACCTCCACTTCTTGCAAATTGGAAAAGCTTATAGTTTCTTTTAGGATTTCCTTCCACACACATTTTAAATTTGACAAGTTTTTTAAGGTAAGCTTTTCCAAACCAAAGATTATTCCCTTTGTCTCAACCTCAATCTCATCAATGTCAAATATTACTTCTACTTCATCGGAGCTATGCACATTCAATTCTTTTAGGTTCTTCAAGTAAGGAAGTACATGAGATGGAATTACGAAGGATCTATTGCACGTTATATCGAATTCCAACTTTGTAAAACTGCCAAAAAAGTTGTCTGATACAGTAGGTTTTGTGTGTTGAACTTCCATCATCCCAAGATAATCATCAAGAATCATATGCTTTGAGTAGTTGAAAAAATCCTTACAAGACAAGACAAGACAAGAAACTCTATGTCAGGATAATCGAAAAGTTTCATATGTTTGATATTTGATTAAGATATTTGGGATTTGAATGAATACTTAAGTCAATTTTTGGTAATTGGCCTGCAGCTTATTTATTTATGTATTTAAAATTATAATAGGTGCCAATTATATAAGATATAAAAAGAGAAAAATAAGAATAAAAGATGGCTAAAGGTTTTCTGACCAAAATGCAAAAAAAAAAAGAAAAAAAGAAGTTATAAAAGGATAATGGAGTGATAACAAGTAACTTGGTTTTGAGAAATAGACCAACCAGTTGAATCCAAAAATCCGTTAATTCATTTAGTGTTTGGCCTTTTAGAATTACAGACTCAATCTCCAATCGAATTATTCTATAGTATATGGTCCATTAGACTTACAAATCCGATCTCCATTGAATGATCAAAACTGGAAAACTCGAACAAAATCAGCTTCTAAAATTAAAGTTTTGTTCTGAAGAATCAATTCGAATTTTTTTAAAATGTTTTGTAAATTTTATTTGGAAATTTCCTTAGAGGTAAAAAACGTGAAATATTTTGTATTTCTTTCTAGAAACCATTTATTTTTAAATAATAATTTTATGTATTGTTGAACCTTAAACCTAAATAGTATGAAAATATTTCATTTTTATGCAAATTTTGAAATAACTACAAGTTGAATGATTTAATTTATGTGATGTACAAATATAAGTGTAAAAGTAGACAAATTCGAAAAGTTGTTGTTCTTCTATTTGATGACATTGAATCAGATGATGAATGGCTAACTGAAAAGACAGATGATGTTGTTGAGATTGAGCAAGTTGAAGGTAAAAATGATGGTGAAAATGTTCACTTAGATGGACCAACAACAGATCGTATTCTAAATGATCTTGATCTTGATAATTAGGATGCACAACATTCATCAGAGGAAGAGTTGGATGAAGATGATGACAGAGATGATGATGCCATTATTAGAGGATTAGACATAGAGACTTTAACATTTCAATTTATATTTTACAATACTTTTATGAACAATATTTCTATGAACTTATGTATTTGAATTTATATAATTTTGTTAACTTATTTGAATTAGAATGTTATTTATTTCTTCTTCTTTTTTTCATTCAAAGCAAACTCTCATGAGTTTACGAGTCGAGTTTAAAAACCTTGTGCATGTCCCAATGATTGTGTATTATATAGAGATGAGTACGCTTCACTGAAAGTGTGCCCAACATGTGATTTATCATAGTTTTAAGAAAAAAGTTGATGCAAAAAATGGTGATGGAGACAATGATGATCCACCTACTAAGCTGATGTGGTACTTGTCTATACTACTGATAACACTCTAGATTTGCACAATTTTCTCTTATAAAAACCATTTTTTAGATTTCTTGAGCTTTTATTTGTTAGAAATAAAATAGTTTAGTGTAAAAAGATAAAAATAGGATTTTACTAAAAATTTGGTTAATTTTCTCATTTTAGGCAATTAAAATTAGTTGTTAGAGAATTATATTCTTTTTATTTTTAGAAAAATATTTTAGA
>CM050914.1:42470046-42509468 GCA_027742785.1 Vigna reflexopilosa
CAAGAAATTCCAAATTTTCAAGGTCATTGGTAATCGAAAGTGGAAAGAGATAATTTAAATTTGGACTTCCAGCAACAGTTATGCTTTGCAGATTATTATACTTAAGTATTTCACAAGTGTCATCCTTCCATATGCTCACTAAATTTGACAAATTTTGTAGAACTATTTTATGCAATTGTGTTTCATTTATATCACTAGTTTGTGGAATCATTTCAAAATCAAATATGTTTTCCACTAACTTGCAATTTGTAATGGTCAAGCTTTGAAGACTCTGAAATTTTTGCCCCATAAAACTAGGAAAAATCGTTACAAGTTTGTGACACTCTCGTATTATCAAAGAGTCTAAACTGTGAAAGGAATGAAGACCGATATGGGGTTGCCAAATGCTACTGAGTTTCTCCATGCAGGTGATCTCCATTTTCTTTAACTTAGGAAAAACATAATCAATAGTCCCCTACAATAAAAATTAGTAGTTAGATAAGCAGCTAAAAGACCTCAACAATTAATGCAATTAATTCTACAACAAATGATAATATGAATCAAACTAAATACTAAATAAACCCACACACCTCATCATCTTTTGGACGAAATATATCCTCCATCATTTCACATTCACTTACAGAAAGGCTTTGGAGATTCATCAAACTTACAGCCATGGAGAATGACAATAAATATTTCAAATTATCACAATCTGTCACATTTAACGTGAGCAAATTTTGAAAACAATGCTGAGATTGGTCACTCCATATCTTTTGGATGTTGACCGAGGATAACTCCAATGATTCTAGTTTTGGAATCGAAATCTGTAAGAATAATTAATTTCTAAACAATAAGATTATGAAGAATAACATGAAAATTTAATTAAAGATTGTAAAGGATTCTAGAGGATACATATTTTTGATAATGTTTTGCATTACCTTTTCATTGAAGAGTGAAAGGCAAGAATTGGTGTCATCTTGCTCAACTTCAACAATAATATCTCTGTTCCTGTTTCTCCCTTTTTCTTCCAGTGATTGTGCACTAAAAGGCATCTTATCCTTGGTATACAAACAAGTAAATGCTGGTAAGGATTTTAATGTCAAAGTTCGTAACTGAGGAAACTCGATATTGTCATCACTGTCAGTATGGGGTTGTCTTTTAATGGCAACTATGTCTTTCAAAGAATCGCAATCACACACTTCAATATTTTCAAGCATGGTAAGGAGTCCAACCATGAAAAATGGGAAAAGGCTTTCCAATTTGTCACATGATTTAATCTTGATGGTTTTTAATCTGCAGAAAGAGGCCTCTAGAAGCTGATTGTTACATAGTTTCTCCAAATTATACAATCTGTAAAGATACAACGACTCCAATTTGGGGAAAGCTAATAAAGGGTGGAAGCGTTCCACTGAGTTAATAATATATTGAAGGCCAATGTTGTTTACAATGGATAAATGTTTCAACTTTTGAAATCCTTCAACATTTAACTCATAGAAAACATCATGAACATCAATGAGTTCTCCCAACAATAAATATTCAACATTTTTGAACAACATTTTAACCCATTTTTCACAATGAATGTCAATACCTTCTTTTAGGTTCAATACCAGAAGTTTCACCACTTCATACTTGTCAGGGATTTTGAATTCTCCCTCCGTGAGCATGTTAAATTCACCAATGATAATCTTGTAGCTATCCAACTTATCAAAAAACAAGTTTTGTGGAACATGAGAAACATTTTGAATGTGTAAGTCTAGGTTTCGCAACTGATTCAAGTGCCTCAACTCAGAAAGACTAGCATTTTTATTTTGGATCATCTCCTTGGCCTCCCATAGAATCAAGGTGTCTCTCATATAAAGTTCTTCCAAAATGTTCAACCTCGATATGACGTTGGAAGGTATGACACTTAATTTTGAGCAATTACTTAAGTCAAGAAGTTGAAGTTTATCTAGTTGCCCAAACTTAAAGGGCAAACTGTCAATGTTAGACCCTGAAAGAGTAAGAATTCGTAGTTTTTTTAACTCTCCAATGATTGATAAGTTCTGTCCTAGAGTGCACTTTTCCAAACTAAGCATTCTTAGTTTTGATAAGCATATAATTGAAGAAGGCAAACATGGCAGATTAAAACCAGTCAATATCAAGACTCTGAGTTCAATCATGTCTTTGAAAAAGTCGTCTGGTATTTTCAAAATCTGATCTTTATTGTCAATATGTAGGACTTCAAGTCTAGGACAGTATATACTCACAGGAAGATCATCATTGATATAACAATAGTGTAAAAAAATAGCAGTATACCTCTCAAGTTGATCTTTGTGAGGCCACTCATCGATTATGCCATTTTTCATAAAGAACATTTGTTTTTCTTTGGATGATATTGAAAGAGCAACATCACGCACAATGTCGTGCATGTTAAAGCGGTTGCTAGAGTAACTTTCCAACAACAAACTTGATTCTTTTAGTTCTTCTATCAACATATTTACTTTGTTTCTCGCTTCTCCAATTGTGTGGACTCCTTGTATTAAACCCAAACCAATACAAAACTTCACCAAGTCCATAACCAAAGCATCATTTCCCATTCTTGCACAATGCAAAAAAATACACTTAAGCTGCTCATTTTTTAGATGATCATAACTTAGCTTTATAGAGAACTCAATAGGTTCTTGCCCTTCCATAAAACTTTTCTTTTTCATTTGTTGATAGACATCCTCCCATACAAAGGTACTTTTATTCTTTAGTGTCCTACCTATGGAAACCAATGCAATAGGCAACCCATCACACATTCTTGCAATTTCAATGGCTTTTTCATCGTACACTAAATTTTGAATGTGTATTCCAGCCACTCTCTTAAGCAAAGTCTTTCCCTCAGTTTCATTAAGGACTCCAACAGAGAAAGTTGATCTCTCCTTCACATCCATTTGATTACACAATACTTGTTTTCTTCTAGATGTTAGAAGAATTTTGCATCTTTTGTGATCTTCAGATAAATTTTCTTCTGTCATGTTATTGAAATCGGAAGATAACTCTTCTTTTTCCATCTTATCGTAACTAGAATCAGATATATCATTGACATCTTGTTGGCTTCCATCATTTTCATCACTAATTGGAATACCCAATCTATTCAAGTCCAACCCATCCCATAGATCATCTAGGATTATAAGGGTGTTCTCCTTTTCTTTATTTAATCTCTTTCGAATACGATCTGCTCTTACGATCTCACTTTCCTCTTCCAATCTCATTCCTAACATCTCAGCTATTTGTCCTTGAATTTTTATGATGTTAGGATTTCTTGTTATATTTGCCATAACCACCACATTGAACAACTTCTTTTCCTGAGCTTTCTTAGCAACTTCTTTGACTAAAGTGGTCTTACCCACACCACCAACACCATAAAGGCCAATCATATTAATTGTAGAGTCTTCTAGTGCTTGCATACACACATTGATAGTTTTTTCTCTTGATGCAAAGCTTTCATAACTAGTGTTTGTCAAAGCAGCATTAATGGACGGGAGTACTCGATAGGAAACTTCATCAAACTTCTTATTCCAAAGTTCTTCTGCTTCCATTTCCTCTACCATTTTTGTAGCATTTCTGCCCAATCGATACCTCAACGACAAGTTATTTGGAAAGAAACCAATGGAACATCTTGTCTTTGAATGATATTCATCGTTAATAAATTGTTCATATTTTTCAATCTTCTCATCCAACTGTTTTAAGCAATGTTGAACATCATCTTCAATTTCTTCTGCATTCATTTCTGCATTATTAACTTGATGTTGTATCCTTTTCCTAGTATTATCCAACCTCTCAATGTAACATTTAACCTCTTCAAATTTGTCATTGTAATTAAAAAAGTAGCTAAACTGTCGTTTCACTACACGTACTGCAATTTGCATTGCATTTTCAGTCGCCGTAGAGACAACTACTTCCATACTCCCTTGACAATTGAGACCTTCTCCTTTGCTTTATTGGTTTCTACTAGGGATACTTTTTTTTTTCTGATACAAATGCAAAATTTTAAAGTTTATGACTTATAAGGGAATCAATATATAAACATTAAGTAAACATAATTGATAAAAGTTGATGCAAACATCTAGAAAGCTCATGTAAGAAAATCTTAGAAATATACAACACTATAATCGCTGGAAAGTTGTAAATGTCACTAGTGTAAAAAAGTCATTTTATACCATGTTTTTATATCGGTTATAATTTACCAGGTATAGAAATTGGCAAGGTGACAATTTTGTAAATATGAAAAACTTTTCTACACTAGTGCAGGTAAATGAATAAACACCGATTATTTTGGCCATTAGACATCGGTTTGAGAACCAAAGCATATGAAGACGAGACGAAAAGTCAGTAGAATTGGCCTTGGTTCTCTTTAACCGAAGCAATATCTAGGATTCAACTCGGTTCGAAGAACCGAGGCAGTATCAGTTCTTCCCAAATTTGATTCCTTCTGGGAGCCTTCAGATTGAGTATCTTCTTGAATGTCATCCTTTGGAACCATGGGGGTGCCCATCCCGCTGGGGTAGAACGGGATGAAGAGAAAGGGAAGCAAAGGGAAGTGGGTGCGTCGTCGGTGCTGCCGCGGGCCATGATGCAGACACAGACGAACACTGAACGAAAGCCCTAAATCAGAATCGCGCCGCTGCTTGCCTCCACCTGTAACCACAATTAGATCTGCAGAAACTAGATTTAACACCACATAACCATCACGCAGGGATCCAATTTAGAAATCGCGCCTCCTAAACTCAGATTTGTGCGAGTTGATTTCTCTGATTGCAGGTTGACGATGAAGGCGCGAGGGAGATGGTTGTGCGCTCTGGTGACGATGGCGCGATTAAGGGTTCCAGTCGCAGAGTTGTAGGTTGATAACGGTAATTCTTACCATTATCTATGGTGCAATATTCTTACCAAATCAACTCTCCTGAAGCTTGAAACACGCTTAATCCTCACTCTAATCTAACTTTGTGAATAAATTCAGCTTAGTTTACACACATTAGTTTTCATCACTAATTCTTCAAATTTTGTAGGAACTTTGTGTGCTTTGGAAGGACAGTCAAACTATCAAGAGTGGAGAACCAAGGAAGAGCTGAAAAGGGAATTTTTGAAGAAGTTACTCTGCAAAAGTGGCGTCAGGGTGCCCCAAATGGCGCCAGGGCGCCCAAATGGTGCTGGGCGCCCTTCAACTCGCAGTTTCTGCCAAAACACCATGCATGGGCGCCCCCATAGGGCACTGGGCGCCCTTCAGTTCGCATTTTCTCCCAAATCTTGGCGCCTGGGCGTCCCTGAAGGGGGCTGGGCGCCCTTTGATTCGCTGTTGGTGCTTAAATGTTGGCGCTTGGGCGCCCCAGAAAAGGGCGTTGGGCGCGACTTTTTGCTGACTTGGTAACCTAGACCTATAAAAGGCTCACATTTTACAAGGGTGCTATCTTCTTGGCGGCTGAAGCTCAGAAAGGCGATTTTGGACCTCTTGGAGCTGGTTTTGGACTGTGGGAACTCTCCTTGCTTCTTCCTTGGGTCTCCATCTATCCCATTTTCTTCCATTGTAAGCTCAAGCTCTCCATGACTATGGAGAGCTAAATTCTTTTTGTTGGGGAATGACGTAAACTTTACAACCCACTTGTAAATGCACTTGGTTTAAATAAAAATATGCTTCTTTCATTACTTGCTAGTGTTTATTTCTTTGCTTAAAGCTTGTTATGACTTGATCAACCATAGCATGATGTTAGGGTTTGCTTAATATTGGGAAATGTTTTGTAAACCTTGAAATGGACCAAACACCTAAAGGAAATAGTGTCTAGGGATAGAGTTAGGACCTTTGGTTGTCTTAAACTTCTTTTCTTAATGCGGGTGAACTTGTTAGGTTACCAAGGGATTGAGATTTAACAAGTGAATCTAGGCTTTCTCACCAAGGGATTGGGTTTAAGTAACTTAGTAAGTTGACAAGAGCAAGTTAATGAAGAAGAGTGGTTTAGTGCATTTACATAGGAGTGTATTAGTTGAAATCATTCTCCAACATATCCATTCCATATCATCTTAAATCATTTCATTTTCAAGTGTTTTAACCCCAAGAAGTTCACTTTACAATTTATGCATTTTGTTTAGTTTGATTGCACAAATACACATTAAAGGAAATCATTATTTAGCTTAAATTAGTTAGTTAATTATACAATAGTAAAGTGTTAACCGAGTCTCTTGGGAAACGATATTCGGTCTTACCGGTTTTACTACTTGCACGATTTGGTACGCTTGCCAAATTCTTAACACAGGTCCGGTGATGGTGATGGAAGAAGGTTGAAACGCGGTGGCTGGTGCGAAGGTGGAGAAAAGGGGTAGATGAAATTCGCGCCTAGGGTTCTGTTTTTGGATCTGTTTGAGTTTTCGTCTTCGCAAGTGCGTGCGCGAGGAGGATGAAGGTGATGGCTGCGCGCGACTTGGAATGGTTGCGATTGTGTTCTCCGGTTGACTGCCATGGATGTGCTCATGGCGGAGAAGATGAAGATGGTGGTCGCGACATCCATGGAGTTTGGACGAGAACGAAGGTGCTGTGGTGGCGACTTTGGGTGGCGGCTTGCGGGTTTGCGCGTGGTGGCCGGCGGCGTGGTTGAACGGCGGTGCTTGCGGCGACCCTAATGGTTGTGATGGTGGCGGCCTGATGCTGGGGTTTGGTGGAGAGGAGAAATCGCGAGGGAGGCAAAAAGGAGAGAATGGGTATGATGGAGGAAGTGGGCAGTGATATTCTGGAGAAATAACGCGTGAAGAGAACACTTCGTTATTCTGGAGGTATAAACCATATGATATTACCTCGGTTACACAACTAACCGAATCAGAAAAGCTCTACTACGTCGTTTACCAAACTAACCGATGCCTAAACATTTTCGTAAAGGTTTTTAGCAGGCGTATATGCCTCGGGTGACTGAAAAAACCGAAGCAATATGCTTCGTTAGTCATCTCATCACAGTGGCAACAAAGGGATATTAGAAAAAGGTGTGGCAACAGAGGGATATCAAAAAAAGGTGTTAGACGGAGTGAGTTATATGCCTCGGGTGCTTGTTGGAACCGAAGTAGTATGGGTTTTAGGCAGTGGGTCTGTGAGAACCGAGGCATTTAGGCTGATATGCCTCGGTTTATGTGAAATCGAAGTTTAATGTGCGAGTTTGATATACCCAAAATCAATATAGAAAGTGGTGGTGGCAAAAATGTAATAAATTACAAATTTTTTCTACAACGGTTGAACCCATAATCAGTATAGAAAGTAAAGCAATGAAAAAACTATAATAAATTACAAAGTTGTTCTATACCATTAGACCCAAAATCGGTATAGAAAGTAATGTGGTAGCACTTTTGTAATATTGGAAAGACTTTCTATACCTATTAGTCACTATAACTGGTATAAAATATTTAATACTCCTCTTCCTAACCCTTTCGTGTTTCACTATCATTCGTGTTTCATTATCATTCACACTTCTCATACCATCTTTTTTCTTCTTTACACTACACCTCCATTTGCATCTCGCGCTTCCCATGCTAGCTATTTCATTGGTTGCTCTCGTGTTATAATGGCATTGCTAGGTTTATGGCTGTAGAATTTCCTCCTTCCCCTCACGCTGACGCTCTCGTTTTGGGATGGCTCACTCGTCGCTATCTTTCTCCTTCTCCTTGTTTAGGGTATTGGTGAAGCACATGTTTAGGTTGTATCTCGTGCTTCTACTTTTTTTTATCATGTTTGAATATATTCAATAAGTTATTCTAACATTATTCATTTTTAATGTTTAATATATTTATAATGTATATGCATTAATTTGGAAGAATGATATATGAATTTATTGACCTTGTGGTCATTCAAGGAGTTGGGTAAAGAGGTGAAAAAGTATTTATTAGAGGACTTTGAAAAGGGAAAAAAACAAGTCTATTAGCACCTTATTTGCAATAGTAAGTATGTTTTTTATAAATTATATTATATTCATGTAAAACTTAATTGTATCTAATGCTCTTAGAATCTCGAGGGGTCATTTGCAATTGTTAATAATTCCTCCTCAATAGTCTCTTGTGGTTCTCTTGTGTTCATTACACAGGAAACCTAACACTTTAACAATTAAAAATACACTAAAAGCGTAAGTTTTTTTATAATTTATTTGTTGTGTTATATACTTTAACATTACTAATAGGCACAAATTTCATGAGATTTGGTAATGTGTACAATTTATAACTAACATCTTAAATATTTATCTCTATAAATTGACAAACTGTCAATGTGTAGAATTTCGGCGTCTTTATTGAATCAAGAGGTCCTAAAGGAAGTTCGGGAGTAGTGGGCTTGGTTCCTTTTAAGTGTTTATAATATATAATGTTAAGTAATTTTATGAGATTGGGATTGTATTAATTTTGATGTAATTATTACAATATTAATATATCTTAGATGAGTGTTTTCGACAGTTATAAATTTGACTATTCTAGATTGTGTTAACTGTATGCAGGTTTGTTTGTATGTGGTAGGGAACACATACAACCTCTCATTTAAAAATAATTTGTAATTTTTTATACTAGTTCAATCCTTATCGAGTATAAAAAGTAGACTTTTTCAACTGGTTAAAGTCTCAATTGATTTAAAAAGTTTGAATCATATATATGAATAATGTACTTTTTAAATTGGTTAAAGCCCCAAGTAGTTTAAAAAGTTTAGGTCATTTATATAAAAAGGCTACTTTTTAAATTGGTTAATGTTTTAACCGGTTTAAAAAGTCTAGCTCATATCTATAAATGAGTTTTTAGACTATGTATAGAAAGTAGACTTTTTAAACCGATTTTAGAATCAATTTAAAAAGTTCAATACTTTCCATATCCTTATTTCTATATAGGTTCCAAAATCAGTTAAAATTTTTTTTTTATCTGGTTTAAAAACATATGCACTATTGTGTTTTAAGAAATTGTATAATTGTTTGACATTTGTAGTAAGTGGAGTGATGTTTTACGTCATGAAAAATTGTATTAAGTAAGGAATTAAGACATCAAAGTGATCACCAACATTAAATAAATTATTTGTGATTATAAGACAATTATATTTCAGAATATAAGTCATGGGAACACTAAAAAAGTAGACATTTATTGTCCGCAAAAAATCAATATTAACAAAAAAAGAATGTTAACTAGTTAATAATGTTGAATTTAATGTAATGGATTTTAAAACCGTGACACTAATTCATTAAGGTCGAACATGACTCCAAATATTGTTGATTAAGTTTATGTTAATTTATCATTAATTTTTCAAATACTTTTTTAATTAAGGAATTTTGTATTGATCAAGTCAACACTAATATATTTTTATTTTGATATTTTCTAATTTAACGTCAATAATTTATTTTTAATATTAATTTAATTTATATTGGTATAATCAACATTAATAACAATAATTTCAAAAAAAAATAAATATTTCTTATATAGTGTCTTCATTAAGTGACATATCTTTAACAAAAAAAATAAATAAATAAAACAAAAACATGAATTAAAAAAAAATTGAGTGTGAGATCAAAATTTTTTAATGGTGAGAAAATCATTATGTATATAAAGGAAATGAGTGAAGATAAATGGTAATGAAAGAGGTTGGTGTAAAATTATTTACTCGGAAAAGTGAGAGTTTATACTGTGATTATCGATTAATTAAATCAAGCTAACATGATTAATACTTTTATCATCAATCTACATGTGAATTTCATAATACATAAATAAAAGCAGTATCAACTTAAATAATTCTTAAATATATATTACGTTACCATTGACCTAATCAACATTAAATTAAATAAATAGTAAAGAAATAAAATTAATATAAAGATTATAAATAAATATAATTAATCAATTTTAATGAAAATTTCGTTTATTTTAAATTTATATTTCAATTAACAACTTATAATTCGTTAAACTGACTCAATTACTATTTAAAAAATTATTAACTTCAATCAATATTAAGATACCTAGTCAAAACTTATATCACCTTAGTATTTTTATTTCTTTAATAATAAAAAAATTATTATCATCATTGTTATTATTATAATTATAAAATTAAATATAAATACTTTTATATTTTGTAATTCCCTTAATAATTGAAAAAATGTTTAACTTAAGAAATTGATCAAATATAAAAAAAAAAGATTAAAGTTAAAGAAAATAATATATTTAAACTATAAAATTAATAGAATAGTATCATTTTAATTTTAAAATGTTTTATCAAAAGGATAAAACTAGAAAACAAATGTAGAAAAAATATATTTTATATGTAAATATAGTTATTAACATAAATATTTAATTTTTAAAAAAATTTAAAATAAGTGACATCAACTTGACTTTATAATGATTAATTTATGACATATTTATAACAAGTGTTAGGGAGAATATAAATTTTAGGTATTATATAAATATATAATATAAACAAATCAAACTACCATACAAAATGGGTCTACGGTATCCTATGCTTACCCCACCAGCATCCTAAAACATGATTTTTCTGATTTTCTATCATGTACAGTGGCTTGATAAACTTACTCCTTTACAGATATTTTTGTTATTAATCACATATTATAGGTATCATTTTTTTTCTTATATTTTTTTCTTTTTGTATCATATCTTTTACAATCCATTTCGTTAAAAAATAAAATAAATTTATAAAATATAAATAAGTAAAAATTTTATCTTACAAATTAATTTGATAAAATTGAATAAAATTAAAATCCTACATAAAATATGTGGCGAAACATATTATTCAAAGCTGTAGAACATTACCTAAAGATAGTGGTTGAGAGATCTTAGTCATGGATGTTTGTTTAATATATAATTCAAAATACAGAATTCACTCAATGGGACAGATGGATGATGTGAGGTTATTTGTTAAATTAATTCTGTATGGATAGAGATGTGATGTTTACAATAATAGAAGCAGATAATAGATGATGATACTTATAATCATTTACGAATCAAAATGAATATAATTACTCACATAACATTTATATTTAACTACATTGGTAATTAACCATTTGGGAATTTGAATTTAACATAAAAGTTTAATAAGAAAAGATATATTAAATAGAAAGACTACAAACAACATTGAGTAAGGTATTTACCTGTAGATCACCGCTGCAGTGCACAGAGAAGCATGGAGATCATAGCATCTTGAGTGTGATATGAGCTACAAAATTAACAAAACTGAAACATAGAACAGAAGAAATTGGTTATATATGTAGGTTTGATGAAGCATAAGAAGAAAAGAAGAGATTGGTGATAGAGTTTGAGATGAATCTGAGATGCAGTATGTATAAAGAAAAGAGCATGTGTTTCTGTTCTCAAATTCAGCAGAAATCCATTAAAATAAACAAAACAAAACATATTATTCATTTTTATTGTATATTTGGTAACAGCTGTCACACACAATTATTGAATCCCTATCATTTTCCATATCGTCTTCTCAGCATTGCCCATCTCTACTTATTATCACCATAACTATTCAGACATGTTTGGACAAATAATATTACAAAAACCCAACAACCAAAAAGTGGGTCATATCTAACAGTTTACATCTCCACCACTTTCTTTTATTAATATCATATCATGCTAAAAAATGCTACTTTTATTTAAGTCTCAATTCAACACTTTTTTTTTAAAAGGAGGGTGGCAGAGATGATATTGTTACAAAGTTCATTTAATATTCAAAGTATTTAACTCGAGGGACTAATAGCAAGCAGAATACAACTTAATTGGACATTAGACACGCGATACACAACATCCATTGTTTTTTATATTGGACTTCAATTTTATAACTAAAATATATTAAGACGAAATAAAAAGGAAAAGATTTTCTATTATAAACTGACACAAAAAAAAGATTCACATTTTATATCACCTAAAAAAACCTAAAACATTAAACAACATATAAAAAAAAAATAAAACATTGGTTATTTTGGCCTCTGATTATTGAAATTTCTTTTTAAATATATTTTTTAAAGTGTATTTGACTTTGATTGTTAGTGAATCAAAGTTGAATATCCTTTCTGCTTTGGTTACATAGATAACGAAGCCTAATGTTGATTTTTTTAATATTTATTTATGAAAGGTTATTTGGTTTTGGTTTTGATTTGAATCGAAGTCGAATACTTTTTTTTTTTTCGATTTTGGTTATAACTAAAATCTAATATTTTTTTTTAAATATTTTTTTTAAAGGGTATTTGGTTTTGGTTATAACCTGAATCGAAATCGAATAATCCTTTTTGTTTTGGTTTTGGCTACAACTAAAGCTTATTGTTGGCATTTCTTTTTAAATATTTTTTATTTTATTTTTGGTACATCCTACCGATAAAATTCAGCACATAAACCCAGGAACAAAAATAAGTCAAAATTTATATAGTTGTAAATGTGCTAAATGCTTACTAAACCATGCAATGTATTATATCTTTATAACAATTAAATACTATTCTACATTTCTATTAAATAATTTGCACAAACTTTTCTTAAATAATTAATGGATTTATTGAGAATTGGTGTAGGACTCTTGAATTTTTACATAAAAGATATCAATTAGTATATAAAAATACAAAGTTGTAAAGTATTTTGATTGAATGCAATTATTACCATTTTCCAGCTAGTTGTAATATAGGCATAAATACTAGTTGTCATCCAATGCGTTACATAGTAACTGCACTCATATGAGTCAGTTTGTCTATTACACTACAATATACCAACATTATTGTAAATAATTGAGGAAGATCACTGGAATAAAACAATTAGAAATATATGGACCAAAATACCAAACCTTGAGAAAGGACCATGCAAGCTTTTTAGCCTTAGCAATTTTTTTGTCTAATAACATATGTCAAGCAATTGAACTATGAAAAATTTTATGTTTTAGGATACACTTATATAACAAAGAAAGTTCTTAACATTTAGAGAACATTGAGGTTCCTACTAATATATTACTTGTTTGAGATGGTTAGGGGGAGACTTGTGCAAGGAGAAAAACCACACAGTAATATTGTTCGTCAAGAAACCATAACTAGCCGCCAATGACGCCTAACATAGTGTAATATATGGGTGCCAAATAAATAATCTTACCAACCTCCCTTGGTGCCGAGTCTTCTTGGATCTTCATTTTAACCAAATCCAAACGAGAATTTACTCCATCTTTTGTGTTTCCCTGAATGTTGAGTTGTGTACCAATCAAGCTATCACACACATTCTTCTCTACATGCATTACATCTATGCATACCTAACCTCTAACTTTGACCAATATCGAAGATAAAAGAATATTGATTTTTTTCTTCCAAAGGCTCATTGCATAAGACTTCTTGGATGTTTGCCCAAATACATTATGTATTTTATTAACGTTTTCATGAGTTTGAAGACTAATCAGTAGAATTTGTGCATTGTCATTCTCTTGATGTCCATTGAATGCTTTTTTTAACCTTCGATATGACTGATTAGATTGTAAAAACCTTCGATTGCGCATATATAATATTTTTTGTGTGTGTTTCAATTGATGAGCTATAGTGTTTTCTTCACGTATAGGACATGCTTTATGACTCTTGATGATGTACCGTAAAAAAATTATATATTGATTAATTATTTTAGATATGTGATTAATTATATGCTTAAATATATTGATTTATTTTGTTTGATTTGAAATTATTGTTATACTGAGTTGATAAGGAAAAAAAAAAGAGATTTCAGAACTCAGAATCAAACAAGCTAGACAATGTTATTTTGTTGTGTATAGTTTAAATAGAAGAAGACTTACAGATTATGCTGGTATTGGTTTAAAAGGCACTCATGAATACTGTTATAGTTGCAAGTATTTTACAAAGTTGAGTTAGGTCTATCCCTAGTTATGTTGATTCACATACCTTAAGAAAAGTTGAGGCAAAAGCAAATTGGGTCTATGTCAAGCCAAATCAAGTCAAGTTAGACCCAAGTTCAACCAAGTATTGATAGGCTCATATCAAGTTGAATAGAGTTTGACCTAGTATGGACCAAGTTGACTCATGTCTACCTTGAGTCGTGTTAAGTTCAAACCACCTGAGACCTATCTTGGGTTAAGTAGGCTCAAGTCTCCTTGCGTTAAGTAAGGTCGAACCCACCTTAAAGCCCACCTTAGGTAGATTCGAGCTAAGTTCACCTTGGGCTGAGTCGAGTCAGGTCTACCTCATGCTAAGTCGAGTCAGACCCATCTTTAGTTGAGTCATGTCGTGTCAACCATGGGCTTAGACTAATCAAACCCATGTAAGATTGAGTAGAGTTTAGTCCACATTAGGCCGAGTAGATTCAGGTCACATAAAATCGAGTCATCAAGTCAGGTTGATTTTGGGTTGAGTATGGTTGCGCTCACGTCAAACTGAGCTGATGTGACCCGCTTTGGGCCAAGTTGAGTTAGGCCAACCTTTGATTTAGTTGAGTCAAACTCATATTTGGTTGAATCGAGTCGAATCCACATTGAGCTTAGTTGAGTTAAGTCAACTTGAGGCCAAGTTGAGTCAGACTTACATCAAGAGCTAACATGTTCAAATCATCTTGTGCTAATTCAAGTTAAGACAAGGTCGACTAAGTTTGGACCAAATCGAATAATGTCAGGTCGAACCAATGTTAGGTTGGGTCAACCTAGTTGGACAAGTTGAATTGGACCTTAACTTTCCTGTTAAGTTTCAAATAGTAAAAATTTAGTAAGAACCACTTTATAATAAATATAAAATATCTTAGGGTCAATTTATGATTTAAAATATTTTAAAGACTCATGTTATTATGAAAAATATTTAAAAGTTAATTAAAGTCATATAAGAGGCCAAACTCATAACCCATTTTAAGTGGGAGCTTTAAGGATTGGGGTTTTTGTTTTTTCAGTTCGTTCATTTGGTATATCATAGAAAGGAAACTTACTTAGGAGCATATTAAAGTTGACTCATGATTTCAAATTGACACCTTTAATTATTAGGATAAAGTTGTGATTATTTTAAATAAAACAAATATCATCTTAATAACATAATTTGTTTATAGGTCTTTAAAGAAATTATAAATAACTCATCTTACTAATCAAATCATTCAATCTAATTTAATCTAAATCAATTTGTATTGGATTAGATTAATTTTTTTGAATTAAATATGTGTTTAGTTTCTAAACTTATGAAAAAAAAAAGAAAATTTGTCTACGTCCTAGACATTAATGTATTTTGGTAACAAAACTTAAAAATGACCCAATGAGATTATTTTTTATCTTTTTTTACATGTAAAAAGCTCAAACTTCAACTTTAAATCATTTGATTTGATAAAATAAAAATAAATGGAGTTGTGGTAGAAGAAATATTTCTATTTATTTTTAAAATTAACCAAACTTATTAAAGTTTAAGACACAAAAATTTTAATTTTGTATCCAAATTTAGGAATCATCACAAATATATTTATCCTTTTCCTTTTTGTTTTTGAACACACGGTTTTTAGCACCAAAAGAATCTAAACAAACCACAAAAACCCTGCCAAATTGTAGTTTTATTAAGAGAAAAAGTGTAAATGCCACAAAATTTTCTCACATGTTTTCTTGATATTGGAAACTATGTAGCTAGAGATGACGGAAAAATTAATACCTGCGGGTAGCGGGTATTTTAATACCTGCTTGTTAACGAATCAGATTCGGTATCACTCTATTCGTATTTGCAGGTACCTGTTATCCGTTTAAAAATCAAAATTCCAATTTTATCCCTAATTATTTTATGAAATTAAAAAATAAATTAAAATATATGTTTTTAATTTTGCCTCACGGTGAAAGGAAGTGAAAAGGCCTCTTCTTCTTCTTTCTTCTTCTCTCTCACACTTCCTTTCCTTCTTCTTTCTTTTTTCTTCTTTCTTCTTCTTTCTTTTTCTCTCGCACACTTCCTTCCCTTCTTCTTTCTTCTTTCTCAAACTTGCTTTCCCTTCTTCTTTCCCCACCTACCAATAACAAGAATCACACGCCGCAAAGACCTCATGGTAATGCTGTCAATTTACATACTTATCCATTTTTACAGCCACATCAGTATACGACTCTACCTTCTCTACCTTATCACCTACTTTACATTTTAGCTGTTAGTTTTACTGTTATACAAATGTTTGTATCAGATTCATGCGGCATAATTTCCAGCACCGGTTAAGTTCCTGCTTACCAAGTTATTTATTTATTTATTTTCAAATACACAGCTCTTTTAGAGGAATTAAACTTATTTGTACTGTCGTTTATCATAATAGGATAAGTTTGTCTGAAAATCCATCATAAAAACTTTCAATATAGGAGGCCTTGCTTTACTCATTTGAGTCAATCCCAAAGATTAACCACATGCAATGTTAGCATTGATGGGTCTTTCAAAAAGTATTTTGATACAATAACAATGAGAAACAATGAGATATGACACCACCTCTAATCTAAGACTTTAAATCATGGATTTATGAATTTTGTTTTAATTTCTAACATAAACATATGTTATTAATTATTAGGGAGTTTCAAATAGTTTTATATTAAAGGTTTTTCTGTGCCAGGTATTCCTCATTTCTTCCGCTGGGTTTACCCCTATGAGTTTAATATATTTCTTACTGCATGAATACTCAGCTGTCTACAACCAGCTCACAAATATGTTGCTTTACTCCCTATGTCATCTTCACACAGATTAATTGCAAATAGTGCAAATAGTACATTAACACCTAATTCTATTCACAGCCTCAAGTTATCAAACCTTTGGTCGTTCTCACCACTTTATAACTATACTACATTGCCTGAACTTACTTAGTCGAAGTCACCCTCACGCAGGTCTATTTGAAACCTGATAGAGATATGTCTCTCTGTGATGAAATACAATTATATCCCTGCCCACACCTTCCAAAGCCATGCCCCCAAAATATACAAAGAATATAAAACTTAAAAATAACAGGGGTAGCAAATTAAAAATAAAGGACTAAATTCCTAAAAACAGTAAATAATGGATGATCTTAAAGTCTCAATTCAAACACAATTTTTAGGTGTTGCAGACATGACAGTGTTACGAAGTTCAATCTTCAAAGTATTTTAAGTTGAGGACTAACATGCATACAGAATATAACTAACTCAATCCCATACAATAGATGGCCATGTAGGTCCACCTTATTTGTATTTCAAGCATTTCAAACAACAAAAAACAGACTTAGAATAAACTTTTGTTCATGATACTTGTATCATCATTGTTCCTCCACCTCTGAGAATGCAATGCGGCAATCACAGCTAACCTAACAAAAAAATAAAAAAATAAAAAATTAAAAGAACAATTATATGTACAGAATTTAACTAATTTGTTTTAAATAAAGTAATCAAATTCATCCAATGACAATAAATGAGAATGATATTCAACCATTCTGATGGGACATACAGTCCCTTGTAAATGGTTATGAAAATGTATGTGGTAAACAACATACTCTTACTGTATTTCTTATACTTACAGTGATTCATATGTAGTTGTCCACCTAATCTATTCAAATGAAATCTTAAGTATTTTAAAAAGAATTCTTTTTGTTGTATTGAGATTTAAAGATCGATCTTATCTTTTAATGTGTCTCCACTTATTAAATAAGAGAGACAATTAAGAGAAATGAATAACACACGTACGGGTCTCCATACTTTACTTTTCATGTAACCAAATTCATCAGACTTATCTTTTGCTTATTTTAAACAAGTTATTATAAAAACTCGGTTGGTTTATAAGCATTGTTACATAGGTTAATTTGTTTGTATAATTGATAATTGTTTTATCAGTTATATTCTTCTTTATATCACTCTTCTGCGCTCTGTTTTTAATCAATAATAATAGAATAATTATTTTCTTCCTTCTGCACCCTTTTATCTCTTTCTCCATATATGGTATTTAGAGCAAAAAAATTTCTCCATGAGTTCGTCATCTTCTGTCACTATCAACCTGATTCATCTCCTTCCTCTTTCAATTTTCTCTCTCATACTTTTCATATCCCAATTTCTCTAATGACAATTTTCTTCTTTGGCACCAATAAGTTCTTGCCACCGTTCGGGGACTCAAATTGATGAAGTTCTTGGATAAGTGGCTGCGCTGGTGTTAAATGGGTTTTTAACATCTAACATTCAACTTTAGCCTAGAAAAAAGTTAACCTAAAAAATCACTGATGATATTTTTTAAAATAAAATGATCAATTAAACATTAGACCATTCACAGAGCTATGTACTTTAGATATTTGTTGAAAGGGGGTCTGACGTCTAATTCTTATTAAAAATTTAAAAAAGCTAGTTGGAAAAGAATGTTTTCGAAGAATTTGACGTCCGACAATTAAGGAGTCAACGTCATAATGCATTAAACGTCATTTATATGATTATCTTAAGTACGATTCAAAGGAAGAATTACATCTAGGATGCTCTAACTTGACTCAACTGTTAGCAACTTTGTTGTTTAGTTTAAAAGCAAAGAATGAATGAATCGATAAAAGTTTCATAGAGTTGTTGGAGTTGCTGTAGATGGATGTTTCTAGAAAATAACATGTTACTTATCCATAATTAGGAGGCAACGACAACTTTATGTCCAATGAGTTTGGAATACCAAAAGATACATGCATATTTCAATGATTGTGTATTGTACAAAGACAAGTTTTCTTTACTGAAGGCGTGTTCAACATGTGGTTTACCACGTTTTAAAAAGCTAATGGAAATAGTGGTAATGAAGACAAATATGGTCCACCTGATAAAGTGGTGTCAAAGAGAAGAACAAGTTTGCCATTGAGAATGCAAAGATCAAGTTGGCTAGTGAGAGAGCAAAGAAAAAGTTGGCCATAGTGAAAGCGAAATACAAGTCAGCCACAGACAAAGTGAAAATGTAGTCAACCATGAAGAAAGAGAAGAACTTGGCTATTAATGAAAGAAGCAAGCACAGTGTGAGAAGAGTTACTACACATGGGAAGCTTGGATAAAGAATATAAGAACAGAGATGAAAAACAGAAGAGGCATTTAAGTTTATGGGAAAATTTTGTTGGTTTGCTATAAACTTTAATGTATTAGGCGTTGTGGGTAACTAGTGGTTATGGGTAGCTAATGTACTGGCCGTTGGAGTCTGGGTAGTTAATGAGTTAGCTGTTTATACTAGGTTTTGTCTGTTTTGAATACAACTGTTAGAAAATTGTAGGTTTATAGATTGTATGAATAAGACAACAACAACATAGGTGAATCAAGTTTTTTTCACAATAGAGAGTTGTTGTCTACAATCCCAAACCAAGTATATCGATGATAATATACAGCAAGCAAATATGTTAAGTTCAAAAGGTCAACCAACTCCTATGATCTCCTTTTTTCATCTTAATCATGATGGATCCTACGGTTGAAGATGTCACTCTTTATCCCCTCAACAACATCATTGGATTGTTGTCAAGCGTATTATGCGATATCTCTTAGACACAATGAAACATGGTTTGCTCTAATAGCCATCCTCTGATCTATCCATCATCGGTTTCAGCTAAGCATATTGGGCCACTAACATAAAAGATATAAAATCCACAATATGTTTCTGCATTTATCTTGGAACTAACCTCATCTCTTGGCACTTCCAAAAAACAAAAGGTAGTCTCCGTAGCAGCACTAAGGCTGAATGCAGAAGTGCAACTGTTGTTTTTACTGAGACACTCTGAATATGGTCTCTTCTTGCTGACCTTCACATCAATGGAGGAATACCAAAGGTTTATTATGATAATTTAGTTGTTGTTCTATCATTTTGAAATTGACCTTCAATTTGTTTGTGATCACATCTAGCAACATCACATTCAGTTGATTCACATTTCAGCCATGTGTGAAGTTGTCGACATTTTTGCCAAACCAGTTTCAAGATCTTCCTTTGCTACTAAATAAACTTATGGTTGTCCATTGATATTATTTTCAAGGGTCTTTGAATTTTATTATAATTTTTATCTTTTAATTAAATATAGGAAATAATAATTCAACGGAAATGTCGACTATACACCTGAAAAGTTAATGGAGGTGTAAGTTGGGAAGGTGAACTAATACATAACAAGAGGAGAACATATAACAGGAATATTGAATATGATAGATGGAGACACACAAGGAATAGACAAAGACACAGACATTTGTGATCTAGTGAAACCTGAAAAGGCACATTTATATGTGACTGAGGAGATAGTTTATCAAGACCAGGACTCAAATTATGAACAAAACAAGTGGATCCAAAAGCTTTAAGAGGTAAGGGATTAAGAGGTTCATGAGGAAACAAAATGGAATGAGCGATTTTATTATTTATCACTGAAAATGGCATGCGATTAATAAGATAACATGTAGTGAGAAATACATCATCCAAAAAAGACTGTGGAACACCAACATGAATTAAAAATTAAAATTTTATAAGTAGTTTCAATAAAATGCCTATTCTTCCACTTAGCCACCCCATTTTGTTGAGGTGTATAAATACAAGAGGTTTGATGCAAAATGACATTAGAACCCATAAAAATTTTAAATGAATGAGAATGATACTCACCGCCAGTATCACTATGCAAGGTGTATAGTCGACATTTCCGTCCTACCTCCCCAATAGGCTGAATCACATGTAGTGCCCAATCCTCCATCTCCTCTGGCTATACCAACTGAGTTTGCACTTCCACTTAACCTCCGTAAAGGTATACGATCTACCCATAATACATCTCCTCATTACACTACTTTGATTTATCATAGATTATCTCCATCTTTTTATACATGCCTTTTATCACATGTTTGATGAGATTAATGCTCTTTAGAGTGGTGGAACTTAAGAACTCACCTCACTACCATATGAAAAATCTATTGTTGGTTGTAGATGGGTCTTTGCTATCAAAGTGGGTCCTAATGTACCATTGATACTTTTTCCTCAATTCCAAAGATGACTTTTGTTTGCTTATTTATATTCATCTCTTCTTTGACACTGCCTCTTTACAAATTGGATGTAAAAAATGCTTTACTTAATGACGATTTGCAAGAAGAAATTTATATGGAGCAACCTCCAAATTTTTTTGCTCGGGGAGAATCTTCTGGATTGGTATGTCATCTTTGCAAATCTTTATATGACGTAAAGTAGTCTTCTATAGCTTGATTTGGAAAATTTAGCAGTGTTGTTCAATAGTTTGATATGACTTGTAGTGAGACAGATCATTCAGTCTTTTATCGTCACTCTAGTATTGGGTGTATCTATTTAATAGTATATGATGATGATATTGTCCTTACACGGAGTAACAACCATGACATCTCCTGGATGAAACAACACCTTTGTCACCACTTTCAGACTAGAGATCTTGTCAAACTTGGATATTTCTTAAGGGTTGAGGTAGCACAATCCAATGATGGTATTGTTATATTTCAAAGAAAGTATGCATTGGACATTTTTTAGAAAACTAGATTGACGAACTCAAAATCAGCTAACACATCCATGGATCCCAATACCAAACTTCTACCTAATCAATGGAAGCCTTTCTCAGATCCGGAACAGTACAAAAGATTACTTGGAAAATTAAACTGTCTTACTATCACTCGTCCTAATATTTCCTTTGTAGTCAATGTGGTGAGTCAATTTCTCAATTCCCCATGTGCAGATCATTGGAATGCAACCATCCATATATTAAAGTATATTAAATCTCCTGGAAAAGGTTTGCTATACAATCATAGTAATCATGCTAAAGTTGTTTGTTATTAAGATGTTGACTAGGCAGGATCTTCATCTGATAGAAGATCTACTTCGGGGTATTGTGTTTCTATTGGAGGTAACTTTATCTCTTGGAAAAGCAAGAAACAAAGTGTAGTGGCAATATCTAATGCAGAAGAAGAATATAGAGCTGGCCTTAGCCACTTGTGAACTAGTTTGCCTTAAACAGTTACTTGAAGAAGTTCAATTTGGAGATGTAACTCAAATGACACTTATATGTGATAATGAAGTTGTTCTTCATATTAACTCTAATTTTTTCTTTCATGAAATGACCAAGCATATGGAGGTAGATTTTCATTTTACTTGAGAAAAAATTGTATCAGAAGGCACCAAGACTGCGTTTGTTAACTTGAGTGATGAGTTAGTATATACTTTTACCAAGCCTTTACGACCTAGAATTGATCATATTTGTAACAAGCTTTACACATATAATTTATATGTACAAGCTTGAAGAGAAATGTTAGAAATGTGTACACCTAATTGTATATATTTGGGTGTAACCTATATTTTCATTATAAATAGACTACCCTCTGTGTTGTTTCAACACAAGGTGATTAACCCTATACCTAATCTCTCTTTATTTTCATAAGGACAAACTTCAAACATATTATGTTATTATATATACGCCTGATAAGTGCTCAATTTAATTCAATTTTAAGATAATTTTGACATTTATCTTATTTTGATTTTGTTACAATATGCTTAATTCACCCCTATTTAATTTGTTTTATAGTTCTTGATGTGAAATAGAGAGTAAAAGTGGAAAAATGAAGAAAATAGAGGAAATTAAGGCATTTTACAGCAAACTAGTTTAGCACAGTTGCAACGCTAAATCTGGAGCTTGAGGCACACAAAGAAAACCTACATTGGAAGGAAACCTCAAGCCATGACTCGAGGCTTACGCCATGAAGAGTTCTTCACCTAGAAGTAATCCCAAGAACAACAACATAGGAACACACAACTTAAGCCATGGAGGAAACCCACCTTAGTAGGAAAACTCACAACAAGAGTCACAAAAACACGAGGCTTGAGCTACAGAGGAAACTCACCTTGGAGGAAAACCTCAAGCAACCACCTCCGAAAGGATCTAGAACATCATTTTTATGGCTGGAGCAAAAAAATGTGTAGTTGAAGCTACAGAAAGGCAGTTTGAAAAGATCTAGAGTAAATCCTCTACGGCTTAAGTACTAAAAGTTGTGGCTCAAGCAAACCTAGACAATTATAAAAAGATGCTTTCATTGTAATTCTTATGTTTAGATGTTGTTGGGATTGCAATATTCTATTATTAGGTGAACCCTCTCGTATTGAAGTTGGATGTAATTAATCTAACTCTTTGTACTTATACTTCATGAATATTTATTTATGTTTTCATTCAATATGTTTGTTAATTGATTTATGCTTGTTGTTGGATGAATTGATGAGTCATCTTATCTAACTAGCTTAAGATTGAGTGAAAGCTAGTATTAAGTTGTGGCCATATTAGTTTTCTTGTGGGCTTTTGAATGCTAGGTGTAAGACCTGGGAAATTGTAGAGTGTAAATAAAATATTGTGTCTTGGTTTATTTGTATTTAATGAAAGAGCATGTTTTCATAAGTGTGGTGTAGCTTAGTTGGTGAGAGTTGTTTGTTGGGCTAATGGTCTTGTGTTTCAATCTTGCTAGAAAAATGATTTAATTAAGTGTTTTATTATTTTATGTGTATCTTAATTGCTATTCGTATAATTTATGTGTTTTTTTTTGTGCAATAGTCAAAGAAACACTTGTGTAGCATGGTGGTTGTGGTGTGTGTGCTAGGAGAAGGTGTCAAAAGAACTGTGAACATTGGGAGAGGAAGAAAGCTAAGATTCTTTTAGGTAAGAGGGTGCTATCTTGGGTTTAATCCTTGTATATAGGGGTTGTCTTGGTGCAGTTTAACTCTCTATTTTGGTAATGGAGTTATATTGCTTGTGGAAACATTGAACCCTTGTATTTCTTGTTTTTGTTTATGAGTAATGAGGTTAGGTTGCATAAAGGTTGGTTTTAAAGCAAGGGTGACTAGAGAAACATGATATTGATGTATCATGGTTATATTGATTGAGAATGTGTTACTAAGTCCGATATAATAATGTCCATCCCATGGTCACACGATCTAAAGCAAGCATTTTCAAACCAATAATACTTGTACTCTTACATCACTCCCTGCTGGTGCTACTGTGGTTGGCTGCTAGTGGGTCATTCGCAGTAAACACAATGCCGATGGTAGCTTTCAACGACACATGCAAGATTAGTTCCAAAAGGATATAATCAAATATCAGGTTTGGATTTTAATATAAAACTTTTAGTCCTATGACAAAGCCTTCTATTATTAGAGTTGTTCTCACCTATATGTTGTTTCAGCTAAATGGCCTATTCATCTACTTAATGCTTTTATCGATGGTATTTTACAAGAAGATGCTCACATACAACAACCACATGGTTTTTTTCTCTCATTATCCTAACTTGTCTGTAAACTTCATGGATTAAAACAAAGTCCAAAGATCATGGTTTAATAAACTCAATCAAACTTTAACGGCTTTTGGACTATTCTACTCTCTTTATACTTGCTTATGTCGATGAAATCATCATCTGGAATTTGGTAAGCCATATCCATTCCATTGTTTCTATACCTCAAAATTGCTTTCCTTTAAAAGATAAGAGACTTTTACACTATTTTTTTAGAGTTAAAGGGTTTCATAATTCGTAAATAATTACCGATAGATAATTGTGTAAGTAATGTTATTTACAGCTATTTCACCTAAGAATTTTTTTCATAAGTAATTCATAAATAATATTTCCTTACCTACAAAGTTTTGCCCTTACCAATATATTTTTATTCTAGGCAACAAACTTTTTTTAGTGTTTTGCACTCTTTTTTTCTCCGTCTCCATATAAAGATTTCTAATTAAGTTCATTAAACAATGGAATGTTTATGATATATTTGAGACAAAAGTAATTTAACAATATAATGAATATGACTTTTAAAGATATGTACAAATGAAAGGTTTCAAAGAGCACAAAGAAACATATAAGTTGTTAATTTTGGTAAAATATAGTCTTGTAACTAATGAATTTTCGCTAGAAAATCATTTTAAAAGATTAATCATTTGGTGGTGTTGAAATAAAAGGAAAGAGAGAATTTAAGAGTTTCGAGATACAAATTATAGTGAACAAATTTTATTGTATTAGTTTTGATATAAACTGCAATTAAATTTGAAAAAAAAAAAAATCTCGCACAATCATAATAACAGAATTAAGAGTATAGTTATACCTAAAAGAATATAACTGCTCTTTTCAAATTTATGTATACAACCAAAGAAAATATATAATTTTGGGTGTGGCATTAATTGGTATCTCCAACTTGGACATATAAAATGCGATTGTATCTTTGCAATATATTATTGAAAATATAACATTGGCAATTTTGAACTTTGTGAATCGTTGAATGCGACTAATCTTTCTATTCTGATTTATTTAGTCATTAATTTCAATTTCTAGTGTTGTATATAAAATATCAAACACAATTAAGATTTAAAAGGAAGTGAATTTGCAGTATGGTTGACATGCATATATATATATATATATATATATATATATATATATATACTTACCAAATGGTACAGGAAGAAGAACTCCAAACGCTCATTACTGTCATCGTGACTCATGAATTACCTGAATATATATGAAAAATAGTGAGTTGATAGGAAAAGCTTTATATAAAAGATTGAGGCTTTTTTAAGCTAAAAGATTTTATAAAGAACCTGGGATTGTTCGTAGGACAAAGATTGTGATGAGATCTTACTCAATTTACTATGAAAGTTTTGATATTGTATTGAAAAAGACACTTTCAATTTCAATTACTTTAAGAAGCTCGCTAGCTTCCTTTCTATTTCGTTTTTTCTCTCTTCTTATATTAAGCCACTTAACAACACACATTTATTATATCTGAAATTCATTCAGTATTGCAAAATAACAGATTGCATCAAAATAACGGAAATTCACCAATGCGTTTCGTTCTCTGAATAAATTAACAAGTATTGAATTTGAATGTTAGTATCATGAATAAAGAAAAGACTTAAGATATATAACATCATTGTATTAGAAAAATATTATTTAAATATACAAAAAAATAGCAATGGAATTAGGATATTAATGAGTTCTTACCTGATTGTGAAACAACTTTTGGATCGTTGTGTTAAGATCGCCGTAAAATGTTGAATCAGAAGTTCGAATCACCAAATACATTGACACTTTAATGACTCCTTGAGAGAAAATTTTCATATTAGGACATTCAGCTACCATCACGTTTTTCAAATATGAGCATTGCAAAGTAGCATTCCCTGAATAAAAGCTTACTAGCTTTGGTAAGGAATTCAGCTTAATTGATCTGAGCCGTCCAAATACTATCTCATCACAACCATCTTCATCCTCCTTTTTCACAATTTCTTTGATTGATTCACACTTCTTTATGTTTAGAATCTCAAGTTTCACCAAACTTTTGAGTGTTGCAAATGTGAATAAATATTCCATCTTTTCACAGAGCTTCACAGATAACTTTGTAAGATTGATGAATGGTTGTACCCACGGGTGCTCTAAACCTATAAATTCTAACTCCCTTAATTCCGACAAATATAATCGTTTCAATCCAGCAAGTACTTTGTCGTGAACTTGAAGCTTTTGAGAGGGAAATATCTCCTTTAGACCAACGCATTTCTGTACTATAAGAGATTCCAACTTGGGTAGCTTGTGAAAGAAATCAAAAGGCAAACTATCTTTCTCATTGTTATCATCCTCAAAGGATAGTATAAGAATTTTTAATTTACAAAGAAGGTCTTCTGGCAAACGTGCATCACTCATAAGCTTAATGTTTTCCTCATTGAGTGTCAGTCCCTCCAGTTTGGAACAAACCTGACAATTGAAGTCAAACAAATTCAAAAGATGATGTGTTGACGCTAGTTAAATTTTACAAAATCAAAATATAACAATGTAAAGAAAAGGAAACACAAAAGGTTAAATTATAATGCTTCATTACCTTTTCAATCGAGAACAAAGATTGTTGTAACAAGTTAGTTAGAGCCTCTAAAACTTCTTTTTTACTATCATCATGAAAGCTTGATCTGAATACCTTCAGCTTAGGACAACATTCCACATATAACCTATCTAACAAGGGACATTCTAGATCATGCTTTCCAGGGTAAAAGCAACTCAACAGTGGCATGTTTTCAAGATTTAGATATGACAAACAAGGGAATTCAAACATTATTGTTGTGCCATGTTCCATTTCATCTTCCCTTCCAACTATTTCTACCATTTTCTCACATTTCTGTATATCAAGTATCTCCAACTTCACAAGATGTTTGGCAAGTGATAAAGGGAACAATGTTACTAGGCTTCCACAACCATCAATATACACTTCTTGCAAATTGGAAAAGCTGACAATTCCTTCTAGATTTTTCTTCCATACACATTTTAAATTTGACAAGTCGTATAATATAAGCTTTTTCAAGCCAAAGATTATTCCCTTTGTCTCAACCTCAATCTCATCAGTGTCAAATATTACTTGCACTACATTGGAGCTATGCACCTTCAATTCTTCTAAGTTCTTCAAGTAAGGAAGTATATGAGATGGAATTACGAAGGATCTATTCCACGTTATATCAAATTCCAGCTTCGTAAAACTTCCAAAAAAGTGGTCTGATATAGTAGGTTTTGTGTGTTGAACTCGGATCATTCCAAGATAATCATGAAGAATCATAAGCTTTGAGTAGTTGAAAAAATCCTTACAAGACAAGAAACTCAATGTCAGATAATCGAAAAGTTTCATATGCTTGATATTTGATTAAGATGACTGGGATTTGAATGAATACTTAACTCAAATTTTGGTAATGCTTATTTATTTATGCATTTATTTTTATAATAGGTTCCAATTATCTAAGATATAAAAAGAGAAAAATAAGAATAAAGATGGCTAAATGTTTTCTGAACAAAATGAAAAAAAAAATGTTATAAAAGGACAATGAAGTAATAACAAGTTTGTTTTGAGACATAATTGACCAGTTGAATCGAAAAATCGGTTAACTCATTTAGTGTTTGGCCTTTTAGAATTACAGACTGAATCTCCAATCGAATTGTTCCATAGTATTTGTCCATTAGACTTACAAATCCGATCTCCAATTGAATGGATCAAAAACTGAAAAACTCGCTTCTAAAATTACAGTTTTGTCCTGAAGAATCAATTGGAATTTTTTTAAAATATTCTGTAAATTTTATTTTGAAATTTCCTTAAAGTAAAAAACGTAAAATTATATTCTAGAAATCATTTTTTTAAAATAATATTATTATGTATCCTTGAACCTTAAACCTAAATACTACAGATAGGCTGGACGGCCACAGGACAACCACGGTTTGTGCGTCACTCTTGCATAGGCACCGCACTAATCTTCTTTGTATCGTCTCAATTTCAGAGGAGTCGGATGTCCATAGAACCATCTCGCGAAGATATCTGACCGGGCGGTCTAAGATGAACTATCGGTCGGAATCCGTAATCATATTTATGTAAGGTTTAAGGTAAGAAGTAATTAGAGCTATTGGACTGGGATTGGGTCGTGATTAAGATTTCACTAATCTCAGGCCCATGGTGAAAACTATAAATACATGTTAAATGTAAGAGATAGGTGGTTCACATTTACTACGCATTAATTACTAATCCAGAATTACCGTACAGACTGTATACTAACTTAGGCATCGGAGAACCTTTGACAGGTTCACCTCCAGGCGAGAGAGCGAAGGAGATTGGAGAGCATTACCGGATGGCGTTGAAGAACAAATTGTGAAGGTGTTTGGAGTGACTCGACCTCGCAACCGAAACATTTTGGCGCCCACCGTGAGGCCAAGTAACTCGACAACCCTAATGGTGACCACGAGAAACATGAGCATAGAAGATCCAGCCGAGACGATCAGGATGTTGCAACAAAAGATGGAGGAAATGCAACAGCTTCACGAAGCAGAGATGGCGACCGTCCGAGGAGAGTGCTCGACTCGAATTGCCAAGGAAAAGGGATTCGGAGTAGGAGAAAGGGCGGAGGAGGAATGCGACAAGGCTGTCCAGGAAGACAAAATCGAGCATAGCAGCATGCCGGATCCCACGTGGAGACCGACTGAGCTAGAGGTCGAAGGGAGTAAGGCTAAGGCCGACCATGCCGAGAGTGTCGTAGTGAGTAAGCAACTGGTGGTGAAGGCCGAGAGTTCGTCCGTCCTCTTGCCCTTTGTTCAAGCCATCATGGATGTCCACTTATCTGAATAGTTTGTTCCCCTTCTGTTCAAAGTATATGATGGAAAGACCGACCCAGAGGCCCACATCAAGACTTTCACTAACACGATGGTGTTACTTACCGACAATGACGCCATATGGTGCCAAGCATTCTCCCTATCGCTGGAGGGAGAGGCATTGGAATGGTTTAACTCATTGCCTCCCAATTCTATCGAGAACTTTGAGGGTCTGCGGCGCATGTTCAACCGTTAGTTCGCCAGCAGTAGTACTTAAGACCTGAGTCTCTTCGACCTAGTAAATCTCAAACAGGGAAAAGAGGAAACGTTAAAGGTGTTCTTGGATCGTTACCAAAAGATTGTCCGGCAAGTGGAGGGTCTTAACTTTGAGTTCGCCCTCCAATACATCCTACCAGCCCTTAAGTCAGGGCCCTTCAAGGACAATGTCTGCCGGCGCACCCCGAAAACTATGGAGAAATTGCGCGAGCGGCCGCCTGACAAGATCAGGGTAGAAGAGATGAAGCTATCCTACAAGAAGGAAAGCCAAGAGGCGCGAGAAGGCAGACGGGAGGAAGTTTGATAACCCATTAGGCAAGTCTGGAGGGGGACCACCTAGAGGACCAAGGTTCCAGCAATATACCCCCCTGAATGCCCCTCGCGCCAGAATACTGTAGGAAGCCCTGAGTGCCGAGTTAATTCAGTGCCTAAGCGGCGCCCGACACCACCCGAGGTAAATGGCAACAAACATTGTCTTTATCACAAGAGCATGGGTCACACCACTGAGGAGTGCATAACACAGAAGGATAAGATCGAAGAATTGATCCGGGCGGGACAATTGAAGAAGTACATAAAGGTTGATCGTCCCGAGGTACCCTCACAACGGTCGAGCAATCCACAACGGAGAAGCCCGCGGAGGCCAAAAGAGCACAGAAGACCAAGGTATGGTCGAAATGACCGTCCTCGACCAGAAAGGCGGCGAAGCCGAAGCCATAGTCAAATTCATGATCGTTCGTTGCGTGGACACATTAACACGAGGGTTCACCGGTGCAGGGTCATCTTCATTTGCACGGAAGCACCATGTCTAAGCTCTGTGATCCGTCCATGTAGTAGACAAACCCGGGAGGACCTTGCCGCCCATAATTTTTACAGACGAAGATTTCCTTGCCCCCGACCCCGACCAGGACGATCTTATGGTCAATATGGCAAAGATAGCCCGTTACAGCATAAGCAAGATGCTTGTCGATCAAGGCATTTCAGTGAACATCCTCTATTGGAAGACATTCCAAAAGATGGATTTTTCAGATGACCTGATCGTACCGTATAACGAGCAAATAGTGGGTTTTGTAGGCGAAAGGGTAGACACCCAGGGCTACGTGGACCTTCGTATTCGCCTCAGAACCGATCGAAATAGTGAGGAGAAACGGGTGCGCTTTCTGTTAGTAGAGGCCAACACCTCATACAACGTTCTTCTAAGGCGGCCGTGCTTGAACGCTTTTGGAGCTATCGTATCAACCCCCCACCTTACCATGAAGTAGCCGTCCAATAGGGGGATGATATGCACAGTCTGGGCGGATCAAAAAACAACGAGAGAATGCTACGCGACTGGCTTAAAACTTTACCCCAAGACTGTCAGGAGGAAAACCAACCGGTCAAAGGTGGCTATGGCGGATGTCGACCCGCGAACAAATACCGAAGTTGGGAGAAACCCAACTGGTCATAGTAGGGAAAGATGACTCTCAAACTACGACGATGGCCCGAGGGCTAGAGTCCGAGACGGAGAAGGAAATCAGGTCCGTCCTATGGTGCAATAGGGACCTATTCGCGTGGACGGTCGCCGACATGTCGGGGATTCATCCCTCAGTAATGTCACACAAGCTGGCGTTATTCAAAGAGGCCCGACCGGTCGCCCAAAAGAAGCGGAGAATGGGAGAGGAAAAGAAGAGAGCTATAGAAGAAGAGGTGGGTAAGTTGAGCGAGGCCGGATTCGTCAGGGAAGTGACGTACACTACCTGGCTCGCTAACATGGTCATGGTCAAAAACGCTAGTGAAATGTGGTGTATGTGCATCGACTACACCAATCTGAACAAGGCTTGCCCCAAGGACTCCCACCCCCTCCCAATATTGATGCCCTGGTTGATGGGGTGTCGAGCCACAAAATGTCGAGTTTCCTATGTACGCTCCCGACCAAGAAAAAATCGCTTTTATATTTGATAAGGCCAACTTCTGCTATGAAGTCATGCCCTTTAGTTTGAAGAACGTTGGGGCTACATACCAGCGCCTAATGGACAGGATATTCTCGGACTAGACCAGTCGGTGCATGGACGTATACGTGGATGATATGGTAGTCCGGTCGGTAGACGACCGACAACATACAAGAGACCTGGAGGAAGTATTCAAGCAGGTCACACGTATGGGATTAGATTGAACCTTGCTAAGTGCACATTCGGGGTGGTGGGCAGGATGTTCTTAGGATTCATGCTCACTGCCCAAGAAATCAAGGCAAACCCAGACAAATGCACCGCCATTCTGGAGATGCAAAGCCCAACCACTCTAAAGAAAGTTCAAAGATTATTCGGACATCTTACCGCCTTATTCAGATTTATTCCTAAACTGGTTGAGCGTGTCCGACCCATCTTGAGGAAGATGAAAAAAGGATCCGCTGACAACTTGGATGTCGATTGTGAGAAAGCATTCCAAGATTTTAAAGCAACATTGATGAATCTGCCAGTCATGAATAGGTCGGTACCAGGAGAAGATTTACAGATTTACTTGGGAGTTTCGAAAACGACAGTCAACGCCGCTTTGCTTCAAGAAAAACCCAAGCCAACGCCTATATACTTCATGAGCCAGACCCTCCAAGATACTAAAACGAGGTACCAAAAAGTAAAGAAGGTGGCCTTGGCTTTACTCAACGCATCCAGAAGGCTCCGCCCGTATTTCCAAAGCTACCAGGTCGTGGTTCGAACTGACCACCCCATTTTCGAAATCTTGAGAAAGCCCGATTTGGCGGGACGAATGGTCGGCTGGGCTGTCGAATTGTCAAAGTTCAGCCTACGGTATGAACCGAGGAGGTCGGTGAAAGGCCAACACTTTGTTGATTTTGCAGCGGAGCTACCTCCTACAACGAGCGACGAATGGAATTTATATGTCGATGGGACTTCAGGTTGCTCGGCAAGCGGAGCGGGAATAGTATTGGAGGGCCCGAACGATTTCTTAATGGAGCACTCCTTAGTGTTCAAATTCAAGGCGTCCAATAATCAAGCAGAATACGAATCCCTGGTGGCAGGATTGAAGTTGGAAAGCGATATGGGAGCCCGGAAGGTCATATGCTGAACAAACTCTCAACTCGTGATTGGGCAAATGAAAGGGGAGTTCCAAGTTAAGGACGATCACCTTCTCCGGTACTTCCATAAGGCATCCGCCCTAACCAAGGGGTTTGGAAAAATCAAAATCCTACACATCCCCCGCGAAGATAATACCCGAGCAAACATGCTGTCGAAACTTAGCTCCGGCAAAGAGAAAGGGCAGTTGACTAGATCATTCTCCAGGTGTTGTTATCGTCGTCGGTGGAATTTTTAACCGCGATAGTGGATGGAGTTGAAGATTGGAGGACAAAAATTCGAAAGTTGATGAATCAGCAGGACGCTGGCCAATCTCTCCTCTCGGTCGATACCAATAAGATTGCCCGATATGTTATGGTGGGAAACGACCTGTACCGGAGAAGGTTTTCCACCCCCTCCTTAAATGTCTCTTTAGTCCTAAGGCCCAATATGTGATGGACGAACTACATAACAGGATCTGCGGGTTCCACAACGGGCTGCGAACCTTGAAATGTAAGGTTCTTCGAGCCGGGTATTACTGGCCCACCATGGAGGAGGACACCAAACTGTTCGTTCACAAATGTATCAGTTGCCAAGCCCACACCAATGACACCCATGCACCGTCGCATGACCTGCACACCTTAGTGTCACCATGGTCGTTCGCCCAATGGGGAATGGATATTGTCGGCCCATTCCCCATCGCCCGGGCTCAGAAGAAGTTCCTCCTTGTCATGGTCGAGTACTTTACTAAGTGGGTGGAGGCCGAAGCTCTAGCGACCATCACAACACCTCTGGTGCAGAAATTTATCTGGAGGTTGATCTGAAGATTTGGGCTCCCGCGGACGGTCGTCACAGACAACGGCTGACAGTTCATTGACTGAAAATTGGGCGAATTTTACAAGAGCCTGGGGATCAAACATGTGACCAGCTCCTCAGACGAACGACCAAGTGGAGGCCGTAAACAAAACAATCGTCGCTGAATTGAAGAAGTAGTTGGGTGAGAGAAAAGAATCTTGGGTTGACGAACTTCTGGAGGTCCTATGGGCTTATAAATGCACTCCACATGGAACAACAGGGAAACACCTTTTAACTTAAGGTATCGTACTGATGTCATGTTGCTGGTTGAGTTGGGAGAGCCCCCTTTACAGTGGCAAATGGAAGATATCCATCCATCTGAATGATGGGGAGCTAAGAGTGGAGCTGGATACCTTGGAGGAGCGACGAGGTCGGGTAGCGCTAAGAGTGGAAGCATGCAAGCAGATAGTAGAAAAAAGATACAACACCAAGGTGCAGCCTATAAGCTTTTAGGAAGGAGACCTGGTGTGGAGGAAAATTGGGAAGCACATCGAACAGCCTCCCATGGAAAACTTGCTGCTAAATGGGAGGGGCCTTTTAAAGTGATGGAAGTCCTCAGCAATGGAGCCTAGCGTCTCGCGAATCTAGACAGGCGCCCAATTCCCAACACGAGGAATGCCTCATATTTAAAGTTTTACCTTAGTTTAAAGTCATTTCTTATGTATGCTCCATTTTGCCAAAAATTAATACAATGACATAGCGTTCCATATACTTCAAAGATTTCTAGTGGTGAGTGATCGACCGAACGAACGTCCAACAAAAACTCAAGTTGATGAACGGAGTGTTCCGGAGAGGAACCACTACCAACTTGGTCGGATGGCGAACGACGAGTTCTTTTAATGAACCCCTACCGTCTGGAATGTATACAAACCCAAGTTGATGAACGGAGTGTTCCCGAGAGGAACCACTGTCAACTTGGCCGGACGGGAACAACAACTTCTTTTAATGAACCCCTACCGTTGGAACGTATAAAAACCCAAGTTGATGAACAAAGTGTTCTAAGGAGGAACCACTGTCAACATGGCTGAACGATGAACGACGAGTTCTTTCAATGAACCCCTACCATCTGGAATGTGAAGTGTTCCGAGGAAGAACCACTATCAACTTGGCTAGACGACGAACGACGAGTAAGGAAAAACAATAAAACCCGAAATCGTTAACTTAGTGCGAAAACAAAGAATGAAAGGGCGAGAAGAAAAAAGGAAGAAAAAAAATTAAATGAACATATTATTGAAAGTTTGGGGTACACAAAAAGTGTGATGGTAGGCCGGTAAGGCAAACATTGGATTCATAAAAATGTTTGCCGACCAACCACACCTTGCAAAATGCATCAAAAAATTCAATAAACCGGAAAATAAATGCCCCCCAATCAACAAAACTAACTCCCGAGTCATTCTACTGCGCGTCGTCATCGTCGACAACATCCTTGACGACAATCTCTTCATCCTCAGGATCATCTTCAACAACCGTTTCTTCCGCAACAGGAGGTTCCTCTATTTCAGGCTTATTTCCCCCAACGGCTGGAGCATCAAGATGAACCAAAGCACCATTAAAGAGATCCTTTTTCAATGTCAAGCCCCATGGCACACAGCTTGGCGAACGGACGCTTGTCGTAGGGCCTTGTTAAAACCTTCCTTGTGTTCAAAGACGACCCGCGCGTTCAACTCAGCGATCCGCTCGTTCGCCTGCACCAGCTCGTCCGTCAACACTTGGTTCTTTTTTAGGAGCTCCTCCTCAACCTTTGTTTGCGTGGTGGGCGCAACCTTCAGCTGACCGCATTCCTCAACCAGGCGGTCACTCGTTGCCCGAGCATTTTTTAGTCGCTGACGGTCCTAGCCAATTGTTATTTTATTTCGCCCAACTCAAGCTCGAGCTCGGCACGTTTCTTCTCAGATTCCTTTGAGTCGAGCGCAACACCTCTACCTCCACCTACAGATCGGCGGAAATCTTCTTCTCCGCAATGAGCTCGACTTGAACGTGCTGGGCCCCCCCTCCGATCAGCATATTCTCGAAGGTACCAGGTCATCGATATCGCTTGAGTAGACATCTCCAACATACCGTTGGTTAGCTCGGACTCCGAGAGAGGCTCGATGACCGACCGGTGTGTAGAGCTCATGTGAAAATTAGTCCTATGACTAATATTGAACTTTGTGCTAAACACTCCATTAGGAAGCGGCCGAGGAACGCTCCCTTCCCTTCGATTCCTCTTGGAGGCAGATTTCTCCTCTACCTTGGCCTTTCTCTTTCAATGTAGAGGTTGGGTCGAAGCACTAACTACTTCTGATGACGGTTCCAAATGAATAATAGGCGTATCCTAAGGGGGATCCTAGGGGAGGTCAGGAGCTACGCTGTTGGCGACAACTCCTCCAGCGGCTGCAATGGTAACATTCGCCTAGGTTTGCGTAGTCGGAAGGCGACGGTTGGCCCTGGGGAGCCTGTTTCTCGGTTCTGTAACACGTACGACGTCTAAAAAGCAATCAAACATTGCATTAACCGACTTCTATGGGCACTATAGACATTGGTAAGTACATTAGCCGACGTCTATGAAGTGTTCGTTGTGTTTTGGTGTAGTTTTTCTCATGTCTTTGGGTAGCGTAGTAGCACCTAGTTTCCTCATAAGAAAAAATTGCGTCTTTTGCATCTCTTATCGCATTTCAACCCAAAGACGAACCTGGGTCGTTGCCTAGGTCCACTCCGACCGCCAATGAAAAAGAATACGGTGAGAATACGGTGACACCGTATTCTCACCGTTTTCTTTTTCATTGGCGGTGGGAATGGCACTATGCAAGGACCCAGGTTCGACTTCGGGTTGGAATGCCATAACAGATCAAAAAACGTAAGTTTTTCTTAGGAGGAAACTAGCAAAGGGAGAAGGTGCACTACGCTACCCAAAGACACAAGAAAAACTGCACCAAAACACAACGAAAACTCATTTTAATCGGTTCAAATGAAAGATAATACAAAGATTACTTTAAACAGAGTAAAAACAACTTTAATGGTTCACGGGACATCAAACACACCTGGAAATGCAGAGCAGCGAAGAGAAAAGGCGAAGGAAGACGATCAAACTACTGGTTCGCAAACTGCTGGTTCGCACCATTTAACAAGAAATTAGATGTCAGTTGCCCACAAAGCCAACATCTATAATCGCATATACGTCGGACACCTCACTAATGTGACGTTCATTCCATTTAAAAATTAATATTTTTGTTATATATAGATGTCGGCTTGGCGGGACGAGACGTCTAGTGGGCGGAAACGAATGACTTTTCACATACCTGGTCAAACTATAGACGTCTGGTATAAGGGTCGTGACGTCTATAATCGCATATAGACGTCAGGTGGCGGGGATCAAACGTCTAGATGGTGAAAAAAATTAATTTTTCACCTACCTGTCAGACTATAAACGTTGGGTATGCGGGGAACCGACGTCTATAATCGCATATAGGCGTCAGGTGGCGGGAGCAGACGTCTAGATGGCGATGAAAATTAAATTTCCACCTTGCTGTTAGACTATAGACGTCGAGTAGGCGGGGCACCGACGTCAATATGACGGAAAGAAATGACTTTTCATTTACCTGTCAGACATGTACATGTCAGTTTCTAGGGACACCGACGTTTATAGTATTATAGACGTCGACCCCTCGCCTAACAGACGTCTATAGGCTTCACTTATTCACACAATTACCACCGGTCAATAATTTACGTCGCTTCCCCCTCTAACTGGCGTCTAATGGGTGAAGTTGTAAGCCGATTCTGCACTAGTGGAAGATGGATCAGCGGGGAAGCGGGGCAGACATGATACCTGACAAACAAACAGAAACTTAACAAAGTTAACATCAGCTTACTAAATAAAACAAAGGAAATCTGACCTAGTCGTGGAATTCGTGATAGCCTGCCTCCCTTATGATGACCTCAAAATATTGGTCCTTAAAATTCTTGTACGAATCGGAAAAGGGCCTAAACAGGCACCGATCCTTGACAGACGTCAAAGAAACCCAACCTCCCTTCGGGAGAGGACGAACATCGAAATAATGTAAGAAAACAGGGATGAAAGGGGTTAATCCGAGGGTAGAACACATTGCTGTGAATTCCTGGATGGAAGCCTAAGCATTAGGATGTAGTTGTGTGGGAGCGACATTTACCTCACGGAGGACGGCCGATTGGAATGCCGTAAAAGGCACCTGAACAAAGAGCTGGGTAAAGAGATTGACGTACATGAAAAAGAAGTCATTAGGACTTCACTCCTTTCCATGGAAAACCCGTTCGTTCTCCCTGCTCACGCCCACTCTTATCAACCGAGCATCCTCTAGGTCCCTGATGATATGCGACCGATATATCCTCCACTTTAGCTTCCTCTCAGTGTAGTACTCCGACACGTACAAACACACATCGTGTGGCACCCAGTCGTACCCCCGAATGACATGTAATCCATCAACCAGTACCAGGGGAATGTCGTCGGTAGGAACGCCCCCCTTTAGTAAGTGGATGGGCACCCCATAGATAACCCTTTCTCCTCCATACACAGGTGATCGAGGCCCCAAATCCTTTTCCCCGCTATTTACAGGAGACGAAGGTCGCAAATCTGCATCCCAGTCAGACCTTTCTAAGTACGAGGACGACATTGAGCTAGGAGAAGACTGATCGTCACCACTACCTATCGCACCACCGCCACCTCTGCCCAACAACTCCAATGAAGACTCAACATCAACGATTTCCATTTATTACCTGAGGGAAAAAGAATGTTGGAGGAAAAAGAAGTAAGAAAAGATGAAAATGATAGGGCCCCACCCCTCCTATTTATAGAAAATTTTTGAAAACCGTCGATGCATCATCACCGGTGAAGCTTGCCACAACAAACGGCCTAGATGCGAAGACGCTTCAACTTCCTAAGGCTGACAGTAAGCGAACACGCGACACGTGTTTTTCCCACCCAAACCAATGCGGAGACGCCTCATCTACCCAGGAATTGACAACAAGCGAGCATGCAACACATGTTTTTCCCGCCCAAACCCTATACCAAATGGAGACAGACGGTTACGAGACCACAGACGAAACTCTTAACATAAGGGCGGCCACTTGAAACCCTACACCAACTTCGTTGCTTAGGGCTTGGGGGGCCTATGTACCAGATAGGCCAAACGGCCACACGACAACCACGGTTTGTGTGTCACTCTTGCACAGGGACCACGCTAGTCTTCTGTGTATCATCCCAATTTCAGAGGGGTCGGACATCCATAGAACCACCTCATGAAGATATCTGACCGGGCGGTCTAAGATGAATGATCGGTCGGAATCTGTAATCATATTTATGCAATGTTTAAGGTAAGAAGTAATTAGAGCCATTGGGCTGGGATTGAGCCATGATTAAGATTTCACTAATCCCAGGCCCATGGCGAAATTTATAAATACAGGTTAAAGGTAAGAAGTAGGTGGTTCACATTTACTACGCATTTATTACAAATCCAGAATTATCGTACGGACTGTATACTGACTTAGGCATCGGAGAACCTTTGACAGGTGCACCTCCGGGCGAGAGAGCGAAGTAAAGCGTGACCGGACGACATAGAAGAACAAATTGTGAAGGTGTTTGGAGTGACTCGACCTCGCAACCAAAACAACTATGAATATATTAAATTTTATGCAAATTTTAAAGTTATATTTTTACGCTTAATTTTGCTTTTAAGTTATGATATTATATTTTTAAGTTATTATGTATATTATTACTCATTAATACTAATTTCAATCACCGTTCAACTATGTGACAAGTTTAACCAATAAACCTTGTGAGGTGCCAAAAGGTTTGGTTTTCAAAACACAAAATGACCACATAACGGTTTGCAAACTCAACATATAAAAAACTTGAAGGTAATTCTCAATTCACTTTGTTTTCACTACTACATGTAAAGTTTGGTTTCGTATTTATGTAAGAAGCCACCTAAAATGTCTTTCACATATATTTTCCACAAAAATTGTTAGCATTTTGAGGTTGTGAGATGAATAATTGATGAGATAGAGAAAATGTAGAGATAGTGAAATGTAGAGAATATGTGGAGATAATGAAATATTAGTAGTTAGAAGAAGTTTTGTAGTTGTCTTTTGTTGTGGTAGATATTCTCTTGCATTAAATGGTAAAGTACATAAATATTTATAAATTGATAGATTATTCTAGAACAATGCTAGCCACAACTTATGTCGAATGTCCTAGCTTTTTGTACTTATGTAGAATGTTTTTGATTTTTTCTTCTTATCTTAGCCTTTTCTACAATTTT
>CM050914.1:42509568-42566587 GCA_027742785.1 Vigna reflexopilosa
TAACACATAGTCAAAAGGCTATCGAGTCTACAATCCACAAACAAAAAAACTAATGATTAGTCGAGATGTTAAGGATGATGAAACATTTTAGTTCCAGTGCAAAAATTTCAAGAAGAAACTCAAGAAGAGACAAAAGATTCAGTACACTTTCTCTACCTCCAAAACAAGATTCTTCACCTAAATCCATTCCAAGAAAAGTAAGATCTTTAGTAGACATATACTAAACTTGCAATATGGGAATGACTCAGCCTAACTGTTATGAAGAACCATCAAAGAAAGAAGTATGGGTCAAGGCTATGGAAGAAGAGATTAAAATGATTGAGAATAATAACACTTGGGAGCTCGTAAACTACCTTAATGGAAAATAAATCATTAGAGCGAAATGGATATATAAAACAAAGCTGAATCCTGAAGGAACTATATAAAAGCACAAGGAAAGATTGGTTTCTAAAGGCTACTCACAACAACCAAAAATGGACTACAATGAGACATTTTCTCCAGTTGCTCACTTAGATACAATTAGAGTTTTAATACCTCTTACAACACAAATGGAACATCTATCTACTGGATGTCAAATCAGCCTTTCTAAATGGAGTTCTCAAAGAAGAGATTTATGATGAACAACCACAAGGCTTCTTCCACAATGGCAATAAAGGCAAAGTGCTAAGACTAAACAAAGCCTTATACAACCTGAAGCAAGCTCCTCGAGTATGGTATAACAAGATTGATCAATACTTCATCGATCAAGGATTCAAGTAGAGCAAGAGTGCGCCAACACTTTATATTAAGGCACAAGGTCAGTATCATCTCCATATGGAAATGATGAAAGAATTTAAAGAAGGCATGATGAAGACATTTAAGATGATCGGCCTTGGATTGATGAATTATTTCCTCAGTATAGAGGTGAAACAAGAAAAATAAGTTATATTTATCTCTCAAAAGAAATATATTGAATTTATACTAAAGAAGTTCAAGATGAATTATTATAAACCTACCGCTATTTCGATGGTGTGGTAAACGAGAAGCTACAAAAAGATGATGGAGCATAAGAGGCAGATGCATCGCGCTATGGAGTTTGATTGGAAGTCTCCTGTATGTCACAGCCACACGACCAGACATTATGTATGCTACAAGTCTTCTATCAAGATTCATGGAAAAGCTAAGTCTAATTCATTGTAGAGTAGGAAAAATAATTTTAAGATATATACATAGCACAAACGAGATTGGTAAATGGTATAAAACCATGACTAACTCAAGGATGATTGTATACACAAATAGTGATTGGACAAGTTCAATGGATGACATGAAGAGTACGTCAGGACATGCTTTCTTAGTAGGATCAAGTATTTTATCTTGGGCATCAAAGAAGCAAGCAATCATGACGCAATCAACAATAAAAGTAGAGTATGTAGCAGATCCTGAAACTAAGAGTCAAGTCATATGGTTACGAAGAATACTTGAAGAAATGGGTCAACCACAGGATATAACGACTATTATCTACTAGGACAACAAATCAACAATAGCAATAGCAAAAAATCTAGTCCATTATCAAAGAACAAAACACATTCATTAAATATCACTTCATTAAGATGAATAGACAACTAAACAAATTAGACTCGAGTACTCTCCAACAAAACACCAAATTGTAGATATTTTAACGAAGGTGTTACCAAGACCAACATTTGAACTATTGCTCCATTTCTCAAGTTACCGAATTTGCATCAAGGAGGAGTATTAAAGTGTAATGCAAATTCTAGAAGAATGTAGAAACTCCTAAGATAGAAGAACTCAAATGTAATACAAATTTGAGAATATTGTAGAAAAGTCTAAGACAGAAAAAAAAATCAAGAACATTCTGTATAATTAAAAATCTAGAAGATTCCACATAACTTGTGGTTTTCATTTTTTAAAATAATCTATGGGTCAATAAATACCAATGTAATCAACCATTCGAGGTTAGACAACATCTACCACAACTAAGACAACTACAAAATACACATCTTCAACCTACTATTTTCACATTTTACTGTCTCCATATTTCATTATCCCATAAACTATTTTTTTCACAACCTAAAAATATTAACATTGTACCTAGTAAAATAATTATTTTTAAAATAATTATCCATCAAACAAAACCTACTGCTAAATAATATAATATATTATAAATGATTTGAGGTTAAGAAAAGAGTATTTTATAACACAAGAAAAAAAATAGTAATGCAATACAAAAGAAGACTATTTAGTATATATAAAAAAAGTAATTAGGATAAGTAATTCTGACCTTTTCATGAAATAAGTTTTGGATAGTTGTGTTGAGATCGACGTGGAAAGTGAAATCAGAATCTTTTGATGTTTGAATCCCCAAAAACATTGCTAGTTTTATGACTCCTTCAGAGAAAGTTATCATATTGGAACATTCAGTAATCATCATCTTTCTTAAACATGGGCATTGCAATGTGGCATTTCCTGAATAAAAGCTTATTAGCCTCGGTAAGTATTCCAGCTTAATTGATCTGAGTCGTCCAAATATTATCTGATCACAACCATCTTCCTCTTCATTTCTTGCAATTTTTTTGATTGATCCACAGTATCCTATGCTTAGAGTCTCAAGTTTCACCAAACTTTTGAGTGTTGCAAACGTGAATAAATACTCCATCCTTTCGCAGTGCTTCACATATAAATCTTTAAGATTGATGAATGACACTTCACAAGGAACAATGTTTTCTACATTAGGGCATTTGTGAAGCTGTAACAGTTCGAGCTTTTCAGTGTATGGTTGTACCCACCTGTGCTCTAAACCTATACACTCCAACTCCTTTAATTCAAACAGATATAATTTTTTCAATCCAACAAGTTCTTTGTCGTGAACTTGAAGCTTTTTAGAGGGAAATATCTCCTTCAGACCAAAGCATTTCTGTACTGTAAGCCATTTTAAATTGGGTAGCTTGTGAAAGAAATCAAAAGGCAAACTATCTTTCCCATTGTTATCATCCTCAAAGGATAGTATAAGACATTCTAATTTACAAAGAAGGTCTTGTGGCAAACGTGCATCACTCATTAGCTTAATGTTTTCCTCATTGAGTGTCAGTCCCTCCAATTTGGGAGAAACCTGACAATTGAAGTCAAAAAAATCAAAGGACGAGATGTGTTGATGTTAGTTAGATACCAAGAAGAATTTATCAATAAAAAGAAAAGCAAAACACAAAAGGTTAAATAATAATGCTTCATTACCTTTTCAATCGTGAACAAAGGTTGTTGTAAGTTAGTTGGAGCCTCTAAAACTTCTTTTTTACTATCATTATCAAAGCTTGATCTGAATACCTTCATCTTAGGACAATATTCCACATATAACCTATCTAACAAGGGACATTCTAGATCATGCTTTCCAGGGTAAAAGCAACTCAACAGTGGCATCTTTTCAAGATATAGATATGACAAACAAGGGAATTCAAACATTATTGTCGTTCCATGTTCCATTTCATCTTCCCTTCCAACTATTTCTACCATTTTCTCACACTTGTGCATAGAAAGTGTGTTCAACTTCCTAAGATTTTTGGCAAGTGATAAAGGGAACAATGTTACTAGGCTTCCACAACCATTAACCTCCACTTCTTGCAAATTGGAAAAGCTTATAGTTTCTTTTAGGATTTCCTTCCACACACATTTTAAATTTGACAAGTTTTTTAAGGTAAGCTTTTCCAAACCAAAGATTATTCCCTTTGTCTCAACCTCAATCTCATCAATGTCAAATATTACTTCTACTTCATCGGAGCTATGCACATTCAATTCTTTTAGGTTCTTCAAGTAAGGAAGTACATGAGATGGAATTACGAAGGATCTATTGCACGTTATATCGAATTCCAACTTTGTAAAACTGCCAAAAAAGTTGTCTGATACAGTAGGTTTTGTGTGTTGAACTTCCATCATCCCAAGATAATCATCAAGAATCATATGCTTTGAGTAGTTGAAAAAATCCTTACAAGACAAGACAAGACAAGAAACTCTATGTCAGGATAATCGAAAAGTTTCATATGTTTGATATTTGATTAAGATATTTGGGATTTGAATGAATACTTAAGTCAATTTTTGGTAATTGGCCTGCAGCTTATTTATTTATGTATTTAAAATTATAATAGGTGCCAATTATATAAGATATAAAAAGAGAAAAATAAGAATAAAAGATGGCTAAAGGTTTTCTGACCAAAATGCAAAAAAAAAAAAGAAAAAAAGAAGTTATAAAAGGATAATGGAGTGATAACAAGTAACTTGGTTTTGAGAAATAGACCAACCAGTTGAATCCAAAAATCCGTTAATTCATTTAGTGTTTGGCCTTTTAGAATTACAGACTCAATCTCCAATCGAATTATTCTATAGTATATGGTCCATTAGACTTACAAATCCGATCTCCATTTGAATGATCAAAAACTGGAAAACTCGAACAAAATCAGCTTCTAAAATTAAAGTTTTGTTCTGAAGAATCAATTCGAATTTTTTTTAAAATGTTTTGTAAATTTTATTTGGAAATTTCCTTAGAGGTAAAAAACGTGAAATATTTTGTATTTCTTTCTAGAAACCATTTATTTTTAAATAATAATTTTATGTATTGTTGAACCTTAAACCTAAATAGTATGAAAATATTTCATTTTTATGCAAATTTTGAAATAACTACAAGTTGAATGATTTAATTTATGTGATGTACAAATATAAGTGTAAAAGTAGACAAATTCGAAAAGTTGTTGTTCTTCTATTTGATGACATTGAATCAGATGATGAATGGCTAACTGAAAAGACAGATGATGTTGTTGAGATTGAGCAAGTTGAAGGTAAAAATGATGGTGAAAATGTTCACTTAGATGGACCAACAACAGATCGTATTCTAAATGATCTTGATCTTGATAATTAGGATGCACAACATTCATCAGAGGAAGAGTTGGATGAAGATGATGACAGAGATGATGATGCCATTATTAGAGGATTAGACATAGAGACTTTAACATTTCAATTTATATTTTACAATACTTTTATGAACAATATTTCTATGAACTTATGTATTTGAATTTATATAATTTTGTTAACTTATTTGAATTAGAATGTTATTTATTTCTTCTTCTTTTTTTCATTCAAAGCAAACTCTCATGAGTTTACGAGTCGAGTTTAAAAACCTTGTGCATGTCCCAATGATTGTGTATTATATAGAGATGAGTACGCTTCACTGAAAGTGTGCCCAACATGTGATTTATCATAGTTTTAAGAAAAAAGTTGATGCAAAAAATGGTGATGGAGACAATGATGATCCACCTACTAAGCTGATGTGGTACTTGTCTATACTACTGATAACACTCTAGATTTGCACAATTTTCTCTTATAAAAACCATTTTTTAGATTTCTTGAGCTTTTATTTGTTAGAAATAAAATAGTTTAGTGTAAAAAGATAAAAATAGGATTTTACTAAAAATTTGGTTAATTTTCTCATTTTAGGCAATTAAAATTAGTTGTTAGAGAATTATATTCTTTTTATTTTTAGAAAAATATTTTAGAAAACAAAATAAAAATATTTCTTAGAATATGTTATTTTTTTACATTTTTTTCTTGCAGATTTATTGGACTTTAATTGAGAAATGGTTTTCTTTGTGTGCAGAGTAAAATTGGGTTGGCCAAGATGCTGAAATTGGGTTCTGCTGCTACTGCACTGAGACATTCATTTGGAGCAAAATTTGTACACTGTTGAAACTGCAACTGGGTCGTTACATTGGGCCTCAGAAATTTAGATTTAGAGGTTGGCCTGGTGCTGAAAGTTTGGTTGGTATGGGCTTGCTTTATTGAAACGTCGTGTTTTGGTGCTGGAGCTGCTGCTTTTGGGGTCGTGGGCATTTGGTTTCATTTGGAAAAAAAGAAAAGCAGCTTTCTCGAGCATTTCAGGAGAAAATTGGATCACCCTTGAGCTAGGGTTTGTGCATGCGAGTTCGAGAAAGAAGAAGGAGCTCCTTGGTGCCACTTACTTAGAGTGATGTTGACAGACCAATGCACGTGTAGAGAAGATCAAATCAGCAAAGAGGAAGGAGTTGATCGAAGGGCTTGGAGAGGAGAGCAAACGGAGACCGTCTGATTAAAGTGAAGCAAAGCGCCAAGGTTTTCTTTGATTTTCTTTACTTGCTAACCCTAAAAAAGGGCATGTAAATAGATTTTTAAGTGGGAATCGCGGAAGGTGACAGACTCCGCGAACGAGTGAGAGACGATTGGTGAGAGCGAGATTGCGAGTGAGAGAGTAGCGTAGGTTTATCGCTTTCATAGGCTTGGGTTTATCACGCTTTTCTTCGATTCTGGATTTCGCCGAGTTGCAATGGTGACAGGCCGTGATTTTTAGTATCGTGTATTTTCATCTTCAAAGTTTAATGCAAATTATGATTCCTTTTATTGTTCTTGTTGTAGATTTTATTTTGGATTCTGTGAGTTCTTTATGTTTTCTATTGATTTAGATATGATTTTAGGTTGTTAATTTTAGATTGAAGAATAGGCAAATAGACATTGGTTGAACAAATTAGTGGAAAAGAATCAAATTAAGGTCTGAAATATGACCTAGAATACCCTGGATTGGGATTCACATTATCAGGATGTCTTCCTGAGAATTCGTAACACTCTTTTATTCACACCAATGTGCATTTCACCTATGATTCAATTTTGCTTTTGTGATTGTTATCTTGCTCTTGTTTGTAATAGACTTTGATTCCGTTTTGCTTTCTTAGAATTTTAATTAGTTGATTTGTGTCGGTTACATTTTCTGATTTGGTGTTATTCTGTTTCAGCCTTGAAATCTATAGTTAAATTTCTTTTTCGTTCATACTGGTTCTAGGCTTTGTATTGCATTTTCGTTCACTTTTAGGTACAATTTCTAAGAATGTGAGATGTTGAATTTTGATAGATAGTCATTGTTAGGTTCTTTTGATTGTTTGATAATAGTCTAGGTTTTATTACTTGATTTCATTTGCTGTTCATGATGAGTTGTTTCTGGCAGTTTGTTTTCATTGAAATTTTATAGGTTTTTAGAGTTAGATAGCTTTTCATATAGGTTATTGTTCATTTAGAATAGTGCAGTTTAGACATTTTCAGTTTTGATTAATTCCATTCTTTCTTTTAAACAGTTTACAGATTTTAAATTCTCTTTTCTTTTATAAATTTCATTCTTTCATTTTTATTTCCCCACCTTGCATTAGTTAATAGGTAGTAAATAAGTAAATAAAATACAAGACAAAACTCTAGACTTTAAGCTTAATTTCAATGAGTCCTTGATTGATCCTTGGTTGACCCCTATACTTCATTAGTGGGGAAATTTAAGGTTTGTTGAGATTTTAGACGACAAAAAATCCTTTCAACAACTACCTAGGTTGAAACGATTGTTTTCCATAATAAAATGTGAAGAACCATAAATGGCACGTTGATGAAAGAAAGTGTGATAATCTTCTTCGACATCCAGCTGATTCTCTATAATGGAAGAAAATTGATGAAACATTTCCAGAATTTGGTTTAGAGCCAAAAACTTAAGACTTACACTTGCTATTGATAGTATGAATCCTTATGGAAACTTAAGTAGCAAACATAGTTTATAGCCAGTTTGTTGATGATTTACAATCTATCTCCTTTGTTGTACATGAAGAGAAAATATATGATGTTGTATATAATGATGTATTGAGTCACAGTCAACCTAGAAATTACATTGATGGGTATCTGAAATCGTTAATTGATGATTTGAAAATGTTGTAAGAGGGCATCGAGGTTTTTGACTCATATTTTGAAGACACTTTTCGTTTGCGTGCAATGTTGTTTTGCACCGTAAATGATTTCTCAATATATGGAGACTTGAGTAGTTGCAATGTTAAAGGTCATTTTGCATGTCTTATTTGTGAAAAAAAACACTAGTTATCTTCAATTAAGCATGACTAGAAAACTATTACAAGACATCAAAGATTTCTTTCTCAAAATCACCCTTATTGTAGATTAAAAAAAGCATTTAATGGAAGTGCTGAAGATGATGTTGTGTCGAGACCTCAAAATGGAGAAGAAATATACAACCAAGTAAAGAACATTGACGTTGTGTTCAGAAAACATCAAAAGTAGACCATTGAAAAAAATATTTGGAAGAAATCATCAATATCCCTTAATATTCCATATTAGTGTAAACTTGATGTACGACAATGCATAGACGTGAAGCTCGTTGAATAAAATGTATGTGATAGTGTCGTCAATACTTTACTAAACGTAAAAAGAAACACAAAAGATGGAGTAAAAACATGACAAGATTGGATGACATCGGCATCCATTCTGAGTTACATCCACAATCAATTGGAAGATACGCCTACTTTCCCCTAACTTGTCACACTCTTTCTAAGAAAGAAAAAACAATTTTTTTGTTAGTGTTTAAGCAGCGTAAAGGTTCCACAAGGTTACTCATCAAATATTAGTAGTCTTGTTTCTGTGCATATTGTCTTCCCTTTTTAAATATTCAAACTGTTACTTTTTAATATATATACTTAACTTTATTATTATAGGTACATTGACAATATCATTGTAGACCAAGGTCAGGCATCCATGTATAATTTTCTGAACCAGAGACCATTACACCATCTGGAAACACAATTGAATTCAAGCAATCATATATGCAAATATCAATGACTGAGTCTAAAAGAGAGATGTACCTTACACCATACATTGATGGGTATGTGTTAATGATTGTAAAATTTTATGAAGGTTTTTTACTTAATTAATCGACTTACTATTTGTGATTCATGATAAAGGTCATTGGCAACTGATGGTAATCATACCGAGACAATACACAGTTGTATGGTTTTGTTCCCTTCACAAAAAGATGAAACTTGACTTGAAATCCTTGTTACAAACGTGAGTATTACATTCTTTCATATCAATTCATTATGATATTAATATATTAACCTATGTTTCAAATGTTTCAAATTTAATTAGAGTTGTGAATAGACCCAAAGCACAACAAATTTCAAATACTATATCCAAAGGTTGGGCTTCATTAATCTTTAACTTATTAATTTTTGTATGTGAAATTTAGATTTTTATATTTGACTATTTTCTTTGCCATGTTTAGTGTAACAAGGAGTTAGATTCATAGGCATGCGAATACTAAATCATGCCTTGGAACAAGTTGGACGAAGGTAATAATATATTTTTCACATATTACAAATCACATTCAAGTTTGAACATTAGAATACAAATATAGTAAAGTTGTCTTGTTTTTATAATGATTCAACAATCCATCACAATAACAGAGGTTACAATGATGAACATACGACAAGAATTGACAGCATATCTTTTGGAGAGATGGAGTTAGGACATTCAATATTTTAGTTTCAATATTTTTTGTTTTGATAACTTTAGTTTTTAGTTTTAATTTGAATAGCTTTAGTTTATAGTTTGAATTTTGATAGTTTTGATTAGTATAGAAAAATTTCAAAATAAGTTTTGGATATATGAAATACCTGATTTTCTACTTTTTCATGTTTGATAAAACTGTAAAAACAAATCTTTTATTAAAAAAAACATATAAGAGACATCAGAAAGTACGTTTTTCAACATTAATTGACATGAAAAAATGCATTTCCATATGTCAAAAGTTCCCCACTTCATTTCTAAAGAGAATCCTTCCCTGAACGGGGAGGAATGGCCTAGCGACAAGGACATCGAAAGGATGAATTCCGACGTCCTCCATTTCACATTTCAGAGACCACTCAAAAACTTTTGCTCAGCGACAAAGGGGTAACACCGAGCGTTTAAGGACGTTGGAATTGCCTGTTTTTTCAACACCAATCAACGTTTTTTTTTCTTACGACAGTTAAATTGACATATCCGGTGTTTTTGCAAAAGGTAAAGGTTAAAAATAATAGACATTGAAGTTTTTTTTAGTAGTGTTAATTTTGTTAAGTTATGATATTATATTTTTAATGTTATTTTGTATATTATTTCATATTGTATTACTCTGTACGTGTGAAGTTTGGTTTCGTATTTAAGTAAAAAGCCACCTAAAATGTCTTTGACATATCTTTTCCACAACAATACTCTTCAAAATATATAAAAAAAAAAAAGTAGTTTAATTCTTCAAATTTCAAAAGTATTATTTTAGTACTTAAAAAATAACTTTGAGGGTTAAAATCATTTTAGTCCACTAAATTTAGTGTTTGGAAATTAAAATAATATTTTTTCAAATATTAAAGATTAATCTTTTTTTAAATTTAAAGCAAAAGAAATTTAAGGCCAAGAGATCCAATTAGAATGGAGGTACGAAAATAGAAAAGGAAAAGTATAAAAGGATAAAAAAAATGTGTTGTTTAGGGTCAGTAAAAGAATGAGCAAATATATATGAAAAAAAGAGAAAAAAAAATAAAAAAATACAATATATAAACCAAGTAAGAGAAAGCAAAATATATGTGTTGACTTTGGATAGTAAATGCAAATGGAGAGAAAAGGAAGCTGAAGAAGAAGCAAAGTAAACATGGGATAATTATAAAGTCAATAGGGTGACTAATGTAACAACTTAATCTTTTAAAATTTACTATAACAGTGAAAATAATTAGCTTTTAATATTTTATTGTCAAAGGGACCTTAGTAAAAAAAAATTAATAAATTAATTATATTTTATATTTAAAGTGTCATCTCGAAGCTAATTAACTTTGAAATTTATCCGAGTGATTATTAGGTCTCCTACTTAAGTGATTATTAAGTCTCCTGAGAGTTTATTATTTGAATATTTTGTAAGAATTTCTTTATGTTAATATAAAGTTATTCACATTTATAATTTTAGAATCTGTATTGTTATTTGTAAAAATTGTTTCTAACCTCTTGAAACCGCTCTTCAAACTCTTTCTCTTTGTCTGGGTTCAACAAAAACAGAAGATATGATGAGAGCTTCTGAATTTCACTCACTCATATAAGTCTTATGATAAGTAAATATTCATACCCTATTTTCTTATTCATGAGTCACTTTGAGGAAACTTCCAAGCACCCTCGTTTTCTCTTGCATGTGTCATTAGAAACCTTTTTAGCAATATTCTTTTGTTTGTGGCTACAAGGAACCTTTGGAGTATATTACCTTTACCGATGTGTGATGAGAAAATAGGTGTAAATGAGATGTTATATTATTTCTATCTCACTATATATGACCCATACTAAAAGTAAGTCTTTTTAGTGATTACTGTTGGGATAAACTTAAATTTTAGAGATTTATTATTTTATTAGTTTTGGGTCTAGTAATATTTGATTTGATTTGATAGAGATAAAATAGGAATGGGTAATTATGATTTTCTAGTTATCTAGGTAGAATATTATTTTATGATAGGTTAAAGAGATTTTATTTTTAAGTCAGTTGATATTTTATTTTCAGATTTTATTTTTATTTCCATAATATTGTAAGTATCATGGTTATTTAAAGCCCTTCAATTATCAATGAATAATAAGACTCAAATTTAGAAAAATATTTGAGTGTGTATCGGGAGATTTCCAAGACATATGAGACATATTGGAAGACGAGTACAATGAACCCGCAGATGATGAGCATCAAACAGTGAACCAGGTTGCTGCATTGAAAAAGACACGAGTGAAAGATAGATCGGCTTTGTACTTTCTGTATAATGCAGTGGATGAATCTGGATTCGACAAAATAGCTAATGCAAAGTCAGCAAAAGAAGCATGGGAAATTTTGAAGGTGGCATACAAAGGAGATACCCGCGTGAAGCAAGTCCGAGTACAAGCTCTCAGAAGAGAGTTTGAACATATGGAGATGGATGAAAATGAGGGAGTTTCCGAGTTTATAACTCGAGTACAGGAGATGGCCAACCAACTCGGAATGAACGGAGAAGAGGTTCCTCCTAACCGGGTTGCGGAAAAGATCTTGAGAAATCTAAGGGATGATTTTGAAAGTATCTTCTCACTGTGGAGGAGACAAAGGATTTGTCAACTCTCACTGTGGAGGAGTTAGTTGGGTCATTAAAAGCCCATGAATTGAGGAAGAAAAAGAAAAAGAGGGAACCCGACGATCAAGCACTACAGGTACGGTTTAACTGGAATAAATCTCGGATTACTCAGAGCCGAGGTCCTGGTGGAAGAGGGCGAGGAGGCCGAGGACGAGGTGGACGTGGTCGAGGTAATGATAATGAAGATCAAACCGGTCAGCAGAATTGGCATGACCGAGAACAAGGAAAAGGGCGAGGAGATCAGTCAAGAATGGAATGTTTTAAGTGTGGCAAGTATGGTCACTGTGCAAATGAGTGCAGATCATCAACATACAACTGTGGCAAGTTTGGTCATATTGCAAAGTATTGCAAGACCAAGACAAAGGGGGAGACGAATCTCGTTACTGAAGATGTAGAAGAATTGTTGCTGGTAAAGAGCTTGGATGCAATGGACATGGAAAATTCGGTCTCAATAATGGATGAAGTGATCCCGGTAAAAGGTGCGACAAACATGGAAAAAGAACTCAAACAAAAAGATGAAGAGATTCAGCGGATAAGGAGGCTTTTGGATGAAGCTAATGAGATTATGAATAAACAGAGGGTTGAGCTTGAGGAACTGAAGAAGGTGGATGTTGGACCATGTTTGAAATCAAAGACTGATGAGATTTCTACCAACTCGGTATGGTATCTAGATACTGGAGCAAGCAATCATATGTGTGGGAACGAGAACTTTTTTTATGAGCTCACCAAGGTGGAGGCCAAATTTGTGTCTTTTGGAGATGACTCCAAGGTGGCCGTGAAAGGACGTGGAATAATTCGGCACATTCAAAAGAATGGAGGAGTTGGAGATATTAGAGATGTTTATTATGTTCCCAAGTTGAAGAGCAATATTTTAAGCATGGGTCAGATAATTGAAAAAGGTAATTCAATTTTTATGAAGGACCAGGTACTGCATTTAAAGGATAAGCATGGTTGTCTAGCAATCCAAGCAAAAGCGAAGAAGAACCGATTGTATGATCTAGAGCTGAAAATCTTGGAGAGAAGAAGCAAACCCGATATGGGATGAAGCACATGAAAGCAAGGAAGGAAGAATTTAAGTTTATGGGAGAGTTTGTTGGGATAAACTTAAATTTTAGAGATTTATTATTTTATTAGTTTTGGGTCTAGTAATATTTGATTTGATTTGATAGAGATAAAATAAGAATGGGTAGTTATGACTTTCTACTTATCTAGGTAGAATATTATTTTATGATAGGTTAAAAAGATTTTATTTTTAAGTCAGTTGATATTTTATTTTCAGATTTTATTTTTATTTCCATAATATTGTAAGTATCATGGTTATTTAAAGCCCTTCAATTATCAATGAATAATAAGACTCAAATTTAGAAAAATATTTGAGTGTGTATCGGGAGATTTTCCCAACAATTACTTGTTATTGAATTAACGTTATAATTTATAGGACCATGAATTTGTGCAATAGGGATATATTTTTCAAGCCAAAAGGATATGATGAGTATTAATGTGTAATGTAAGTAAAACATTTCTTTCCTATTTGTGTACCTAGTAAAATAATTATCCATCAAACAAAACCTACTGTTAAATAATATAATATGATAAGTAATTCTGACCTTTTCATGAAATAAGCTTTGGACAGTTGTGTTGGGATCAATGTGGAAAGTGAAATCAGAATCTTCGGATGTTTGAATCCCCGAAAACATTGCTAGTTTTATGACTCCTTCAGAGAAAGTTATCATATTAGAACATTCAGTAATCATAATCTTTTGTAAACATGGGCATTGCAATGTGGCATTTCCTGAATAAAAGTTTATTAGCCTCGGTAAGCATTCCAGCTTAATCCATCTGAACCGTCCAAAGATTATCTCATCACAACCATCTTCCTTTTCATTTCTTGCAATTTCTTTGATTGATCCACAATATCCTATGCTTAGAGTCTCAAGTTTCACCAAACTTTTGAGTGTTGTAAACGTGAATAAATACTCCATCCTTTCGCAGTGCGTCACATATAAATCTTTAAGATTAATGAATGACACCTCACAAAAAACTAATCTTTCTACCAGAGGGCACTCGTAAAGCTTCAATAGTTCAAGTTTTTCAGTGTATGGTTGTACCCACGTGTGCTCTAAACCTATACACTCCAACTCCTTTAATTCCAACAAATTTAATCGTTTCAAGCCAGCAAGTACTTTGTCGTGAACTTGAAGCTTTTGAGAGGGAAATATCTCCTGCAGACCAAAGCATTTTTGTACTACAAGCCATTCTAAATTTGGTAGCTTGTGAAAGAAATCAAAAGGCAAACTATCTTTCTCGTTGTTATCATCCTCAAAGGATAGTATAAGAATTTTTAATTTAAAAAGAAGGTCTTCTGGCAAACGTGCATCACTCATTAGCTTAATGTTTTCCTCATTGAGTGTCAGTCCCTCCAGTTTGGGAGAAACCTGACAATTGAAGTCAAAAAAAATCAAAGGATGAGATGTGTTGATGTTAGTTAGATACCAAGAAGAATTTATCAATAAAAAGAAAAGCAAAACACAAAAGGTTAAATAATAATGCTTCATTACCTTTTCAATCGTGAACAAAGGTTGTTGTAAGTTAGTTGGAGCCTCTAAAACTTCTTTTTTACTATCATCATCAAAGCTTGATCTGAATACCTTCAGCTTAGGACAACATTCCACATATAACCTATCTAACAAGGGACATTCTAGATCATGCTTTCCAAGGTAAAAGCAACTCAACAGTGGCATGTTTTCAAGATATAGATATGACAAACAAGGGAATTCAAACATTATTGTCGTTCCATGTTCCATTTCATCTTCCCTTCCAACTATTTCTACCATTTTCGCACACTTGTGCATAGAAAGTGTCTTCAACTTCCCAAGATTTTTGGCAAGTGATAAAGGGAACAATGTTACTAGGCTTCCACAACCATTAACCTCCACTCTTTGCAAATTGGAAAAGCTGACAATTCCTTCGATATTTTCCTTCCATACACATTTTAAATTTGACAAGTGTTTTAAAGTAAGTTTTTCCAAACGAAACACTATTCCATACGTCTGGATTTCACTCTCATCTATGTCAAATATTAGTTGTGCTGATACGCATTTCTCCACATTCAATTCTTTTAAGTTCTTCAAGTAAGGTAGTACATGAGAGGGAATCAAAGTATCTCTTTTACATGCTTCATCAAATTCTAATTTCTTCAAACAACCAAAGAAATTGTCTGGAAAAGCAAATTTTCCATGTCGAACTTTCCCCTCGGGATAATCAACAAGATTTATATCCTTTGAATATTCAAAAGAAACCTTAAAAAGAGAAGAAATTAAATGTCAGATGTACATGACAATCAATGATTGAACAACTATATACAAAGTCTTTATATTAATTCTTATGGTATATGTGACCCGCACTTTAGTTCTTTATATAATTTGTTATAAAACAAATTTGGAAATATGAAAAAAAGTGGAAATTGTTTCAAATAATTCAAAGAGTATGATAAAGGTCATCGTTTGCACAAATTTGATTGTGAAATTGTGCTAGACATTTGGAAATCAAATCCAACTTGATAATACAATCCATTAACCTTGCCCTATGAAAATAGGAAATAAATTACTTAAATCTTTACAAAACGACATAATGTCCATGCTTCGTATTATTTATGTTTTGCAAAATAATTGAATTATTAGTTATGAACATTTTCAAAGAAATTAACATTAAATTATCTTTGGAGATATGATGCAATGAAAATTTGTGATGATCAACATACTATAATGCATACCTGGTTTGTGAAATGTGTTTGTAGGGTGGCATTCAAATCACCCTCCCAATACCATTTGTCTTTATCTCCTGCTTCAACATGTACTTTTTGTAGGTTTGGAGCACTTTGGACTTCAGATAATTTTGTCATTTGAGGGCATTCACTTACTACTAATTTTTCTAGTAGTGGGAATTTTAATCCACACTTCTCAACAGAAGAGAAACTTCTGAGATTTTGTAGAGACACCAATTGTAATGATTTTAATTGTTTAAACTCTACCTCTTGGACTTTTTCCTCTTCATTTTCCTTAATAATTTCCACAATTAATGGACATGAACTTACTCTCATCGTTGTGAGTTGATTTAAGGTGCTAGCAGTTGAGAGTGTCATTAAATTCCTCATCATACAGTTCACTACTTCTAAGGATGTTAAGTAACTAAAAGATACCGAGGATGATGCTAGATTTCTTAATTTTTTGCATCCATGGATGATTAAGCGTTCTATCCTTTGAAGAAGCACATCATGATCAAAACCAATTTCCTCTAGAGACCACATTCTACGTAATTCTAACTCTTTAAGTTGCATAACACCACCTATTTTTTCACGTGAACTGAGACTTTCAGGAGTCCAAATTCTTTTCATGTGACAATGTCCCAATGTTAGACTTTTCAAATTGGGAAGTCTATGAAGAAACCAAAACAAAATTTTATTATTCTTCAATCTATACCAGGTAAGTTTTTCTAGTTTATGCATTCTATAAACATTAACAATGTATTTCTGCAACCACTCTGCTTCCTTCAAGCTCACTGATATGTTTTCCAAGTCATATATTGCCTACATAAATAAATAAAAAGACTTATTGTTAGTATTAAAGCATACTAGTTGAATCATAATGTATTATTTTGATTTCAGAAATAAAAGACGTAAACAGGACATATTCTATATTTTCAACAAAAAGTTTCAAAAAAGAACTTCTGATTTCTATCTGAACGAACTTTATGTACCTTTTTTGTAGCTAAAACAAATGGTTGCTCTTTTGAATTTGTGATTTCTGAAGTCAATCCTTCGAGCGTGCTACAGTCCACTATATCCAATTTCTTCAATGGTGGCCATTCTAAAGTATGAATTCCTGAGTAGAAACTCCTCAATTCATGCAAATCTATTAATGATAGAGTGTTTAGATGAGGAAATTTAAAGGTGATAGAAGTTTCACTTGAATGTTTGTCCAAACCAATAATTTGTGTCATTGCCCAACAGTACCATACCTCAAGGACTTCCAGTTTTTCTAGGTCATTGGCAATAGAAACCGGAAAGAGATATTTCAATTTTGGACTCTCATCAACTCTTATGCTTTGCAAATTATTACATTTAAATATTTCACCGGTGTCACCCTTCCATACGTTCACCAAACTCGGCAGATTTTTTAGAAATATATTACCCAAATTTGCTTCAATAATATCACTAGTGTGCAGAATATTTGCAAAATCAAATATGTTTTCAACCAATTCGCAGTCTGTAACTGTCAAGCTTTGAAGGCTTTGCAATCTTTGTCCCATATAATTAGGAAAAATTGTAACAAGTTCATTACACTCTCTTATCATCAAAGAGTTCAAATTGCTAAAGGAATGTAAACCAATATCAGATTTCCAAATGGTACAGAGTTTCTCCATACAGATAATCTCCATTTTCTTCAACTTAGGAAAAACATCAATATACTGTTATAATAAAAAAAAACTTTATAGGTGAGGAATTGAAAGACAAAATTACTTAACATATCAAACAACAAAGGATAGCATTAATCAAACTCAATAATAAATGAATCCACACACCTTTGCATCTTCCGGACGAAATATATCCTCCATCATTGCACATTCACTTATAAAAATGCTTTGAAGATTCACCAAACTTTCAGCCATAGAGAATGATAGTAAATACTTTAAATTATTGCAATCTGTCACATTCAATGTGAGCAAATTTTGAAAACCATGTTTACATTGATCACTCCATATCTTATGGATGTTGATGGAGGATAACTCCAACCATTCTAATTTGGGAGTTGAGACCTGTAAGAACACATAAAATGTCACCACAATAAGACTTCATTTCAAAAGACTTTTCTCCCAAGAGAAATGACAAAACTTAGACAGTAGACTTGTTATATTTCTATTAAGGGAAGAACATCATAGAAATTAAACATGTAATTATGATAAGGTTTCACATACCTTTTCATTGAAAAGTGGAAGACAAGAATTGGTGACCTTGTGCTCAACATCAACAACAATATCTTTGTTTCTTTGTTGGAAAACTTGGTCTTGCAACGAGTGTGCACTACCAAGAATCTTATCAACACTATTTAAATAAATAAATGATGGTAGATACTTCAATGTTAAAAGTCGTAACTGGGGAAACTCAATCTTATCATAGCTGATAGTATGAGTTTGACTTTCTTTTGAAACTATCTCCTTCAAAGAATCACAATCACACACTTCAATTGTTTCAAGCAAAGTGAGGAGTCTAACCATAGAAAATAGGAAAAGGTTTACCAATTTAATGCATGTTTGAATCTTGATGACCTTTAAATTGCAGAAAGAGGTCTCTACAAGATGATTGTCGCATATTATTTCCAAATTATCCAATTTGTAAAGCCATATGGATTCTAATTTGGGAAAAGCCACAAAAGAGTGAAACCGCTCCCTTGGATTGATAATATACTTAATGCCAAAATTGTTTACGATGGATAAATGTTTCAAATTTGGAAATCCTTCAATATTTAATTCAAAGAAAATATCTTGAACATCATTGAGTTCTCCCAACAACAAACATTCAACAGTTTTGAACAACATTTTAATCCATTTTTCAGAATGAATATCAATACCTTCTTTTAGGTTTATTGCCAAAAATTTCACCTCCTCATACTTGTCAGGGACTTTGAATTCTCCCACTATAAGCAAGTTAAGTAAGTTGAATTCACCAATGACAATCTTGTAACTATTTAACCTGTCAAAAAACAAATTCTGAGGAAAATGGGAAGAACAATGGATGTGTATGTCTAGATTTTGTAACTGATTCAAGTGCCTCAACTCAGAGAGACTAGCATTTTCAATTTCATATTCTCTTCAGCCTCCCATATAATCAAGTTGTCTCTGATATAAAACTCCTCTAAAAGGCCCATCCTCGGTATGATATTGAAAGTTATTTGTCTTAGTTTTAAGCAATTGCTTAAGTCAAGAAATTGAAGCTTATCCAATTGCCCAATTTCAAGAGGCAAATTTTCTATATTAGATCCTGAAAAAGTAAGGATTCTTAAATTCTTTAACTCACCAATGATTGATAGGTTTTCTCCTAAAGAGCATCCCTCCAAACAAAGCATTCTCAATTTTTTTAGGCATTTTATTGATGAAGGTAAGCAAGATAAATTAATACCAGTCAGTACCAACACTCTGAGTCGAATCATAGATTTAAAAATTTCATCTGGTATTTCAAAAGATTCATTTTTATTGTCAATATGTAAGACTTCGAGTCTAGGACAATGTATACTCTCAGGAAGCTCATCATTGATGTCACAAAAGTGTAGAAAAATGGCAGAGTACCTTTCAAAGTCATTTTCATGAGGCCACTCATCAAGTATTGCATTTTTCATATAAAGCACATGTTTTTCCTTGGATAATATTGAAAGAGCAACATCTCGCACAATGTCATGCATGTTGAAGCGGTCAATAGAATAACTTTTAACCAACAAACTTGATTCTTCTAACTCTTGTATCATCTCCTTTACTCTTTTCCTCGCATTTGTAATTGTGTGGACTCCTGAAAGCAAATTCAAACCAACACAAAATTTCACCAAGTCCATAATCAAAGTATCATTTCCCATTCTTGCACAGTGTAAGAAAATACACTTAAGCTCCTCATTTTTTAGATGATCATAGCTCAACTTTATTGAGAAGTCAGTAAATCCCCATTCTGATGTAAAATTTTGTCTTTTAATTTGTTGACAAACATCTTCCCATGTGGATAAGCTTTTATTCTTTAGTGTTCGTCCTATAGAAACTAAGGCTATTGGAAATCCAGCACTCCATTTGGCAATTTCAGTAACATTCCTATCAAACTCAGAATTTTTCACACCAACAACTTTCTTAAGCAAAGTCTCTGATTCCTTTTCATCGAGGACTCCTACCGAAAATATTGAGCTTTGTTGCACATCCATTTCATTACTTAATACTTGTTTATTTCTAGATATTAGAAGAATTTTGCCTCCTCTATAATCATTAGACAACTTTTCCTTTTTCATCTTATCCAAATCAACTTTTGACAACTCTTTCATTTCTGTCTTATTATAACCAAAATCAGATGGGTCATTGTTGGACCCAAAATCAGACATGTCATTGACTTCTTGTTGGCTTACATCATCATTACATGGAATCCCAAGTTTATTAAAGTCCAATCCACCCCAAAGATCATCAAGGATAATAAGGGTGTTCTCCTTTTCATTCTTTAACCTCTTTCGAATACGATCTACTCCTGCAATCTCACTTTCCCCTTCCAATTTCATTCCTAGCATGCCAGCAATTTGCTCTTGAATGTTTTTGAAGTCAGGATTTCCTGTAATATTTGCTATGATGACTATCTTAAACAACTTCTTTTCTCGAGCTTTGTTAGCAATTTCTTTGACTAAAGTGGTCTTACCCACACCACCAGGCCCATAAACTCCAATCATACCAACTATAGGGTCTTGTAGTGCTTTCATGATCATCGCCATAGTTTTAGTTCTTGATGCAAAGCTTTCATAACCATTGTTTGAAAAAGTAGCATCAATGGATGGAAATTCTTGGTACGAAACATTGTTGAAAGAAGTTTTCCAAAGCTCATCTTCTATGATTTCCTTCACCATCTTTGTAGCTTTTCTACCCAGTTGATACCTCAATCGGAAATTATTTGGAAAGAAACCAATTGAGCAAATTGTATTTGCATGACATTCATCATTAATATAACTTTTATATTTTTTTATCTTCTCATCCATGAGCGTTAAGCAATGTTGAACGTCCTTTTCAATTTCTTCTGCACTTCTTAGTGCACTATCAACTTGATGTTGTAGTCTCTCCTTATTATGTTCCAACTTCTCAATGTAAGATTCCAATTCTTTAAATTTGTGTTTGTAATTAAAGAAGTAACCCACTTGTCGTTTGACCACACTTGCTGTAATATTAAGTGCACTTTCAGTAGCGGTAGAGACAATTGGATCCATGGTCCTTTGATAACGGACGCCTTCAACTTAATTGTTTTCTAAATAACACAAATGCAAAATTTCAGATTTTATTAAGAAAAACAAATAGATAAGACGTTCATACAAAGAGAACAGGTATGTTTATAAATATTAGAATAATTTATAAATAAACACCACATTAAAAAAGCATCATAAGGTTGTTAATGAAAATTGAATAAGTTACATTTATAGTCACATTTATGCTGGGTGGAGCGGTGTCTATTATTGCCATGTCACATATAATACCTTATTGGCAATTAAGATTTTTTAGCTATCTTTTGATTATTATTTTTGTGACTTTTATTTAAAAAATAAAAACTAGTTGTAAGTATGGGTTCTTAACGTCAACTTATAGTATAGACATAATTTATTTTATTGTGCTTATTAGGGGTTTCAAAGTCTTTATATTTATATTTTTGTTATAAAATTACAAAGTAAGTTAACTTTCAGTGTAAATATTAGTATATTAAGAGATAAATTTTGATCTCTTATTCTTCTTCTTTTGTCTATTTTTAACTTCGTTAATTAGGTTTAGGTAATAAGTTATCTAATTAAGCACTAAAACTTTTAACACAATATTTTTAATTAAAAATATAAATAAATACAAGATTCAATACAAATTTGATATAATATATAATTTTTATTTTAATCGAAAACGCAGTTAGTTCTTTATCATTTTTCTAACCATACATTCATTGCTTTCAAATTTGGTGATAGGGTGTTTTTATTGTTAGGCTGGATTTCTAATTGTGTATAAAAAGTCCAACTTAGCTAAACTCATTTTCTCTCCTTTAACTTAAGAGGAGAGAGGTCTTTTAAGTCAAGAGAGTGTGAAAAAGTTGTATTCTTTGGAAGAAAAAAACATAGAGAAAATTTGTTAGCAAACTCACCTAGTCGTCTTAGTAAAATATTGATTCTTGCTTCATTCACCACTGGATCGAACTAAAATATTTGCAGCACGCTTTATTTTGTTGTAATTTGAGATAATATCTTTAGAATTTTTCTAATTAGAGAAAATAGATACATAATCTTTTATTTTATTTTATTTTTTCTAGTTTTCCTAGTTTCTCTATTTCCCTTTTTAGGAGAACTAAATTATTACAAATAGAGGGTATAAGAATATATTTTTCATAATTCAGAATAATAAAATAAGTCTTATTTTCTACTTGGTATCAAGAGCTTCCGATATTGGGGCTCCGTTCCACTGCACAGTCGGGTCGCCGTCGTTGTCCGACCACCGCCGTTGTCGCCATCGCCGGTTGGGGCCGTCGATAGGGCAGAAAGGTGCGCCCAACATCGGCGACCATAAACGTCGCTCCACAATCACGCGTCGCCACTATCCGACCACCGCCGTTGCCGCTGTCGTCGGTTGGGGTCATTAATAGGGCAGAAAGGTGCACCCAAATCCAACGACCACAACACTGGAAGTCGCTCCGTGAGAGGAGCCGCCACGCACCTCCATTGTCGCTAGCGTGTATAGCCCATGCGCCTACCTCCGGTGAGACCCACTCGCCACCGCCGCCACAAAAAGGGTCTCTGGAGACTCCTGAGTTTGTTCGTAGGGTCAGTTACGACCCGTTTGGCCTATATTTGAGTAGATCTGAGTTTTAAGTTCTGATCTTTTTTTTCTCAGTGACCCACTCACCGCTGCCACCATAAACAGAGTCATCGAAGCCTCCTGAGTCTGTTCCTAGAGTTTGTGACGACCCGTTTGACCTTTTCTTGAGTAGATCTAAGCTTTTAAGTTCTGTTCTTTTTTTCTCGGTGTGACCCATTGATAACGGTAATTCTTACCATTATATATGGTGTAATTTTCTTACCAAATCAACTCTTCTGAATCCTGAAACATGCTTAATCCTCTCTTTTATCTAACTTTGTGAATAACTTCAGTTTAGGTTACACATACCAGTTTTCATCACTAATTCCCCAAGTTTTGTAGGAACTTTGCGCGCTTTGGAAGAGAGTCTTAATTACGAAGAGTGGTAGCCCAGGAAAAGCTAAAAAGAGACAAGAATTCGTGAAGATCACTGCAGAGGCCACGCCTGGGCGCCCTAGAAGGGGGCTGAGCGCCCTTTTCTACTGTGTTTCCAGTTAAAATTGGCGCCCGGGCACCCCAGAAAAGGGGGATGGGCGCGACTTTTTGCTGACTTGGCACCTTAGACCTATAAAAGGCTCACATGCAACGAGGGTGCCATCTTCTTGGTGGCTGAAACTTGGAAACACCATTTTGGACCTCTAGGAGCTGGTTTTGGACTGTGGGAACTCTCCATTCTTCCTCCTTGGGTCTCCATCTACTCCATTTTCTTCCATTGTAACCTCAAGCTCTCCATGACTATGGAGAGCTAAGTTCATTTTGTTGGAGAATGATGTAAACTGTAAAACTCACTTGTAAATGCACTTGGTTTCAATGAAAATATGCTTCTTTCATTACTTGCTAGTGTTTATTTTCATTGCTTAAAGCTTGTTATGACTTGATCAACCATAGCATGATTTTAGGGTTTGCTTAATATTTAGAAATGTTGTGTGAACCTTGAAATGGACTAAACACCTAAAGGAAATAGTGTCTAGGGATAGAGCTAGGACCTTTGGTTATCTTAAACTTCTTTATTTAATGCGGATGAACTTGTTAGGTTGCCAAGGGATTGGGATTTAATAAGTGAATGTAGGCTTTCTCACCAAGGGATTGGGTTTAAGTAACTTAGCAAGTTGACAAGAGCAATTAAATGAAGAAGAAGAGATTATGTGCATTTGCATAGGAGTGTAATAGTTGAAATCATTCTCCAACATTTAGTGTATTTTTTAGTGTTTAATGACCAAAGCAACACAAAAATCATGAGTCAACAAGCTACATCTGAGACGTGGGCAAAATCTCAAATATGGTTACATCATCAAAGGTTTGGGCTTCCTTCATTTAGTCTTATCAAGTCCTTGTTTACCAAAGAGTCTGTTGAGTCCTTTAATTGTGATATTTGTCAATTGTCAAAACATCATCGTGCATCTTATCCTATTAGTCACAAAAAGAGTATTTCTCTATTTGATTTAATTCACTCTAATGTTTGGGGTCCTGTCATAGATTCTATTTCCGGAGCCAAATGGTTCGTTACCTTTATTAACGATTGTACCCGTGTCACGTGAACATACCTTATGAAAAATAAATTCGAAGTTTTTCAAATTTTTGTTAATTTTTTCCATCTTGTCCAAAATCAATTTGGAAAATATATCAAAAGAATCAGGTCTGATAATGGTACTGAATATTTGAATCATGAATTTCTCAATTTTTTGTCTCATAATGGTATTGTTCATGAACTAACTTGTGTTAACACCCCTCAACAAAAGGGGTTGCAGAAAGAAAGAATCGTCATCTTCTTGAGTAACTAGAGCTCTTCTTTTTCAAATTCTGTTCCAAAAAATTACTGGGGAGAAGCTGTGTTAACTACCACATATCTCATCAACAGGTTACCCACTCGTATCTTAAATGACATTAGTCCTATAGAGTCTTTGTTCTCTTTTCTTCCTTCTTGTTCCCTACTAACGAGTCTACCTAGTCAAGTCTTTGGATGTGTTGTTTTTGTTCACTCTCATCATCCTAACCGTGGTAAATTAGATCCCAAAACTCTTAAATGTGTCTTTATTGGGTATCCTCCTAATAAAAAAGGGTACAAATGTTATCATCCTCAGAGTCGTCGCGTCTTTATCACCATTGATGTCACCTTTCATGAAACACAATCATTTTATGTCAGTCCACTACTTTAGGGGGAGAAAGCACTTGAAGTGGATGAACTCTCCTTCTTGTCATTACCATGTTTGTCTTTGCAGGATGCCCGAGACCTAAGCAATGAAGCTACCATAAGTGAGGAAGAAGAGGAAGAACACAGATTTTTTGGCAAAAAATATGAAAGAAGAGAACAACCCACTTCGACTCTCGAGCAAGAAAAATTATCTAATCCAGAGGTGAGAATCCCTGAAGATATCAATGAGGATGAGGTAAGTATTATTGAGGATTTACCCATTGCATTGAGAAAAGGAAGAAGATCATGTGCTAAATATCTTATTTCTCAGTATGTTTGCACTAACAATCTCTCTGATAAGCACAAAAGTTTTATTGCTACCACTGATGCCACAGAAATTCCTACCTCAATCCAAGAGGCCTTGAAACTTGAACATTAGAATCAAGCCATGAAAGAAGAGATGAATGCATTAGAAACAAATTCAACTTGGGAGATTGTTGATAAGCCAAGAGACAAGAAGGCAATAGGGTGTAGATGGATATTCACAATGAAACATAAGGCAGATGGGACAATAGAAAGATATAAAGCTAGATTGGTGGCAAAAGGATATACTCAAACATATGGGATTGATTATGAGGAGACATTTGCCCCAGTGGAAAAGATGAATACAGTTTGAGTTATTCTCGCTTTGGCTGCCCATTTTGGATGGGGCTTACACCAGTTGGATGTGAAGAATGCCTTTCTTCATGGAAATCTAGGTGAGGAAGTGTACATGGAGATTCCCCCAGGTTTTGAAGTGAAAAATGAAAGAAACGAGGTATGCCTCTTGAATAAAGCATTGTATGGTCTTAAGTAATCCCCTAAAGCATGGTTTGGAAGATTTACAAAAGCAATGATTTTTTTGGGATACAGACAAAGCCAAGGAGATCATACTATATTCATAAAGCACTCTTCTACATGTAAACTCACTCTATTGTTTGTCTATGTGGATGATATGATTATTGCAGGAGATGATGAAACAGAAAAATTGGCATTAAAAGAAAAATTGGCAGCTCAATTTGAAATGAAAGAGCTAGGAAAACTCAAATATTTTCTTGGAATAGAGGTTGCCTACTCCAAGAAAGGAATTTTCATCTCCCAAAGAAAATATGTACTTGATCTCCTTAAAGAAACAGGAAAGTTGGGATGTAGAACCTCAACAGTTCCTATAGAACAGAATCACAGAATTGGAAGTGAAGAAAGTGTTCCTGTAGAGAAGGCCCAATATCAGAGATTGGTGAGAAAATTGATTTATCTATCACACACAAGACCAAACATTGCTTATGCAGTTAGTGTAGTGAGCCAATTTATGCATGATCCAAGAGAGATACATGCAAGTAGTTGACAAAATTCTCCAATACTTGAAGTCAAGTCCAAGAAAGGGGCTATTATTCAAAAGGGAAGACACATTGACTATGAAGATATATACTGATTTTGACTATGCAGGTTCTATTACTGACAGAAAATCTACTTCTAGGTATTATGTATTTCTTGGAGATAATCTAGTAACATGGAAAAGCAAAAAGCCAGATAGAGTATCTTGTTCTAATGCAGAAGCTGAATTCCGAGTCCTTACTCAAGGAATGTGTGAAGGACACTGGATGAAAATCATTTTGGATGATCTTAAAGTCAAAGTAGAGAACCCGGTGCAACTACACTGTGACAATAGGTCTGCTATGAGCATAGCCCATAATCCAGTACATCATGACAAAACCAAACACATTGAAATTGACAGACATTTCATCAAAGATAATCTTGACAGAGGCTTTGTGATTACAACTCATGTTCCTATAGAACTTCAAATAGCAGATATTTTTACAAAAGGGCTTCCTCCGGGTAGATTTCAAGATCCTGTAGGCAAGTTGGGAATGATTGATATTCATTTACCAACTTAAGGGGGAGTGTTGTAATTTGAGATAATATCTTTAAAATCTTCTTAATTAGAGGAAATAGATACATAATCTTTTATTTTATTTTAGTTTTCCTAGTTTTCCTATTTCCCTTTTTAGGAGAACTAAATTATTACAAATAGAGAGTATGAGAATGTATTTTTCATAATTCAGAATAATAAAATAAGTCGTATTGAAAGTTTATGGTTAGAGAAATTAGTCTCTCACAGTTATCCCTTTTTAGGTTTCTCTTTCTTTATTATTCATGTTTGAGAGTATTATTGTTTTGAAGTATTGATCGGTTGTAGGAACTTGTTTGTATTTTTTTACTCTATTATACCATATTTGAACTTAGTGAAGCATGATTGATTAATTTGTGTATGTGGGTTATTACTTCTCACATCGAGAAGGTTTTTCCACATTAAAAATATTGGTGTTTTCTTTTGTGATTATTGTTGCAATTTGTATTGTTGTTGCTCCTCGGTTTGGGAGTTATTTTTGTTACATACTTTGGTATCTTATTTGTTGTTTTGTTTCTCCCATGGTTTCAAAGTCTATTTTGAAGCTATATTTACTTGCTTGAATGATGTAAGCAAATACAAATTCAGTTGCTTTAAATGGTACAAATTATTGTTTGGCAAAAGGCAATATAAAAGACTTGTTTGTGAAGAAATTGAATCTTCACATCTTTACTACATAAAAGTAATATTCTATGTTGGTGAAGAATGGGACTTTGAACACCAAAAGTGTGCGGTTTTATTCGACAATATGTAGATGACAATGTTTATAATAACATTGCTAAAGAGACACAAGCTAGAACTTTGTGAGAAAAGATTAAGTCTTTTGAATTGTGTTTATTGAGTTGTTTGATAAATTTGAGGTACAAAGAGAGTTTTTCCCTTTCAAATCACTTAGATGAGTTCCAAGGGCTCCTAGATCAATTATCGGGAATATCAACTTTGATGATGAAATTTTGGAACTATGACTACTGAATACTCCATCAGAGTCTTGGGAGATATATTTTCGGTTTCGATTACAAACTCAACCTCTAATGGCACAATTTCTTTCCAAATGGCAAAAAGTGGTGCTTTAATAAGGAGATGAGAAGGAAGGCACATAGTTCTTCTTCTTAGTTTGAGATGCTAGTCACAAAGATAAGGAGAGAAGTCAAAAAAGGAATCAAAAGGTGATGGAGAGAAGAGTAGGAGTAAGTCCAAGTTAAGAAAAAAGAATATGTAGGAGTAATCAAAGGCTTGATCATATAAGTCAAAAAGGGTTAAATGGGTTAGCCAAAAAGAATGTACTTTTAGGATTGATGAGTGCAGAGTTAAAGAAATGTTGTAACTACATGGTTTGTAAACAAACCAAAGTATCATTTAAGAAGCATTCTCCCTAAAGGATGTAAGAGTTGCTTGAATTAGTACATTTTGATGTTTGTGACTCCTAAAGATAAAGTCGTTTAGTGATGCATTTTACTTTGTTACTTATGATTGTTTCAAGAAGCTATAGACCTATGCATTTCTACAAAAGGATCAAGTACTTGAAAAGATCAAAACAATTTCATGCTTTTCTTATGATGCAATAAGGAAAAAGTTAAAATACATTCGTATGATTTGGTCTTAGTAAGACATTATCTTATAAGTCAATGTGTATGTTGACTTAGAATTAAATTTTACTTTCTTATGAAAAAATAAATATAATGGAATACTTTCAATCATTACATTGAATTGAATTGTTGAGTGGAATAATTTAGAAAAAAACTAATCATCTTCTATATAGTTCAAACACTCATTTCATTTTCAAAAGCTTCCCACTGTTGATGGAGGAAATAAAAGTGTAGAGGATGAAATGGATGTTGTGGCTTTGTGCATATAGGAACACACAAGAAAAAGTGGAAGATGAAGTGATTTTAAATTTTATTATTATTAAATTTTTCATCAAAAGTAATGAGATCATTTCAACAAGGTTATGAGTGTGCAGGAAGATATTCTTATACTCTGTTTTTTAAAATATTAATTTATCCTTTATATTTTATAACAACCATAATGCATTTCCGTTGTAGGTTTTTGTCGGTTACATTTTTGGGTTTGAACAGTGACAAAGACAGATTACTTTTGAACGTGAAGTTCTTCAGTTGAGTGGAGTAATTAAAAAGCTATTGCTAAAGTTTTTTCTAATTAGTTGTATATTATCTAATCATTTTATAAACCTTTTGTAGTAAATAAATAGAGACAAGAATTGAAATGCTTGTCGCTAAATTCGTAGTCTTCCATAATAAACAAATAATTAAAATAATAACCTTTACTATTGTTGTTCAGAAGCCATTTGAAATTTTGGTAATAATCAAACATAAAAGAAGTTCTAAAATGGATGAGTAACAAATATACGTTGTCATAACATCTGCACGAAAAAAAACTCCGAAAAAGAACAGCCACTTCATATAATATTTATGATTTCAAAAACATATTTATATTCCAGAATAATAAAGGATGCATCACTTCACAAACAAATAAAAAGATCAAAACAAACATAATATTTTAAAAAATTGAACCTATTCCTAGTTTCGACATATTTATTCTTAAACCTGAGAGATGCTCGTGAAAAATTAATATAAATCATAATTTAAACTAAGAAAAGCATAATTAACATAACTAATGAAAAAGTAGAAAGATAAAAGAAAAAGACTGTATTACCCAAATAAGTAACTGAACATTTATATATATATATATATATATATATATATATATATATATATATGTGTGTGTATATATTAAAAAGATAAAAACTAATTATTTATGCAAATACATAAAACAGAAAATTTCTTATATGAAGTTGAAATTTAAAATTAAAAAATAAAATAAAAATAATTACTATATTATTGTTAATAATATGTAGGGGAGGGAATTGATAATATAAATAACAGAATCAATTCTCTCTAATTAATTAATATATTTATGTATTTACTAAAAAATGAAAACAAACTTTTATATATGAATATATATATATATATATATATATATATATATATATTAATCTTAAAATGAAATTAAAATCATCATTTAAAAAAATAAAAATATTATCATTATTATCATTAAAATTATTATTTTTTATTTTATTATAAATAAATCTCTTGCACCTAATACAATAATTAAATGCAAAAAATTGAAAAAACAAGTTTAAATACTCTTTTGGTTCCTTATTTTTGTGAACCTATTCAATGTAAGATTTTTTTTCTTTTATTTTTAATGTGGTCTTTAATTTGGTAAATTACTAAATTGTTAATAGAAGATGAATTATATATGTCATGTAAGTTCATATTTTTTTTAGTTATTTATTCTTTTTTTAATTTTTCTTAATTTAGAAAAAAATTTGTTACGTGTTAAGTTAATATTGTGCCTTGTGATAATGTTAGTGTCATGTGTCAACTTAACATGAGTACATGTTATTCAATTTCAATCTCAATACTCTTTAATTTCTTTTTAATTTAGTCTCAATTTTTATTAATTTTGTTCAATTTAATCACAATTTCATTCATCTCTAAATTGAAACTAAATTTAATTTTTATTTAAATTCACATTTTTATTAAATATTCTTTTAAACCATTTTTAACTATATTATTGAAATATAATTATTGGATTTATGTTTGATTTTTTCTACATATAAAAAATAAGGTTAGAATTAGTTTAGAAAAATAAAGAATTTTTTTCTTATTTTAAAAATAAATTAGAATTTTCCTTTTAATTTTAAAAATAATTAAGAATTTTTCATATAATTTTAAAAACAATAAAGAAGTTTTATTCTAATTTTAAAAATAATGAAGAATTTTTCTTTTAATTTTAAAAATAAAAAAAAAATTTTAAAATAATGAAAATTTTTTATCTAATTTTAAAAATAACAAAATATTTTCTTTTTAAATTTTGAAATTTAATTAAATTAAACAAAATTAATGAAATTTCTGATTAAATTGAATAAAATTATCGAAAATTAAGACAAAATTAAATACAAAGTAACGTTATTATATAACACAATTTTAACTTCAACTATTTTTAAATTGAAAAAATAGAAAAGAAATTATGAAACGTGACACTTAAGTTTATCTTTAGTTAATAATTTAGATAACATTAGAAGAAAAATCTAATTAAATATAATTTACTAAAATAAGAACTATATAAAACATCCGAAAAATAATCTTATATGAAATAAAGTTGACCAAAATAGAAATAAAAAAATATTTTAAGAAAAATCATTCGGTAATTACAATATTCATTTGCATCAATTTTTTATGTTTTGAAAATGAAAATCCAACCCTCTCTTTGAAATATGTGCTTTTACTTTTTTTTAAATATGTTAAAATAAACCGAAGAATCACTCCTGGTACGGTAAATCTGTTGAAGCAAGAGACTTACAGATTGTGTTGCACTGATCTAAGAAAAAGAGTTTTTGAAGAGGATGAGACTGAGACAGAGTTGGTAGCTTCTGGAATAGGCTTCTTTTAAAGGTAGCTTCTGGAATAGGCTTCTTTTAAACTCACATTCAACAATGTGAACCAGATTTTATCACTTGAGAGTTGTTACTCCGCGGAATAGAGAAATGAGGATGAATTTAGGGTTAGCTTTGCATGTAGGTCCCTCTGATTTGTGGTGATATGAAAAAAGTCACATCGATACAGAAGAAGAAACCATGGAAAACAGTGCTGAAATTATATACATTAATTACTTTATAATTATAAACAAAATGTAATAACACAAATATTTTTTACTCTAGATTTCAAATCACATTTTCAATACTCTAGAACGTTGAACGACCTTGAAAATAAATAATTTTAAATTGTATAATTTAATATATAACACTCAAATTTTTACTTTTGATTGTGCAATCTGAAAACTTTCAAGGTGAAGGAAGAAATTATGGAATAAAAGATGAGAGCCTTGCCGAAAAGAGAATGGGATCCAAGTTTGAGATGAACTCATACAACTTTGATAATTTGTCATTTTCTCCATAATGAGAAAGTCAAGCTACTCTTCACCAACATTCATCTTAATATAGCGTATTTTAATTTAACATGGCGAATGGCAAATGTTTTGCTAATAGTGAAACGTGGCTGATTCATCTGGAGACAACTTTTACCAAACATCTGAAGAACACACACTCCTATCTATAGTACCTGACAACAACTCTAGGAAATTTACATTTCTAAGCACTCTTTTCATAATTAAATCAAGAAGAAATGCAAAAAAGTTATTATATATTGGTTTGATGTAGAGTCACCATTACCTCCTACCATTTATACCCTCAAACCTAATATAACTATTTTTTTAATGTCTATGGGTATGGAAGCTCGCTGAACCTTCTTTCTTCACTCAGCTCTAGCAACCTTAATTATCCTAAAGTATGATGCCTCTTCAAAACATAGGAATTTTATGTTTTCAAATAATGTTAATCCTTATATCAAATTCTTAGTTTAGATATCATACAAAGAAAATCATTGCAAGGTTATACAACAAACCAGTATAAAAATAAGAAAGCAAAATACATTAAGGAACAACAGAAAATAACAATGGATAGCAGCTATGATGTTATAGAAAATATAACTGAAATCGATTAATGTTATAAACAACAACAAAAAATTAATGTTCTAGAGATAAACTCGAAGAGAAAACATACCAATGGGAGCCTTTTCTTCTACCTGTAAGCCTGGAGTCTTTTCGTTTTGCTGGAAGCTCTAAACTAATCAGTTTGACTTGAAAATGGCAATTCCAAGGTAAGGATCTGCACTCAAAATAGAGATTTTGTTTGTTTTTTTTTTGGAAAAATGATTTTTCTTTTTTTTGAAAAACAAAGTGGAATGAAATAAATACAAAAGAAAATCTTTTTTTTATTTTTTTAAATTGTCTACAGAAAATGAAATTTATAAATGATAAGAAAACAAATTCGAACTGAGTGAGCTGAAATAAAGACGAATTTTTCCCCCTTTTTATGAGTATTTTTTTAATTGTTGTAACACAAAAATAGTAAAAGACAAATCTCGATACAGAAAATATGAATTTTTTAAAACTTTTTTTTTTTTTAATTTGGAAACACAGATGAAAAGAACAAATTAGAATGTAAATGGAAATGCAAAATGTTTAATCAGATTGACGACACCAGATTGTATTCACTGAAAAGAGAGTTTGGCTTGGTTGGTTTCTTAGAATGAGCAAACAATGATTGAGAACGGGGATGGTTTCTTGTGAGAACTTCTATGTCATCATGAGAGCCTAAATTCTTTGCTTGGGAAGAGAAAGAGTGAGAGCTAAGAAAAGAAAATTGAAGAGAACCTTTTTCTTTCGTTGAAGAAGAGACAGAAAAAATTGAGTTACTGAGAAGTTTTGAACACAGTAAGATCAGTGAAGCCTTTAAGCACATGCAAGCTTAATTACTTTTGAAAAGACATAGATTGTTCAATACTTCAGAACAAACAAGGCAACTTTAGTTTTTTTTTTCTTTTGGCATATTGTAATCGATGAAGGATCTTTGCATACAAATTCTTCGCTTGAATAAAAAAGTAGATGTGAATAAGCAAAAGGGAAAGGAATAACATTTTCCTGTAGAGTAGATTTCTCTGTCTTCTTAATAAAAAAAATAATAAACATATTAATGGTCAATGGTTAGACAAAACCATTATCAAGTTTGTAGAGATCAAAAACAGCTGCAAACTGAGTTTGAAGGAAGGAATATTAGGTGTTTCTAAGTGAACACTAACTTATAATATATTTTACATAGTACAATCCAGAAATACATTTCAAAACATAAAATCTAAAAGTATAGGCGTTGAGTAAATGGGTCAATTCACAGATAAATATGAAGGCAATGAATTGAAGTAAGACCGATTTAAAGGGGACAATGGAGCGGCTGAGAAAGTAAAGGAGCTGAAAGGGAACGGGAAAATATGCAATGGCGATGAAAAAGTTACTCACTTTCTGGCAAACCAGGACGTTGTGATGCTCCAAAGAGTTGCCGGTGATGAACATGTGCTCCAATTCCCATTCTCCGATTTCAGTGCGTCGCCTCCTTCCTCTCCCGAACGGCGTCGTCTCTTTGGCGGCCAAACTCAATGCGTAGTGCGGGTTCTTCTTCTTCTTCTATGAGCTTTTTCTTCTTCTTAGCGCTGTCACATTGGGGATTCTTCTTCTTCCTTGACCTTTGTTACATTATGGATTCTAGAATCAGAATGTAAATAGTCGGAATTGTGTTGGGAAATTTATATACTAAAAGTCTAAAATGTATAATTTAAAATATTAATTTTACATTTCAAATTATACCGTACCAAAATAAAAATATAATTTTTTTTGTCGTAAAGATCTAAAAACTCACAATTGATAATCGAAAAAATAAATTATACATACGATATTTAAAAAAGTATGAGTTGGAGAAATAAAAACATCGTAAAGGAAGCAATGGTCCATCGGGGTTTCTTATGCACCGCATTTTCATTTTTTTTTTATCTTTTTTATTTATATTTGTTGTGCAAAATTTCTGTTTAGACCAATGCATTCATAAAAAATTACTAAATTACATATTTATTCAGAAAAGAAGATATTTTTTATATGTTTATTTTATTTGTATATGTTTGACGAAATCTTTTTTAAAAACAATATAATCGTAAATAAGACTAAATAGAAAATTCAAAATAATAGAGGAAACTGAGTAAACAGCAGTTTCTAAATTATAACTAAAAGTTCAAAGTCAAGCAGTTGAATCCAGAAACAAATACAAAATCACAAATGTAGAAATATATCCATTTTCTAAAAAAAAAATCACATCATCCGTGTATAGACTTATGTACAGGTGACTTGAATGTATTTTTTTTATATAGAATCTCCTTATATTCTTGATAAGAAAAAATTTATGAGGAAAAGACTCTAATGTAGTGAATATAAATAACTATGAAGTAAGTATTCTATAAAATACTAGTTTTATTTATAGAATAAACATAGATGAGCCTATCTTTCTATTGCAATAGTAATTATTGAATAGTATAATAATAGCATAATAAATAATAACACAATGATAAATAATAATTAACATATTAAATTATTAATATTTAGTTATAGTATGTAAATATAATCTAAATAGGTTTGAGTTGCTTTGTAATAAAGAGACTTAAAAAGCTTTATGAGCCATACTTTTAATAAGTCTATTAGGCAAGGAGGAACACGAGCCTCTAATCTCGAGATTCTAGTTTTGTGTATGAGGTCATATGCCTACTTGTGTGGCTTGCAGATCTGTTTGTAGATGGGTTGGTCTTAAGGTTGAATTTGTAATATAGTTGGGTTGTTTGGTCATGTTTGTAGATGGAATGGCCTTGATGCCTAGTTTATGACTGGTTTTGGTCGTTAGGTCATGTTCTTATGAGGGGATTAGCCATTGAAGCCAAGCTCATTCAGTGGCTCATCCAATCGTGCTCTTAGAGTATATTAGTGTAACACTTCTGTCACGTGTATTGTAAAATGTTGTAAAATGTTAATAATTTACGAAAAACTTAACTCTGATACAGTTATGAAAAAATGAATGAAAAAAAAAACTTAAAACATTTATTCCAAGAATAATTAATCAAATATAATAAGCTACATAATCTAAGTTCAAAACTATAAAGTAAAAATCCAAAGTCATTACATCAAAATCATAATTGTCTTAAATAATTTTAAAAGAAACCCCAAAGTAATCTCGCATCTCTCACCACTTTATTCAGCATCAGCAATATATGTATTATCATTTGTACTCTATGTTGAGACTTTATCTCGGCAAGTGTACCGAATTGCTTCAAGTAATAAATCAGTAAGTTTGGATATCGTTTTCCCAAGAGATATGTTTGGTTTGCTAATTGTGAAAGTTTACTAATTTCGCCTCGATTATGATTATTAGATGGGTTTTTCTACATAATAAAAATTAAAACTCAAATTTACAAATTGATAAAAACAGTCGAGTTTAGATTCATTGGGGTTGAATATCTTGTCCAAAACTCAATGCTCTTTCCTATAAAATATAAATCCTCAAGAATCATGCATCAACATCATAAGCAGAAAAGTCTCTAATTCCTTAGATGACTAGTTCTAAACCTTCCAACAAAAACTATAATCCCTTAGATGTTTAAGAATTCATATTTGCATTAAGAACGATGTTATAGATGCCCAAAAGTTTCAATCTACGTCTAGAACTGAATTTCCTTTGGATGTTCTACCTAGGTCTGTGATCATTTTCCAATTATTCAAATCACTCTAATCGCTTAGATTCCCATCTTTAAGCATGAATAATAAGGATAGAATAAAAGATTCGTCAAAGATTAACATTAAACATAAAAGTTTACACAAAGTTTTGATACATTACTCTCAACCCCAATGAAATGGAGTTTTAGCTACTCCTAGAGATATCATGGAAGCAAGATGGAAGGAAATGGATGGATTGGATGGTGAGAAATGATGCCCTTGCGCCCTTAAATCCTCTAAACTCAAGCTTGGGATGAGCTGCAGTGTCCCCACTATCCAGATTGCCTTCTCTTGTTCGTTTTCGCGTCATTTAAAGAGTTTTGAATAAGTGTACAATCATTGGACGAATGACTGCAGCTCGCTGGGCGAGTAGCCAAAAATAGTGGCTCGTTGGGCGAGCATGGCCAACTCGCTGGGCGAGTGCCAAAAAGTATGGTTCACTGGGCGAGCCTGCACAAGTCGTTGGGCGAGTGGCAAAAAGTCACCACTCGTTGGGCGAACCTGTCCTAGTCACTGGGCGAACGACTCGCTGAGTGAGTTGTTCCCTTCTGGTTGAGCGACTGATGCACACAGGATGTCCTTAATATTTTCTAATCCTTATTCTACTGCAAAATAGGCACACAAAACATTAATACTCATCTAAACATTCAAATATATACAAATATCTACATTTATACACTTTTCATGAGAATAAACACTTAAACTACTCATAATTACATCATTTTAAGTAACAAATATAGGTAAAGTTCACACTTATTACTCTCGCATAACAACACGAGTTATACGATTATCGTACAAACACAAACAAGTAAGGGTGAGTTAATATAAATACCTTCACATAAAACATACAAGTCATAATCATATAATTCACACATCTAGGCAATAACATCAAATAACTAAAGGAAATTTCAAATCACATCAACCAACAACACACAACACATGTCCTTCTCTCGTACCCTACCGTACAAAGTTGTTTACCAAAATAGGGTGGTTCGAGTGGTCCTCCATCACAACTTCAGACCTATAATTCCTACTCCTTAAGGACTTACAAGTAAAAACTCTAATGCGACCAACACTAGGCACTATACTCAGCACAAGCCAAAAACCTACGGACGACACATCATTCCATTCTACCCCCTTAAAAAAGGAAAGCTGCAACACTCAAACCTCAACCCCTTTTATCGCCCATCATAGTTGAAGAGACTAACCTTTTATCGTCCCTCATGGATGAAGGTACCAAATCCTCGACTTTACAAGGTACAACAAGAATACATATACTCAACACATCACAATCGCAATATAGCAATTTTAACACAAGAAAATTATAAACAATAAAACAACAACAATGCAGGACAACTCAGAATCAATCCATAAATCTGAAAAATCAAAATCACAACAGAACATCTCGTACAAAAGCTCAACCAACACTTCAAACAACTCGGTAACCACTTCAAGTAGCTCGAACAAGGTCCAAAACCCCCAAACCAACCTCAAAAACGCCCAAAATGAACCTCTAAAACTCCGAAAATAAGATCTAGAAACCTTGGACATACTAGCCCAACTAGCTTGGCCTAGGTAACACAGTCTAGCCAACCCAGCTCAGACAGGTTGGCCAACCCAACTTGGACAACCTGACCACATTAAGCTCAACCACCCCAGCCCATTAGTCGAGCTCCTTGAGTGGCTTATCAACCCGAGCTCATTAAGTTGTTGTTTAGAATTAGTTCTTCCAACTTATGTTCTTGACTTTAAGCATGACCTTCCTTGATGTTGGTGACTTCTGGCATAACTTTCTTTGGTGTTGCCGACTTCGAACATAGCCTTCCTTGTTGTTGCCAACTTCGGTGCTAGTTTTAGTAGAGTTAGAGAAGACTTAGCATTTGTTTTTATGTTGGATTTTTCTTTTCATCCTCTCTAGCCCCCCTTAAGTCTTCTCCATGCTAGTTTTCGAGTTTTTGTTCTTCTTTTCCTTTGAGGTTTGTCAGTAATTAACGTCGAATAATGACCGTTGGTAATTATTGACAGTTATAATCCATCAATAATTGTTTTCGACAAGAGCATTATTGGAGAATCTTAGCTCATCGATAATTTGTTGAAAAATATAAAATATTGACGAATTTGAGACGTTACCAATAATATATATTTGCTAGAAATATTAGTTTTTTTTAGTGAGCTTTTACTTTTTCTTTTCATTATTTTGGATACTCTAATATATTATTTGGTGTTTTGTAATTTTATATATGGGTTAGAACATCCAAATGCCCTTCTTCATATATTTAATTCTTCTTTACTGATAAAAAAAATGATAATGTTTTTGCTTAGGGGGTTGAGGACTGCTGTTATCAGAAATGTTGTCTCGATTCCAATCGCGTGCAATTTGATTAGTGTTTACTCCAAGCCGAACATTAGGTGTGAACCTGCAACAAACACTCCGACACTTAAATCAAATATGTTTCTTAAGATAATTTCTTCGACAGACTTAAATAACCCAAAAAGTGTCTTTTACCTTGAAACTAAACACGTATTTATAAATCATAACACGAAAAAAGACAATCAAACATCATACTCCATTAATGACAATTATTGCCTCTATTGATTACTCATTAATGATCACCGTTACCGTTTAATGATTGCTCTTAAATTCTTTCAACGCATGTCTCTTTTGCTCGGCTCCATACATTATCCCCCGTTTGGTCCTTGACATGGCCGAGCGTCCCTATATGGTACATATAAATTTCATAATAATTAATCAAATAGAAAGGAAATATAAAGTAATTATTATTAGCAACTTTTATATTTTATATATAATTTAGTATTTTGGGATGACCAGCTGATGATGATATATTTCTAATACCTTTATATTTTACAATAATCAAACTGGAAAATGATCATAGTTAATGAACCGTTTTATAATAAAAATAATTTGAATATTCAATCATGATTTTACTAAGATATTAATATTCAACAATAAATAGATTATCCATGCATCATAAATAAATAAAACAATGAGCGAATAAAGTAATAATTTTAAACAAAGTGAATGCCTTTTTTATTCTTCCAATACTATTCAAATACTTCCCAAGTCCTTGTAATGAAGAAAAGTTGATAGTGAAAAAGGAACGAAGAGAGATTTCAGAACTCAGAATCAAAGAAGATAGAGAATGTTCTTTTGCTGTGTATAGTTTGAATAGAAGACATACAGATTATGCTGGAATTGGTTTAAAAAGAAGTACTCATGGATACTTTTATCGTTGCGAGTATCGAACATTTTTACAAAGATTGTTTTATATGTTTATAAACAAATTATCTAAAATTTACTCCAAAATATAAAATCAAGTAAATTGTATTCTAGTAGTATAAATCAAAATAAAATTATGCTCTAAAATATTACTTCAACTTAGTAGTACTTAAAAACATGAGTCCAAAATAAATAATAATCAGAATATATGTGTAAATTAATGTTTTAAAACAATTAATTTAAATAAATAAATACAAAAAATACATAGTTTAAGATATATAAAAGTAAATTTAATATAATATTATTTTTAATGGGTACAAAATACTTATGATCGAGTAACATGACGTGTCCCATACCTTAATCCCTGTGATTACTGATTCATTATCTATTTGTAATGAACTTTTTTTTTCTACCTTATTCACGAGGGACATTTAATACTAAAAGATTATTTCAAGAAAAAAAAAATACTCTTGCAGATATTTACTTATTCTTTTTATCAACAAAATCAAATCATTAAAGTAAGAGAATTGATTGTTACTCTACTTATTTTAGTCAGTCAATGTTAGCACTGATGGTCTTTCAAAAAAGATTCAGATACAATAATAATGAGATAAAACATAATGAATTCACATCACCTCTAATATAAAACTTTATAACTATATACATTGAAGTTACTTAGTCGAAGTCACCCTCACGCAGGTCTATTTGAAACCTGATAGAGATATGTCTCTCTGTGATGAAATACAATTATATCCCTGCCCACACCTTCCAAAGCCATGCCCCCAAAATATACAAAGAATATAAAACTTAAAAATAACAGGGGTAGCAAATTAAAAATAAAGGACTAAATTCCTAAAAACAGTAAATAATGGATGATCTTAAAGTCTCAATTAAAAAACATTTTTCTTAAGGGGTCACAAAGATGACATTGTTATGAAGTTCAATCTTCAAAGTATTTTAAGTTCAAGCATAACATGCATACAGAACATAGCTAACTTAATTCCATACAATAGATGACCTTATTTGTATTTGAATCATCTCAAACAAAAACAAAAAGAGACTTAGAATAAACTTTTGTTCATCATACTTGTACGCAATAGTTATCATCATTGTTCCCTCTTCCTCTGATATTGCAACGGAAATCACAGTTAACCTAACAAAAAAAAAATATAAATGCACAATTATATGTACAGAAGTTTAACTAATTTTTTTCAAATAAAGTAATCAAATTCATGCAATGACAAGAAATGAGAATTATATTCAACTATATATTCTGATGGGAGCATACATCCCCTTATTGTAAATAGCTATGAAAAGGAATGTGGTAAACAGCATACTCTTACTGTATTTCTTATATTTACAGTGATCTATGTGTAGTTGGCAACCTACTTTATTCAAATGAAATCCTAAGTATTTTAAAAATAATTTTTTTTATTGTATTGAGATTTAAAGTCCCAAATGTGTCTCCACTTACTAAATAAGAGAGACAATTAAGAGAAATGAATAAACACGGTAGGGATGGCAAAAAAATCCGCGGGTACGGGTATCCGCGGGTAAAATCCGCGACGGATAGTTATTATCCGCAGATATTTACTATCCGCGGATAACGGGTAGCGGGTATTTTAATACCCGCTTCTAAACTGGTCGGGTACGGATAGTATACTATCCGATCCGCGGGTACCCGTTACTCGCAAAAAATAAAATAAAAAATTAATTTATATATATATTTTTAATTAAATTTAAATAAAAATTAAATTAAATTATATTTTATTAGGTTAAATTTAATTAAAATTAAATTTTAATTTATATTTAATTTAATTTACATTATATTTAAATATATTTTTTGTAATTTTATTTAAATTTTATTTTAAAATGTATAAAATATATTTTTTTTATTTTTAGCGGGTATCCGCGGGTTTTAAAATACCCGTGGGTATTTTTTAAACGGGTACCCGGCGGATAGCGGGTCGGGTAGCGGGTAAGATTTTATCCGGCGGGTCGGGTTGCGGTAGGCACTATCTGTGCCCGACCCGACCCGTTGTCATCCCTAAACACGGGTCTCCATACTTTACTTTTCATCTAACGAAATTCATCAGACTTATATTTTGCTTATTTTAAACTAGTTATTATAAAAACCCGGTTGGTTTATGAGCATTGTTACATAGGTTAATCTGTTTGCATAATTGATAATTGTTTCATCAGTTATATTCTTCTTTATATAAGTCTTATACTCTCTGTTTTTAATTAATAATAATAGAATAATTATTTCCTTTTGAACCCTTGTATCTCTTTCTCCTTATATGGTATTTAAAGCAAAAACTTTTCTCCATGAGTTCGTCATCTTTCCGCCACTATCAACTCTGATTCATTTGCTTCCTGATGGAACAATTTTCCAAGGACTTAGGGAAACAAGATGAACAACAATGTAGACTTGATATATTCTTCTAGGCGTGAATACACACTTTACTAAAAGCAATATTTCGTCCCTTATAAGAGTGAAGGGGATCACGAAATCCGCTTTTGAGATACAAAGAAGAAATACAACGATAATACTCACTCTTAGTATTTACGTTAAACAAAAATATGTTTCTTAGAAATTGAGTTGTGTGTTAAGAGAATGACGGAATGAATGAATTTCAGTAGAGCACAGGATCCCTTTATATAGATGTTGATCAGGCATCAATCCAAGAGATATCAGATTCTGATTAGTTACATTTCTTCATGAATGATTGTAAGTTTTCATGAATAGCAACTCTTCATGAATAATTGTAACTCTTCATGAATGGTAACTCTTCATGAATGATTATAACTTTTCATGAATAGTAACTTTTCATGAATAATTGTAACTCTTCATGAATCTGAAAATTGTCTCTAATACTCTTAAATTCCAACACTTCCTCTTCCAATTTTCTTCCTCATACTTTTCATATCCCAATTTCTTAAAACTCGATGATGACAATTTTTTTCTTTGGCACCCTTCGGGGACTCAAATGGAAGTTCTTGGATGGATATATGCCTCCACCAAAATCCATGTCATTTGATAATGTGACAACCACTTTTCTCAATCCCGAACATGTTGAATACGATTTACACGATCAATTGGTGGTTGCAAGTGGTGACGTGTCATTCTTCATCTCTAGCAGCGACCACCACCATCGAACGGTCGTACTCACCTCTTCCTCCTTGTTATGAATCTGTGCTTTCAACTTTAACTGGAGCACTTTAAATTTTTAGGTTTCTTTTTCTTCTCCTCCTTTATGGCCTCGTCTTTGAGTTCTGCCTATTCTGGTGCTTCCACGGTGTCTGATCTGCCTCTGTATACTAATTATGTTAATGTTTATCTCCCCATGGGACTCATTATGCAACTTGGACGTCAATCAAAGGTATCTTGATCATCTTACTTAGAATGTGCCTTTTATTGCTTCGAGTGATGCTCCTCATTGATTGAGGATTGATAAGAATTTGTTAGTATTTTGAGGTTGTGAAAGGAGTAGTTGATGAGGCAGAGAAAATGTGGAGATAGTAGAATGTAGAAGTAGTAGTTGGAAGAAGTGTTGTAGTTGTATTAGTTGTTGTAGATGTTGGCTTCTTGCCTAAAATTATAGTACACATGGGTATTTATAGATCTCATCTCTCTTTCATGACTATTCTAGAAAATTCTAGCTAGAACTTATGTAGAAAGTTCTAGGCTTTCTACCTATGTAGAATTTTCTGGATTTTTTCTTCTTATCTTAGGATTTTCTACAACATTCTAGAATTTATATTACATTTCAATTCTTCTATCTTAGGAGCTTCTTCATTCTTCTACAATTTGAATTACACTTTAATACTCCTCCTTAATGCAAATTCGGTAACTCCAAGCATTGTGCGCAGTAGTTCAAATCTTGGTCATGGTAATGCCTTCGTAAAAATATCTGCAATTTGGTCTTTTGTTGGGCAGTACTCGAGTCGAATTTGTTTAGTTGTCTCTTCGTCTCGAATGAAGTGATATTTAATGGCTATATGTTTTGTTCTTTGATGATGGATTGGATTTTTTAATATTGCTATTGCCGATTTGTTGTCACAATAGATAATAGTCGGTCCGTATTGTGGTTCACCCATTTCTTCAAGTATTCTTCGTAGCCATATTGCTTGACTTGTGATTTTAGCAGTTGCTACTACTTCTATTATTCATTGTGCCACAATTGCTTGCTTATTTGATGCCCGAGATAAAATACCTAACCCTAGTGAGAAAGCATATCCGGACGTACTTTTCATGTCGTCCATTGATCCTGCCCAATCTCTATCTGTGTAGCCAATCATCCTTGAGTTAGTCATGGTTTTGTACCATATACCAAACTCCTTTGTGCCTTGTAGATATCTTAAAATTCTTTTTCCTACTCCATAATGAATCTGACTTGGCTTTTGCATGAATCTTGATATAAGACTTGTAGCATACATAATGTCTGTAGCATGATGCATCTACCTCTTATGCTCCATCATCTTTTTTGTAGTTTCTTGTTTACCACCAACATAGCAGCGATAGGTTTACACCCATTCATCTTGAACTTCTTTAGTAGAGCTTCAATATATTTCTTTTGAGAGATAAATATACCTTCTTTTTATTGTTTTACCTCGATACCGAGAAAATAGTTCATCAAGCCAAGGTCATTCATTTCAAATGTCTTCATCATGTCTTCTTTAATTCTTTCATCATCTCTATATTGTTTCCTGTATAGATAAGATCATCGACATATAAAGAGATAGTGAGATGATACTGACCTTGTGCCTTAATATATAGTGTTGGCTCACTCTTGCTCCTCCTGAATCCTTGATCGATGAAGTATTTATCAATCTTGTTGTACCATGCTCGAGGAGCTTGCTTTAGGCCATATAATGCTTTTTTAAGTTTTAGTACTCCGTCTTCATTTCCTTTGTTGATGGAGCCTTGTGGTTGTTCAACATAAATTTCTTCTTCGAGCACTCCATTTAGAAAGGCCGAGTTAACATCTAGTTGATAAACGTTCCATCCTTTTTGTGCTGCAAAAGCTATTAATACTCTAATTCTATCTAAGCGAGCAACTAGAGCAAATGTCTCATTATAGTCTATTCCTGGTTGCTGTGAGTAGCCTTTAGCGACTAATCTTGCCTTGTGCTGTTGTATAGTTCCATCAGGATCGAGCTTTGTTTTATATATCTATTTCACTCCTATGATGTCTTTTTCATGAGGGCAATTTACGAGTTCCCAAGTATTATTCTTCTTAATCATTTTAATCTCTTCTTCCATAGCCTTGACCCATTCTTCTTGCTTTGATGTTTCTTCATAACATTTAGGCTCAATCATGGCCATATTTCACGTTTCATATATGTCTACCAAAGATCTTACTCTTGGACTAGATTCAGGTGAAGAATCTTGTTGTTGTGGAGGTGGAGAAGCGTACCTGAATTGTCCGCCTCTTCTTGAGTTTCTTCTTAAGATTGGTGCACTAGAAGTAGAAAGTGGCTTTTAAAAACTTTTTCTTCTTTCCAATTCCAAGAAGCATTTTCATCAACTTCAACATCTCGACTGATGATGAGCTTTTTTGTTTGTAGGTTGTAGACTCGATAGCCTTTTAACGGTGTGCTATATCCCAAGAATATTCCTCGTATAGTTTTGTCTTCAAGCTTATGCCTCATTTGATTAGGAACATGTATGTAGCAGATAGACCCAAATACTCGTAGTTGTTTAGCTTATGGCTTTCTTCCATTCCAAGCTTCAATAGGAGTCTTGTCTTGGACTGCCTTAGTTGGACATTTGTTTAGAATTTAAACTGTAATGTAGAATGCTTTAGCCCAAAAAGTGTTAGACATACTTTTCTATTTTAGCATTGATCTTGCCATCTCCATAACTGTACGATTCTTTCTCTCTAACACGCCATTTTGTTGTAGAGTATATTCGACTGTAAGTTGTCACTCTATGCCTTCATCTTCACAAAACTTGTCAAACTCGCGAGATATGTACTCCTTGCCACGATCACTTCTAAGAACTTTTATTTGTTTTCCACTTTGTTTCTCAACAAGGGCCTTAAATTTCTTGAATACTCTGAAGACTTCTGACTTTTCCTTTAAGAAATAGACCCATGTCATTCGAGAGAAGTCATGAATGAAGAGGATGAAATACCTGTTGTTGTGATGTGAAGGCATTCTCATCGGTCCTCAAACATCGGTATGAATCAACTCCAATAAGTCTTTTGCTCTTCATGCTTTATCTGTCGAGAATGGTAATCGATATTGTTTTCCGAGCAGACATCCTTCGCATGATTCATTATTCTTCTTCAAGCATGGAAGATCTTTCATCATGTTTTTCTGATATAGAAGCTTTAAGGCATGTGTATTGAAGTGGCCAAATCTCTCATGCCAAAGCCATGAGTCATCAACTTCTACCTTCATGCAATATTAGTTCCAGGTTTGAAGCTTATAGGAAAGCTTCTATTTCTCTTCTCCATTTTTACTTGGCTAGTTTCTATCATTTTACTGTCATAAATTTTGCATGTATCTTTCTCAAAATGTAGAGAATATCCATTCTCCATCATTTGGCCAATGCTTAAAAGATTTTCTTTAAGATTAGGAACTAGTAAAACATCCTTTATAAATTTTGTACCTTTGTTTGTCTCCACCATGATAGTTCCTTTGCCTCAAGACTCCATTGTGGTGCCATTTCCTAGCCGAACTTTGACATTGACATATTTATGTATTTGAAGATGCTTTGATCTATCGCCATGTGATTGCTGCATCCACTATCCAATTATTAACTCCCTTCTCCACTAGGAGATTCTTGATTGACATAGAATAATAGTTTCTCCTGATTATCTTCTTCCGTAAATTTTGCTTGATGTTTATTTTTATTACGACAATACTTCTCTACATGACCAAATTTCTTGCAATAGTGGCATTGAGTTTTTCCATGATGCCAACAATCTTTTTCCAAGTGACTTGTCTTTTTACAGATGCCACATGAAGGATATTTTCCTTGATGAGTCATAAAGAAGCTTTTAGAATTTTCTTTATTTATAGAAATTTCTCCTCTACTTTTATTTCCTTCACATTCTTTCTAAGGCCACAATTTTAGTTTTGATTGAAAGGCGTTTTCAACCGAGTCTTCTTCATGCCTTTTCAATCTTTGTTCATAAGCTTCAAGAGAGCCCATTAGTTCTGTTACTGACAATGCAGCCAAATCTTTTATTTGTTCAATCGTAGTTGCGATTGCATCATATTTTTGGGGAATAGAAATTAAAATTTTCTCAACGATCTTTTTGTCAAGAATATTTTCCCCATAGGCTCTCATCTGACTAACTATTTCTTTATTCTAGAATACTAGTCTTTGATGGTCTCAAATTCTTTCATTCTTAATAATTCAAACTCCGTCTTAGAAAATGAAGTTTAACATTGCGTACCTCGTCACTTCCTTGAAACTCCTCTTGTATTATGTTCCAAGCTTGTTTTTCACTTGTGGCACCAATTATCCTTGGAAAAATTATGTCATCAATTGCTTGTTGAAGAATAAATAAAGCCCTTGAATATCCTTCTGCTTGTTTTCCTTCAACTCCTTCTTTTGAGCCACGGTAATAGTAGAGGTGTCTTTTGGAATAATGAATCCTTCTTCTATGATGTCCCATAAATCTTGAGAGCAGAAGAATGTCTTCATTTTGACACTTCAAAAATCATAGTTTTCTCCTTTGAAAATAGGTACTGGAATTGATGATGTTTGATTATTAGTAGCCATGAGTTGAGAAAATATTTTGGAAGTAGTAGAATGAGTTATAGTTTTGTTTGAGGTAGTTGAAAATTTTTATCTACGCCGGCCAGTACATGATCGAACATAGCTCTAGTACCACTATTAGAATTTTGAGGTTGTGAAATGAGTAGTTGATGAGGTAAAAAAAATGTAGAGAAAATGTGGAGATAATAGAATGTAGAAGTAGTAGTTGGAAGAAGTGTTGTAGTTGTCTTAATTGTTGTAAATGTTGGCTTCTTGCCTCAAATGATAGTACACATGGGTATTTATAGACCTTATCTCTCTTTCATGACTATTCTAGAAAATTCTAGCTAAAACTTATGTAGAAAGTTCTAGGCTTTCTACCTATGTAGAATTTTCTTGACATTTTGGGTAAATATGGTCTTATAATTAATGAAATATGGTCTTGTAATTAATTTAATTTTGGGTAAAATATGGTCTTGTAATTAATGAAATTTCGCTAGTTTTAAAAGATTAATCATTTTGGTGACATTGAAATGAAAAGAAAGAGAGAATTTAAGAGTGTCGAGATACACAAATTTACAATAAAGGAATTTTATTGTATTACTTTTAATATATAACTGCAATTAAATTTGAAGAAAAATAAATAAATCTCACACAATCATAATTAATAATAGAATTAAGAGTATAGTTATACCTAAAAAAATATAACTGCTATTTTCAAATTTATGTATACAAAGAAAGAAAATATATAGAGCAGTTAAAATAGGTCATAACACGCAGACCAATCATACTCATCATGGGTTCAGGTTGGGTTGAGTTTGAAAAAGTTGTATTTTTTATGTGGGTCAGATTTCAATCCGGTTCATTTGAGTTGAATTCGTGGTGGGTCGGGTTGGCTCACCAACCCACCTACCTAATTTTATTTTATTAAACTTTAATTTTAGTTTTATAAAAAATATTTATTATTTTTTTGCTTGAAAAAATTATTTAAGTTCCCTGTTTTCAAAACTAATTAAACACCTCATTTTGGGAGTGAAATTTGGGAGTGAAATTTGTTTAGATTTGAATTATAGAAAGTTTGTAATTTTTTATATTTAAAAAAATTGTGATTAAGTGAGCTAGTGAGTTAACCCGTTTATCCACCAACCCGGCGTCGAGTCGATTTCGAATTTTTCTAGCTCGCTAATAAATGAACCAGGTTGAATTAACTCACTAAGTTATCAACCCGCGGTGGGTTGGACCGGGTTGGGCCGGGTGACCCGTTTTAACAACACTAAAAATATATAATTTTGGGTGTTGCATTAATTGGTAACTGCTCTCCAACTTGGACAAGTAAAATGCCATTGTATCTTTGCAATATATTATGGAAAATATAACATTGGCAGTTTTGAACTTTGTTAATTGTTGAATGCGACTAATCTTTCTGTTTTGTTTTATTTAGTTTCTAGTGTTGTATATAAATATGAAGAAAGGGAAAATTATGTTGAATAAATATCAAAGGCTATTAAGATTTAAAAGGGAAGTGAATTTGCAGCATGATTGACATGCAGGAATACATATATACTTACCAAATGGTACAGGAAGAAGAACTCCAAACGCTCATTGCTGTCATCATGACTCATGGATTACCTGAATATATGAAAAAAAAGTGAGTTGATAGGAAAAACTTTATATAAAAGATTCAGGTTTTTTTTAAGGTAAAAGATTTTATAAAGAACCTGGGATTGTTTGTAGGACAAAGATTGTAATGAGATCTTACTCAATTTACTATGAAAGTTTTGATATTGAAAAAGACACTTTCAATTTCAATTACGAAATACAATGTTTGACACTATCTTCTGTGTTCTAACATATTGAAGGGAGATTAGTTTAAGAAGCTCGCTAGCTTCCTTTCAATCTCGTTTTTTCTCTCTTCTTATATGAAAGCCACCTAACAACACACCCTTTATTAAAGCTGAAAATTCATTGATCATTGCAAAATGACAGATTACATCAAAATAACGGACATGCACCCATGAGTTTCAGTCTCTGAATAAATTAACAAGTATTGAATTTGAATGTTAGTATCATGAGTGAAGAAAAGACTTAGGATATATAACATCATTTTATTAGAAAAATATTATTTAAATATAAAAAAATAGCAATGGAATTAGGATATTAATGAGTTCTTACCTGATTGTGAAACAACTTTTGGATCTTTGTGTTAAGATGGCCGTGAAATGTTGAATCAGAATCTTTTGATGTTTGAATCTCCAAAAACATTGACACTTTAATGACTCCTTCAGAGAAAGTTTTCATATTGGGACATTCAACTACCATCACGTTTTTCAAATATGAGCATTGCAAAGTGGCATTCCCTGAATAAAAGCATATTAGCTTTGGTAAGGAATTCAGCTTAATTGATCTGAGTCGTCCAAATATTATCTCATCGCAACCATCTTTCTCTTCATTTCTTGCAATTTCTTTGATTGATCCACAATATCCTATGCTTAGAGTCTCAAGTTTCACCAAACTTTTGAGTGTTGCAAATGTGAATAAATACTCAATCTTTTCACAGAGCTCCACATATAACTCTTTAAGATTGATGAATGACACTGCACAAGAAACTATGTTTTCTACTCGAGGGCAATTATGAAGCCCTAGTAGTTCAAGCTTTTTAGAGTATGGTTGTACCCACTCGTGCTCTAAACCTATGGACTCTAACTCAGGTAGTTCGAGCAAAATTAATTGTTTCAATTCAGCAAGTACTTTGTTGTGAACTTGAAGCTTTTGAGAGGGAAATATCTCCTTCAAACCAAAGCATTTCTGTACTCTAAGCCATTCTAAATTGGGTAGCTTGTGAAAGAAATCAAAAGGCAAACTATCTTTCTCATTGTTATCATCCTCAAAGGATAGTATAAGACATTCTAATTTACAAAGAAGGTCTTGTGGCAAACGTGCATCACTCATTAGCTTAATGTTTTCCTCATTGAGTGTCAGTCCCTCCAATTTGGGAGAAACCTGACAATTGAAGTCAAAAAATTCAAAGGACGAGATGTGTTGATGTTAGTTAGATACCAAGAAGAATTTATCAATAAAAAGAAAAGCAATACACAAAAGGTTAAATAATAATGCTTCATTACCTTTTCAATCGTGAACAAAGGTTGTTGTAAGTTAGTTGGAGCCTCTAAAACTTCTTTTTTACTATCATCATCAAAGCTTGATCTGAATAGCTTCAGCTTAGGACAACATTCCACATATAACCTATCTAACAAGGGACATTCTAGATGATGCTTTCCAGGGTAAAAGCAACTCAACAGTGGCATGTTTTCAAGATTTAGATATGACAAACAAGGGAATTCAAACATTATTGTTGTTCCATGTTCCATTTCATCTTCCCTTCCAACTATTTCTACCATTTTCTCACACTTGTGCATAGAAAGTGTGTTCAACTTCCTAAGATTTTTGGCAAGTGATAAAGGGAACAATGTTACTAGACTTCCACAACCATTAACCTCCACTTCTTGCAAATTGGAAAAGCTTACAGTTTCTTTGAGGATTTCCTTCCATACACATTTTAAATTTGACAAGTCGTATAATATAAGCTTTTTCAAGCCAAAGATTATTCCCTTTGTCTCAACCTCAATCTCATCAGTGTCAAATATTACTTGCACTACATTGGAGCTATGCACCTTCAATTCTTCTAAGTTCTTCAAGTAAGGAAGTATATGAGATGGAATTACGAAGGATCTATTCCACGTTATATCAAATTCCAGCTTCGTAAAACTTCCAAAAAAGTGGTCTGATATAGTAGGTTTTGTGTGTTGAACTCCGATCATTCCAAGATAATCATGAAGAATCATAAGCTTTGAGTAGTTGAAAAAATCCTTACAAGACAAGACAAGAAACTCAATGTCAGATAATCTAAAAGTTTCATATGTTTTATATTTGATTAAGATATTTGGGATTTGAATGAATACTTAAGTAAATTTATGGTAATTGGCCTGCAGCTTATTTATTTATGTATTTAAAATTATAATAGGTGCCAATTATATAAGATATAAAAAGAGAAAAATAAGAATAAAAGATGGCTAAAGGTTTTCTGACCAAAATGCAAAAAAAAAAAAAAGAATAAAAAAGGTAAAATAGTTTGCATTTCTTTCTAGAAACCATTTATTTTTAAATAATATTATTATGTATTTTTGAACGTTAAACCGAAATACAATGAAAATATTTAGTACTTAAAAATAACTTTAAGGGTTAAAATCATTTTAGTCCACTAAATTTAGTGTTTTGAAATTAAAATAATATTTTTTCCAAATATTAAATATTAATTCTTTTTTAAATTTAAGAGTCCAATGCCACGTTTATCTTAAATTTCTATTAATAAAAGCATAATTAGACCTTCTTTTATTGATAGGGATTCAAAGAATAAAAAAATTGAAAAAGAACAACACTATATCTCATTAATATTTAGGATAGCTTTTAGAGAAAAATACGTAAGTTCAAAACAAATTTAATCATATAACTGAATTATCTACATTTTAATAAAGATAACCAGATTTTTAAAGTGGAGGGGATAGAATAATAACGATAGGATGTTTGGGGCTCATGATTAAAGCCGAAGGTCTTGCGAAAAAAAAAACTGCATGGGGATTTATTCGGTTGTAATTAAAGCGAAAGAAATATAAGGCCAAGAGATCCAATTAGAATGGAGGTACGAAAATAATAAAGGAAAAGTATAAAATGATAACAAAATGTGTTGTTTAGGCTCAGTAAAAGAATGAACAAATATATATGAAAAAAAGAAAAAAAATATTACAAAAATACAATACATAAACCAACTAAGAAAGAGAAAGCAAAATATATGTGTTAACTTTCGACAGTAAATGTAAATGGAGAGGAAAGGAAGCTGAAGAAGAGGAAGCAAAGTAAACATGGGATAATTATAAAGTCAATAGGGTGACTAATGTAACAACTTAATCTTCAATTATTTACTGTAACAGTAAAAATAATTATATTTTAATATTTTATTGTCAAAGGCAACTTAGTCAAAAACTAAGTCATAAATTAATTATATTTTATATTAAGAGTGAGTCATCTCGAAGCTAATTAACTTTTAAATTTATTAAGTCTCTTAAGAGTTTATTTGAATGTTTGGTAACAATTTCTTTATGTTAATATAAAGTTTTTAACATTTACAATTTTAGAATCTATGTGTATTGTTATCGCTAAAACTTGTTTTTTTTTTTCTCTAAAAGGCAAAACAGAACCCTCTTGCAACCACTCTCCAAACTCTTTTTCTTTGTTTCGATTATATATATATATATTTTGTAAGGATTATAACAAATCTGTTTTATTTATTTGAAAAGAATAACGAGCGTACAATATATAAAATATACAGAATACCTAGATTCTATAATTAAGGAAAGAATATATCAATTATTTAAGACAGAATCAATTATGCAGAAACTAAATAAGGTAAACTATAATCACAATGAATTAAATCCAGCACATGCGATGCGCGTTGCTCATTTAGGGAATAAGGTAGTCTTTTGCTTTTAGCTAATTCACAAGAGCCACAAATGGAAGGAGTTGGTAAAATAGAAGATAAAGACAAAAGACCTATTTTTCTTAAATGGGAAATAGTATCAAAGTGAACATGACCCAAACGATAATGCCACAATTCAAAAGATCCTCGTAGCTTATTGGAATTTAAAACAGAAACAAAAGCATTTTGACCATGCTCCATTACATATAAGTTGTGCTCACGCCTCCCTTTTGCTAGAATTTCCTTTGTACCCCTTTGCTGAAGCAGAAAAGATGTGTGAGTAAATATAGCATCCACAGGAAAGTCACGTGTAAGTTTGCTAATTGAAATGGGATTCTTTTGAAGTCCAAGCACAACAAGAATATCAAGAAGGTTTAAAGTATTTGTCAAACGATGAGATCCAATATGGGAAATGGGGAGAGCATTACCATTTCCAACAGTAACTGTGTGATTACCAGAATAAGGCTCAATTGAGTCTAAATCAGATGAGTTTGTTGTCATGTGTGCTGAAGCTCCAGTATCGAGGTACCAATCAGACTGGTTTAAATTTGATAGAGTGCAAGAATTCGCAAATGATTCAACAAGATTGGCAAATTGAGGTGCGCCACCTTCATAACGTTGATGGCAAGATGTGGCATAATGACCTTCTCTTCGGCAGATTTGGCAATGGATAGGACGACGTCCTCTGCAGCGACCACCACGACCTGAGTATTGGTAACCACGACCTGTTTTGCCATTTGAGAAAGAACGCGACCCAGATTGAAAACGTGTATTGGATGATTGAGAGGAACGTTGAGTAGTGGTATTAAAAGCAACTTGAGAGAGAGGAGATTCAACGACATGTAAATACATTTCAAAACTCTCATCAGCAGAAAGAAGATCACGAAAAACAGGCAGTGGTCGCATGACTAATTGAGATGCACCAAAGCTAGTGAAAGTGGGACCTAAACCCTGTAAAACCCAGTGTAATTTATCTAAATTATCCACTGGTCTACCCATAAGGCTGAGTTGATCACATAAGCCTCGAAATGTTTTGGAAAACTCCTTAACAGTGGATGGGCCTTTTGTAAGGTGCAACAATTGATCTCTGATCCCAATTTCTCTTTGCTTGGAGTCACCACCGTAGAGGGATTTAAGAGTAGTCCAGATATGCTGTGCGGTGTCACAGTGCAGTACTTCAGCTAGAGTCTCTTCAGTAAGGGAGGCCTGAAGAAGACTTACAAGTCTTTGATCTTGTTGTTTCCACGTGAGAAAGGCTGGATTAGGAACCGTCAAAGATCCATCAACAGCAGGCAATTTCGCAGGAGGAGTTATGATTGAGCCATCAATATGACCATAAAGGGCCTGTCCTTCGAGAAGAGGAAGGAGCTGACGACGCCAGAGAATGAAATTGGTTGAGGTGAGGCGTATGTTTAACATGTGGATCATGGTGTTAAAGGAAAAAACACCATCAGTATTAGCCATAGGGAAGAAAAGAAAAGAAGAAAGAGTAAGGAAGGATCGAAATTAGGCTGATACCATGTAAGGATTGTAACAAATCTGTTTTATTGATTTGGAAAGAGTAACCAGCGTACAATATATAGAATTTACAGAATACCTAGATTCTATAATTAAGGAAAGAATATATCAATTATTTAAGACAGAATCAATTATGCAGAAACTAAATAAGGTAAACTATAATCAAATATATTATTTCCTATCATATATATATATATATATATATATATATATATATATAAACCACTCTGCAGTTTCATCTCACATCTCCCCTTTCTTATTGGCTAGGTTTGAAGCACGACCAGAAGATGAAAGCTTCTCAACTCCACGCACATCATATCAGCTTTAGGATAAGTGAATGTTGATACCTTTTTTCTTTTTCATGAGTCACCTTGAGGAAACTTCCAAGACCCCTCTTTTTCTATTGCAAGTGTCGTTAGAAACCTTCTTAGGAATATTCTTTTGTTGGAGTATTCGTATAAGTTTTTTTGGGTCTGGAGGTACTTGAAGCTTGTGAGCCTAACAGCATCTTGGTAGGTGTAGATTTTGTTCAGCTCAACCAGGTGAAAAAAGCCAAGTTTTGTACAAATTGCATGTTGATTATTCTGTCAATTGGTTGTTGCATGTTGAATATGTGTGTCGATACTATTGTTGTGATGCATAATGGGTGTTTTGATCCATGGGCTGCTTGTTTCTGTATTGGTGGATGTTTCTTTTTACTCTATTTTGTTGGTTGGAAGTTTTTGTTATGGAAGCTTGAGTTTTGGATCCTTCGGTGTGTGAGAACATGCTTGTATTTGGGAATATTCGTGGATTTTATGGACTATTGCTCCAGGATAGAGTGTTGAGAAGTAGTTTTTCCTTGTTGAGCACTATTGCTCCAGGAGCAGCACTAAGTGTCAACTTATGCTGGTGAGCGCTACTTGGACAATGAGCCCTTGTCATGCTAGTGTTGGGTGTGCCTTAGGTGTCGTTGATGTTGGTTCTACTATTTTATTTCCTAAATTTCTTTTACTAGCTTTGTTGGTTCAAAGGTTTAATATTGTACTTATTTATGGATTTATTAATGAATATGTTTGTGTATAATGATGACTAAAACTATGATGATGATGGACTTGTTAGTGGAGATTAATATATATGAAAATATTTCTTAGTTGTAATTGATCTCAAATACGATATCACTATGTATGAATTTAATTATGGGTGATTGTTTTGTAAGGATTTGTTTGGTGTAATTTCAAGTATATTGTAAGGAGATTCTATGGTGGCGTTCCTTTAATGTAAAAATTAATGTAAGGATTCAAGTAAAGAGATATTCTCAAACTCTAATAACCATTCACACTCATGTAGAATGAATTGAGTTATGAGTGAGAGTAGCAAAAGATCCGAATTTGAAGACAGGATAATGGCCTTAAAGGTGAAGGGAATTAACCTTGTAAGTGTGAGGCGAAACTCATTAGCAATAACTTTAGTGAATTCGATGCCAATGCATGTATTTGGATAATTGAGAGTAGAATGTGTAATTATATGTTTGATTATTCTATGAATTTCTAAAATATGTTATTATATGATTTATCAGTTTAACTATTATATGCTCATTTCTTTTATAAACAATCTTACCCTCTCTTGTGTTTGTGTTTCCTATGTTTGTTGTTTTTCTTTTACAAAGATCACCTTTACTAATGTGTGTAGATGAGGAAATAGGTGTGGGGTCACCTTAGGAAGAAGATGTTGATGCAGCTGTATAGATATAGGATCGTAGGAGCTAGGTAATAGTATAATTATATGTCAATCTTTTACTGCTCATGGATTTTTAGCTATGTAAAATTTTATTTACTATTATTGTACTATTAAATGAAATGAAATGTTACATTATTTATGTCTCACTATATATGGCCAACACTAAAAAATAAGTTTTTTTTTTTGTGATTACTTCTTAATGAAATTAACTTTATAATTTAAAGGGCCATGAGCATTGGTGATATATGTTTCAAGCCAAAAGTATATGATGGGAATTAATGTGTAATCTTAGTAAAACATTCAATTTGTATTTGTGTATATTAAAGTATAATGCAAATTCTAGAGAATGTAGAAACTACTAAGGTAGAAGAATTAAAATGTAATATTAGAATATTGTAGAAAAGCCTAAGATAGGAAGAAAAAAATCAAGAACATTCTACATAGATAAAAAAACAAGAAGATTCCACATAAGTTGTGACTAGCATTTTCTAATATAATCTATGGGTCTGTAAATACCCATGTGCTCTACCATTTGAGGTAAGAAAATATCTACCACAACTAAGACAATTACAAAGTACACTTCTTCCAACTACTATTTTCACATTCTATTATCTCCACATTTTCACTATCCCATCAACTATGCCTTTCACAACCTAAAAATATTAACAGTGGTACCAGAGCTACGTTCGATTGTCTATTGGCATAGATAAAAAAATTTCAACTACTTCAAACAAAACAATAACTCCATTCTATACTACTTCCAGAATATTTTTCCAACTCATGGCTATTACCAATCAAATATCATTAATTTCAATACCTATTTTCACAAAGAGAAAATTATCATCTTTTTAGTGTCAAAATGAAGACATTCTTTCGCTCTCAAGATTTATGGGATATTAGAGAAGAGGGATTCACTATTCTAGAAGAAATCTCCACTTTTACTATAGCTTAGAAGAAGTAGTTGAAGGAAAACAAGTAGAAGAATTCAAGGGCTTTATCTTCTCTTCAACAAGGAGTTGATGACACAATTTTTCCAAGATAAATGGGACCAAGTGCAAAGCAAGCTTGAAACATAATATAAGAAGAGAATAAGGAAATGATAGGTATGCAATGTTAAACTTCATTCTCTAAGACGAGAGTTTGAATTAATAAAAATGAAACAATTTGAGACCATTAAAGACTATTATTCTAGAATAAAAGAAATAGTTAGTTAGGTGAGATCCTATGGGGAAAATATTCTTGATAAAAATAATTGTTGAGAAAATTTTAATTTCTATTCCCCAAAAATATGATGAAATCATAACCGCGATTCAACAAACAAAAGATTTGGCTACATTATTAGTAACACAACTAATGGGCTCTCTTGAAGCTTATGAACAAAGATTGAAAAGGTGTGAC
>CM050914.1:42566687-42771687 GCA_027742785.1 Vigna reflexopilosa
GTTGCAAGTGGTGACGTGTCATTCTTCATCTCTAGCAGCGACCACCACCATCGAACGGTCGTACTCACCTCTTCCTCCTTGTTATGAATCTGTGCTTTCAACTTTAACTGGAGCACTTTAAATTTTTAGGTTTCTTTTTCTTCTCCTCCTTTATGGCCTCGTCTTTGAGTTCTGCCTATTCTGGTGCTTCCACGGTGTCTGATCTGCCTCTGTATACTAATTATGTTAATGTTTATCTCCCCATGGGACTCATTATGCAACTTGGACGTCAATCAAAGGTATCTTGATCATCTTACTTAGAATGTGCCTTTTATTGCTTCGAGTGATGCTCCTCATTGATTGAGGATTGATAAGAATTTGTTAGTATTTTGAGGTTGTGAAAGGAGTAGTTGATGAGGCAGAGAAAATGTGGAGATAGTAGAATGTAGAAGTAGTAGTTGGAAGAAGTGTTGTAGTTGTATTAGTTGTTGTAGATGTTGGCTTCTTGCCTAAAATTATAGTACACATGGGTATTTATAGATCTCATCTCTCTTTCATGACTATTCTAGAAAATTCTAGCTAGAACTTATGTAGAAAGTTCTAGGCTTTCTACCTATGTAGAATTTTCTGGATTTTTTCTTCTTATCTTAGGATTTTCTACAACATTCTAGAATTTATATTACATTTCAATTCTTCTATCTTAGGAGCTTCTTCATTCTTCTACAATTTGAATTACACTTTAATACTCCTCCTTAATGCAAATTCGGTAACTCCAAGCATTGTGCGCAGTAGTTCAAATCTTGGTCATGGTAATGCCTTCGTAAAAATATCTGCAATTTGGTCTTTTGTTGGGCAGTACTCGAGTCGAATTTGTTTAGTTGTCTCTTCGTCTCGAATGAAGTGATATTTAATGGCTATATGTTTTGTTCTTTGATGATGGATTGGATTTTTTAATATTGCTATTGCCGATTTGTTGTCACAATAGATAATAGTCGGTCCGTATTGTGGTTCACCCATTTCTTCAAGTATTCTTCGTAGCCATATTGCTTGACTTGTGATTTTAGCAGTTGCTACTACTTCTATTATTCATTGTGCCACAATTGCTTGCTTATTTGATGCCCGAGATAAAATACCTAACCCTAGTGAGAAAGCATATCCGGACGTACTTTTCATGTCGTCCATTGATCCTGCCCAATCTCTATCTGTGTAGCCAATCATCCTTGAGTTAGTCATGGTTTTGTACCATATACCAAACTCCTTTGTGCCTTGTAGATATCTTAAAATTCTTTTTCCTACTCCATAATGAATCTGACTTGGCTTTTGCATGAATCTTGATATAAGACTTGTAGCATACATAATGTCTGTAGCATGATGCATCTACCTCTTATGCTCCATCATCTTTTTTGTAGTTTCTTGTTTACCACCAACATAGCAGCGATAGGTTTACACCCATTCATCTTGAACTTCTTTAGTAGAGCTTCAATATATTTCTTTTGAGAGATAAATATACCTTCTTTTTATTGTTTTACCTCGATACCGAGAAAATAGTTCATCAAGCCAAGGTCATTCATTTCAAATGTCTTCATCATGTCTTCTTTAATTCTTTCATCATCTCTATATTGTTTCCTGTATAGATAAGATCATCGACATATAAAGAGATAGTGAGATGATACTGACCTTGTGCCTTAATATATAGTGTTGGCTCACTCTTGCTCCTCCTGAATCCTTGATCGATGAAGTATTTATCAATCTTGTTGTACCATGCTCGAGGAGCTTGCTTTAGGCCATATAATGCTTTTTTAAGTTTTAGTACTCCGTCTTCATTTCCTTTGTTGATGGAGCCTTGTGGTTGTTCAACATAAATTTCTTCTTCGAGCACTCCATTTAGAAAGGCCGAGTTAACATCTAGTTGATAAACGTTCCATCCTTTTTGTGCTGCAAAAGCTATTAATACTCTAATTCTATCTAAGCGAGCAACTAGAGCAAATGTCTCATTATAGTCTATTCCTGGTTGCTGTGAGTAGCCTTTAGCGACTAATCTTGCCTTGTGCTGTTGTATAGTTCCATCAGGATCGAGCTTTGTTTTATATATCTATTTCACTCCTATGATGTCTTTTTCATGAGGGCAATTTACGAGTTCCCAAGTATTATTCTTCTTAATCATTTTAATCTCTTCTTCCATAGCCTTGACCCATTCTTCTTGCTTTGATGTTTCTTCATAACATTTAGGCTCAATCATGGCCATATTTCACGTTTCATATATGTCTACCAAAGATCTTACTCTTGGACTAGATTCAGGTGAAGAATCTTGTTGTTGTGGAGGTGGAGAAGCGTACCTGAATTGTCCGCCTCTTCTTGAGTTTCTTCTTAAGATTGGTGCACTAGAAGTAGAAAGTGGCTTTTAAAAACTTTTTCTTCTTTCCAATTCCAAGAAGCATTTTCATCAACTTCAACATCTCGACTGATGATGAGCTTTTTTGTTTGTAGGTTGTAGACTCGATAGCCTTTTAACGGTGTGCTATATCCCAAGAATATTCCTCGTATAGTTTTGTCTTCAAGCTTATGCCTCATTTGATTAGGAACATGTATGTAGCAGATAGACCCAAATACTCGTAGTTGTTTAGCTTATGGCTTTCTTCCATTCCAAGCTTCAATAGGAGTCTTGTCTTGGACTGCCTTAGTTGGACATTTGTTTAGAATTTAAACTGTAATGTAGAATGCTTTAGCCCAAAAAGTGTTAGACATACTTTTCTATTTTAGCATTGATCTTGCCATCTCCATAACTGTACGATTCTTTCTCTCTAACACGCCATTTTGTTGTAGAGTATATTCGACTGTAAGTTGTCACTCTATGCCTTCATCTTCACAAAACTTGTCAAACTCGCGAGATATGTACTCCTTGCCACGATCACTTCTAAGAACTTTTATTTGTTTTCCACTTTGTTTCTCAACAAGGGCCTTAAATTTCTTGAATACTCTGAAGACTTCTGACTTTTCCTTTAAGAAATAGACCCATGTCATTCGAGAGAAGTCATGAATGAAGAGGATGAAATACCTGTTGTTGTGATGTGAAGGCATTCTCATCGGTCCTCAAACATCGGTATGAATCAACTCCAATAAGTCTTTTGCTCTTCATGCTTTATCTGTCGAGAATGGTAATCGATATTGTTTTCCGAGCAGACATCCTTCGCATGATTCATTATTCTTCTTCAAGCATGGAAGATCTTTCATCATGTTTTTCTGATATAGAAGCTTTAAGGCATGTGTATTGAAGTGGCCAAATCTCTCATGCCAAAGCCATGAGTCATCAACTTCTACCTTCATGCAATATTAGTTCCAGGTTTGAAGCTTATAGGAAAGCTTCTATTTCTCTTCTCCATTTTTACTTGGCTAGTTTCTATCATTTTACTGTCATAAATTTTGCATGTATCTTTCTCAAAATGTAGAGAATATCCATTCTCCATCATTTGGCCAATGCTTAAAAGATTTTCTTTAAGATTAGGAACTAGTAAAACATCCTTTATAAATTTTGTACCTTTGTTTGTCTCCACCATGATAGTTCCTTTGCCTCAAGACTCCATTGTGGTGCCATTTCCTAGCCGAACTTTGACATTGACATATTTATGTATTTGAAGATGCTTTGATCTATCGCCATGTGATTGCTGCATCCACTATCCAATTATTAACTCCCTTCTCCACTAGGAGATTCTTGATTGACATAGAATAATAGTTTCTCCTGATTATCTTCTTCCGTAAATTTTGCTTGATGTTTATTTTTATTACGACAATACTTCTCTACATGACCAAATTTCTTGCAATAGTGGCATTGAGTTTTTCCATGATGCCAACAATCTTTTTCCAAGTGACTTGTCTTTTTACAGATGCCACATGAAGGATATTTTCCTTGATGAGTCATAAAGAAGCTTTTAGAATTTTCTTTATTTATAGAAATTTCTCCTCTACTTTTATTTCCTTCACATTCTTTCTAAGGCCACAATTTTAGTTTTGATTGAAAGGCGTTTTCAACCGAGTCTTCTTCATGCCTTTTCAATCTTTGTTCATAAGCTTCAAGAGAGCCCATTAGTTCTGTTACTGACAATGCAGCCAAATCTTTTATTTGTTCAATCGTAGTTGCGATTGCATCATATTTTTGGGGAATAGAAATTAAAATTTTCTCAACGATCTTTTTGTCAAGAATATTTTCCCCATAGGCTCTCATCTGACTAACTATTTCTTTATTCTAGAATACTAGTCTTTGATGGTCTCAAATTCTTTCATTCTTAATAATTCAAACTCCGTCTTAGAAAATGAAGTTTAACATTGCGTACCTCGTCACTTCCTTGAAACTCCTCTTGTATTATGTTCCAAGCTTGTTTTTCACTTGTGGCACCAATTATCCTTGGAAAAATTATGTCATCAATTGCTTGTTGAAGAATAAATAAAGCCCTTGAATATCCTTCTGCTTGTTTTCCTTCAACTCCTTCTTTTGAGCCACGGTAATAGTAGAGGTGTCTTTTGGAATAATGAATCCTTCTTCTATGATGTCCCATAAATCTTGAGAGCAGAAGAATGTCTTCATTTTGACACTTCAAAAATCATAGTTTTCTCCTTTGAAAATAGGTACTGGAATTGATGATGTTTGATTATTAGTAGCCATGAGTTGAGAAAATATTTTGGAAGTAGTAGAATGAGTTATAGTTTTGTTTGAGGTAGTTGAAAATTTTTATCTACGCCGGCCAGTACATGATCGAACATAGCTCTAGTACCACTATTAGAATTTTGAGGTTGTGAAATGAGTAGTTGATGAGGTAAAAAAAATGTAGAGAAAATGTGGAGATAATAGAATGTAGAAGTAGTAGTTGGAAGAAGTGTTGTAGTTGTCTTAATTGTTGTAAATGTTGGCTTCTTGCCTCAAATGATAGTACACATGGGTATTTATAGACCTTATCTCTCTTTCATGACTATTCTAGAAAATTCTAGCTAAAACTTATGTAGAAAGTTCTAGGCTTTCTACCTATGTAGAATTTTCTTGACATTTTGGGTAAATATGGTCTTATAATTAATGAAATATGGTCTTGTAATTAATTTAATTTTGGGTAAAATATGGTCTTGTAATTAATGAAATTTCGCTAGTTTTAAAAGATTAATCATTTTGGTGACATTGAAATGAAAAGAAAGAGAGAATTTAAGAGTGTCGAGATACACAAATTTACAATAAAGGAATTTTATTGTATTACTTTTAATATATAACTGCAATTAAATTTGAAGAAAAATAAATAAATCTCACACAATCATAATTAATAATAGAATTAAGAGTATAGTTATACCTAAAAAAATATAACTGCTATTTTCAAATTTATGTATACAAAGAAAGAAAATATATAGAGCAGTTAAAATAGGTCATAACACGCAGACCAATCATACTCATCATGGGTTCAGGTTGGGTTGAGTTTGAAAAAGTTGTATTTTTTATGTGGGTCAGATTTCAATCCGGTTCATTTGAGTTGAATTCGTGGTGGGTCGGGTTGGCTCACCAACCCACCTACCTAATTTTATTTTATTAAACTTTAATTTTAGTTTTATAAAAAATATTTATTATTTTTTTGCTTGAAAAAATTATTTAAGTTCCCTGTTTTCAAAACTAATTAAACACCTCATTTTGGGAGTGAAATTTGGGAGTGAAATTTGTTTAGATTTGAATTATAGAAAGTTTGTAATTTTTTATATTTAAAAAAATTGTGATTAAGTGAGCTAGTGAGTTAACCCGTTTATCCACCAACCCGGCGTCGAGTCGATTTCGAATTTTTCTAGCTCGCTAATAAATGAACCAGGTTGAATTAACTCACTAAGTTATCAACCCGCGGTGGGTTGGACCGGGTTGGGCCGGGTGACCCGTTTTAACAACACTAAAAATATATAATTTTGGGTGTTGCATTAATTGGTAACTGCTCTCCAACTTGGACAAGTAAAATGCCATTGTATCTTTGCAATATATTATGGAAAATATAACATTGGCAGTTTTGAACTTTGTTAATTGTTGAATGCGACTAATCTTTCTGTTTTGTTTTATTTAGTTTCTAGTGTTGTATATAAATATGAAGAAAGGGAAAATTATGTTGAATAAATATCAAAGGCTATTAAGATTTAAAAGGGAAGTGAATTTGCAGCATGATTGACATGCAGGAATACATATATACTTACCAAATGGTACAGGAAGAAGAACTCCAAACGCTCATTGCTGTCATCATGACTCATGGATTACCTGAATATATGAAAAAAAAGTGAGTTGATAGGAAAAACTTTATATAAAAGATTCAGGTTTTTTTTAAGGTAAAAGATTTTATAAAGAACCTGGGATTGTTTGTAGGACAAAGATTGTAATGAGATCTTACTCAATTTACTATGAAAGTTTTGATATTGAAAAAGACACTTTCAATTTCAATTACGAAATACAATGTTTGACACTATCTTCTGTGTTCTAACATATTGAAGGGAGATTAGTTTAAGAAGCTCGCTAGCTTCCTTTCAATCTCGTTTTTTCTCTCTTCTTATATGAAAGCCACCTAACAACACACCCTTTATTAAAGCTGAAAATTCATTGATCATTGCAAAATGACAGATTACATCAAAATAACGGACATGCACCCATGAGTTTCAGTCTCTGAATAAATTAACAAGTATTGAATTTGAATGTTAGTATCATGAGTGAAGAAAAGACTTAGGATATATAACATCATTTTATTAGAAAAATATTATTTAAATATAAAAAAATAGCAATGGAATTAGGATATTAATGAGTTCTTACCTGATTGTGAAACAACTTTTGGATCTTTGTGTTAAGATGGCCGTGAAATGTTGAATCAGAATCTTTTGATGTTTGAATCTCCAAAAACATTGACACTTTAATGACTCCTTCAGAGAAAGTTTTCATATTGGGACATTCAACTACCATCACGTTTTTCAAATATGAGCATTGCAAAGTGGCATTCCCTGAATAAAAGCATATTAGCTTTGGTAAGGAATTCAGCTTAATTGATCTGAGTCGTCCAAATATTATCTCATCGCAACCATCTTTCTCTTCATTTCTTGCAATTTCTTTGATTGATCCACAATATCCTATGCTTAGAGTCTCAAGTTTCACCAAACTTTTGAGTGTTGCAAATGTGAATAAATACTCAATCTTTTCACAGAGCTCCACATATAACTCTTTAAGATTGATGAATGACACTGCACAAGAAACTATGTTTTCTACTCGAGGGCAATTATGAAGCCCTAGTAGTTCAAGCTTTTTAGAGTATGGTTGTACCCACTCGTGCTCTAAACCTATGGACTCTAACTCAGGTAGTTCGAGCAAAATTAATTGTTTCAATTCAGCAAGTACTTTGTTGTGAACTTGAAGCTTTTGAGAGGGAAATATCTCCTTCAAACCAAAGCATTTCTGTACTCTAAGCCATTCTAAATTGGGTAGCTTGTGAAAGAAATCAAAAGGCAAACTATCTTTCTCATTGTTATCATCCTCAAAGGATAGTATAAGACATTCTAATTTACAAAGAAGGTCTTGTGGCAAACGTGCATCACTCATTAGCTTAATGTTTTCCTCATTGAGTGTCAGTCCCTCCAATTTGGGAGAAACCTGACAATTGAAGTCAAAAAATTCAAAGGACGAGATGTGTTGATGTTAGTTAGATACCAAGAAGAATTTATCAATAAAAAGAAAAGCAATACACAAAAGGTTAAATAATAATGCTTCATTACCTTTTCAATCGTGAACAAAGGTTGTTGTAAGTTAGTTGGAGCCTCTAAAACTTCTTTTTTACTATCATCATCAAAGCTTGATCTGAATAGCTTCAGCTTAGGACAACATTCCACATATAACCTATCTAACAAGGGACATTCTAGATGATGCTTTCCAGGGTAAAAGCAACTCAACAGTGGCATGTTTTCAAGATTTAGATATGACAAACAAGGGAATTCAAACATTATTGTTGTTCCATGTTCCATTTCATCTTCCCTTCCAACTATTTCTACCATTTTCTCACACTTGTGCATAGAAAGTGTGTTCAACTTCCTAAGATTTTTGGCAAGTGATAAAGGGAACAATGTTACTAGACTTCCACAACCATTAACCTCCACTTCTTGCAAATTGGAAAAGCTTACAGTTTCTTTGAGGATTTCCTTCCATACACATTTTAAATTTGACAAGTCGTATAATATAAGCTTTTTCAAGCCAAAGATTATTCCCTTTGTCTCAACCTCAATCTCATCAGTGTCAAATATTACTTGCACTACATTGGAGCTATGCACCTTCAATTCTTCTAAGTTCTTCAAGTAAGGAAGTATATGAGATGGAATTACGAAGGATCTATTCCACGTTATATCAAATTCCAGCTTCGTAAAACTTCCAAAAAAGTGGTCTGATATAGTAGGTTTTGTGTGTTGAACTCCGATCATTCCAAGATAATCATGAAGAATCATAAGCTTTGAGTAGTTGAAAAAATCCTTACAAGACAAGACAAGAAACTCAATGTCAGATAATCTAAAAGTTTCATATGTTTTATATTTGATTAAGATATTTGGGATTTGAATGAATACTTAAGTAAATTTATGGTAATTGGCCTGCAGCTTATTTATTTATGTATTTAAAATTATAATAGGTGCCAATTATATAAGATATAAAAAGAGAAAAATAAGAATAAAAGATGGCTAAAGGTTTTCTGACCAAAATGCAAAAAAAAAAAAAAGAATAAAAAAGGTAAAATAGTTTGCATTTCTTTCTAGAAACCATTTATTTTTAAATAATATTATTATGTATTTTTGAACGTTAAACCGAAATACAATGAAAATATTTAGTACTTAAAAATAACTTTAAGGGTTAAAATCATTTTAGTCCACTAAATTTAGTGTTTTGAAATTAAAATAATATTTTTTCCAAATATTAAATATTAATTCTTTTTTAAATTTAAGAGTCCAATGCCACGTTTATCTTAAATTTCTATTAATAAAAGCATAATTAGACCTTCTTTTATTGATAGGGATTCAAAGAATAAAAAAATTGAAAAAGAACAACACTATATCTCATTAATATTTAGGATAGCTTTTAGAGAAAAATACGTAAGTTCAAAACAAATTTAATCATATAACTGAATTATCTACATTTTAATAAAGATAACCAGATTTTTAAAGTGGAGGGGATAGAATAATAACGATAGGATGTTTGGGGCTCATGATTAAAGCCGAAGGTCTTGCGAAAAAAAAAACTGCATGGGGATTTATTCGGTTGTAATTAAAGCGAAAGAAATATAAGGCCAAGAGATCCAATTAGAATGGAGGTACGAAAATAATAAAGGAAAAGTATAAAATGATAACAAAATGTGTTGTTTAGGCTCAGTAAAAGAATGAACAAATATATATGAAAAAAAGAAAAAAAATATTACAAAAATACAATACATAAACCAACTAAGAAAGAGAAAGCAAAATATATGTGTTAACTTTCGACAGTAAATGTAAATGGAGAGGAAAGGAAGCTGAAGAAGAGGAAGCAAAGTAAACATGGGATAATTATAAAGTCAATAGGGTGACTAATGTAACAACTTAATCTTCAATTATTTACTGTAACAGTAAAAATAATTATATTTTAATATTTTATTGTCAAAGGCAACTTAGTCAAAAACTAAGTCATAAATTAATTATATTTTATATTAAGAGTGAGTCATCTCGAAGCTAATTAACTTTTAAATTTATTAAGTCTCTTAAGAGTTTATTTGAATGTTTGGTAACAATTTCTTTATGTTAATATAAAGTTTTTAACATTTACAATTTTAGAATCTATGTGTATTGTTATCGCTAAAACTTGTTTTTTTTTTTCTCTAAAAGGCAAAACAGAACCCTCTTGCAACCACTCTCCAAACTCTTTTTCTTTGTTTCGATTATATATATATATATTTTGTAAGGATTATAACAAATCTGTTTTATTTATTTGAAAAGAATAACGAGCGTACAATATATAAAATATACAGAATACCTAGATTCTATAATTAAGGAAAGAATATATCAATTATTTAAGACAGAATCAATTATGCAGAAACTAAATAAGGTAAACTATAATCACAATGAATTAAATCCAGCACATGCGATGCGCGTTGCTCATTTAGGGAATAAGGTAGTCTTTTGCTTTTAGCTAATTCACAAGAGCCACAAATGGAAGGAGTTGGTAAAATAGAAGATAAAGACAAAAGACCTATTTTTCTTAAATGGGAAATAGTATCAAAGTGAACATGACCCAAACGATAATGCCACAATTCAAAAGATCCTCGTAGCTTATTGGAATTTAAAACAGAAACAAAAGCATTTTGACCATGCTCCATTACATATAAGTTGTGCTCACGCCTCCCTTTTGCTAGAATTTCCTTTGTACCCCTTTGCTGAAGCAGAAAAGATGTGTGAGTAAATATAGCATCCACAGGAAAGTCACGTGTAAGTTTGCTAATTGAAATGGGATTCTTTTGAAGTCCAAGCACAACAAGAATATCAAGAAGGTTTAAAGTATTTGTCAAACGATGAGATCCAATATGGGAAATGGGGAGAGCATTACCATTTCCAACAGTAACTGTGTGATTACCAGAATAAGGCTCAATTGAGTCTAAATCAGATGAGTTTGTTGTCATGTGTGCTGAAGCTCCAGTATCGAGGTACCAATCAGACTGGTTTAAATTTGATAGAGTGCAAGAATTCGCAAATGATTCAACAAGATTGGCAAATTGAGGTGCGCCACCTTCATAACGTTGATGGCAAGATGTGGCATAATGACCTTCTCTTCGGCAGATTTGGCAATGGATAGGACGACGTCCTCTGCAGCGACCACCACGACCTGAGTATTGGTAACCACGACCTGTTTTGCCATTTGAGAAAGAACGCGACCCAGATTGAAAACGTGTATTGGATGATTGAGAGGAACGTTGAGTAGTGGTATTAAAAGCAACTTGAGAGAGAGGAGATTCAACGACATGTAAATACATTTCAAAACTCTCATCAGCAGAAAGAAGATCACGAAAAACAGGCAGTGGTCGCATGACTAATTGAGATGCACCAAAGCTAGTGAAAGTGGGACCTAAACCCTGTAAAACCCAGTGTAATTTATCTAAATTATCCACTGGTCTACCCATAAGGCTGAGTTGATCACATAAGCCTCGAAATGTTTTGGAAAACTCCTTAACAGTGGATGGGCCTTTTGTAAGGTGCAACAATTGATCTCTGATCCCAATTTCTCTTTGCTTGGAGTCACCACCGTAGAGGGATTTAAGAGTAGTCCAGATATGCTGTGCGGTGTCACAGTGCAGTACTTCAGCTAGAGTCTCTTCAGTAAGGGAGGCCTGAAGAAGACTTACAAGTCTTTGATCTTGTTGTTTCCACGTGAGAAAGGCTGGATTAGGAACCGTCAAAGATCCATCAACAGCAGGCAATTTCGCAGGAGGAGTTATGATTGAGCCATCAATATGACCATAAAGGGCCTGTCCTTCGAGAAGAGGAAGGAGCTGACGACGCCAGAGAATGAAATTGGTTGAGGTGAGGCGTATGTTTAACATGTGGATCATGGTGTTAAAGGAAAAAACACCATCAGTATTAGCCATAGGGAAGAAAAGAAAAGAAGAAAGAGTAAGGAAGGATCGAAATTAGGCTGATACCATGTAAGGATTGTAACAAATCTGTTTTATTGATTTGGAAAGAGTAACCAGCGTACAATATATAGAATTTACAGAATACCTAGATTCTATAATTAAGGAAAGAATATATCAATTATTTAAGACAGAATCAATTATGCAGAAACTAAATAAGGTAAACTATAATCAAATATATTATTTCCTATCATATATATATATATATATATATATATATATATATATAAACCACTCTGCAGTTTCATCTCACATCTCCCCTTTCTTATTGGCTAGGTTTGAAGCACGACCAGAAGATGAAAGCTTCTCAACTCCACGCACATCATATCAGCTTTAGGATAAGTGAATGTTGATACCTTTTTTCTTTTTCATGAGTCACCTTGAGGAAACTTCCAAGACCCCTCTTTTTCTATTGCAAGTGTCGTTAGAAACCTTCTTAGGAATATTCTTTTGTTGGAGTATTCGTATAAGTTTTTTTGGGTCTGGAGGTACTTGAAGCTTGTGAGCCTAACAGCATCTTGGTAGGTGTAGATTTTGTTCAGCTCAACCAGGTGAAAAAAGCCAAGTTTTGTACAAATTGCATGTTGATTATTCTGTCAATTGGTTGTTGCATGTTGAATATGTGTGTCGATACTATTGTTGTGATGCATAATGGGTGTTTTGATCCATGGGCTGCTTGTTTCTGTATTGGTGGATGTTTCTTTTTACTCTATTTTGTTGGTTGGAAGTTTTTGTTATGGAAGCTTGAGTTTTGGATCCTTCGGTGTGTGAGAACATGCTTGTATTTGGGAATATTCGTGGATTTTATGGACTATTGCTCCAGGATAGAGTGTTGAGAAGTAGTTTTTCCTTGTTGAGCACTATTGCTCCAGGAGCAGCACTAAGTGTCAACTTATGCTGGTGAGCGCTACTTGGACAATGAGCCCTTGTCATGCTAGTGTTGGGTGTGCCTTAGGTGTCGTTGATGTTGGTTCTACTATTTTATTTCCTAAATTTCTTTTACTAGCTTTGTTGGTTCAAAGGTTTAATATTGTACTTATTTATGGATTTATTAATGAATATGTTTGTGTATAATGATGACTAAAACTATGATGATGATGGACTTGTTAGTGGAGATTAATATATATGAAAATATTTCTTAGTTGTAATTGATCTCAAATACGATATCACTATGTATGAATTTAATTATGGGTGATTGTTTTGTAAGGATTTGTTTGGTGTAATTTCAAGTATATTGTAAGGAGATTCTATGGTGGCGTTCCTTTAATGTAAAAATTAATGTAAGGATTCAAGTAAAGAGATATTCTCAAACTCTAATAACCATTCACACTCATGTAGAATGAATTGAGTTATGAGTGAGAGTAGCAAAAGATCCGAATTTGAAGACAGGATAATGGCCTTAAAGGTGAAGGGAATTAACCTTGTAAGTGTGAGGCGAAACTCATTAGCAATAACTTTAGTGAATTCGATGCCAATGCATGTATTTGGATAATTGAGAGTAGAATGTGTAATTATATGTTTGATTATTCTATGAATTTCTAAAATATGTTATTATATGATTTATCAGTTTAACTATTATATGCTCATTTCTTTTATAAACAATCTTACCCTCTCTTGTGTTTGTGTTTCCTATGTTTGTTGTTTTTCTTTTACAAAGATCACCTTTACTAATGTGTGTAGATGAGGAAATAGGTGTGGGGTCACCTTAGGAAGAAGATGTTGATGCAGCTGTATAGATATAGGATCGTAGGAGCTAGGTAATAGTATAATTATATGTCAATCTTTTACTGCTCATGGATTTTTAGCTATGTAAAATTTTATTTACTATTATTGTACTATTAAATGAAATGAAATGTTACATTATTTATGTCTCACTATATATGGCCAACACTAAAAAATAAGTTTTTTTTTTTGTGATTACTTCTTAATGAAATTAACTTTATAATTTAAAGGGCCATGAGCATTGGTGATATATGTTTCAAGCCAAAAGTATATGATGGGAATTAATGTGTAATCTTAGTAAAACATTCAATTTGTATTTGTGTATATTAAAGTATAATGCAAATTCTAGAGAATGTAGAAACTACTAAGGTAGAAGAATTAAAATGTAATATTAGAATATTGTAGAAAAGCCTAAGATAGGAAGAAAAAAATCAAGAACATTCTACATAGATAAAAAAACAAGAAGATTCCACATAAGTTGTGACTAGCATTTTCTAATATAATCTATGGGTCTGTAAATACCCATGTGCTCTACCATTTGAGGTAAGAAAATATCTACCACAACTAAGACAATTACAAAGTACACTTCTTCCAACTACTATTTTCACATTCTATTATCTCCACATTTTCACTATCCCATCAACTATGCCTTTCACAACCTAAAAATATTAACAGTGGTACCAGAGCTACGTTCGATTGTCTATTGGCATAGATAAAAAAATTTCAACTACTTCAAACAAAACAATAACTCCATTCTATACTACTTCCAGAATATTTTTCCAACTCATGGCTATTACCAATCAAATATCATTAATTTCAATACCTATTTTCACAAAGAGAAAATTATCATCTTTTTAGTGTCAAAATGAAGACATTCTTTCGCTCTCAAGATTTATGGGATATTAGAGAAGAGGGATTCACTATTCTAGAAGAAATCTCCACTTTTACTATAGCTTAGAAGAAGTAGTTGAAGGAAAACAAGTAGAAGAATTCAAGGGCTTTATCTTCTCTTCAACAAGGAGTTGATGACACAATTTTTCCAAGATAAATGGGACCAAGTGCAAAGCAAGCTTGAAACATAATATAAGAAGAGAATAAGGAAATGATAGGTATGCAATGTTAAACTTCATTCTCTAAGACGAGAGTTTGAATTAATAAAAATGAAACAATTTGAGACCATTAAAGACTATTATTCTAGAATAAAAGAAATAGTTAGTTAGGTGAGATCCTATGGGGAAAATATTCTTGATAAAAATAATTGTTGAGAAAATTTTAATTTCTATTCCCCAAAAATATGATGAAATCATAACCGCGATTCAACAAACAAAAGATTTGGCTACATTATTAGTAACACAACTAATGGGCTCTCTTGAAGCTTATGAACAAAGATTGAAAAGGTGTGACGAATACGCGGTCGAAAATGTCTTTCAATAAAAACTAAAATTATCCTCCCAGAATAAATAATATGAAGGAAATAAAAGTAGTGGAGAAATTTCTAGAAATAAAGAAAATTCTAGAAGCTTCTCTATGACTCGTAAGGAAAATATCCTCCCTGTGACATCTATAAGAAGACAAGTCACTTGAAAAAAGATTGTTGGCACTATGGAAAACCTCAATGTCAGTACTACAAGAAATTTGGTCACGTAGATAAGTATTATCGTAATCAAAATATGTATAAAGTAAACTTTATGGTAGAACATAATCAAGAGCAACGCTTATTCTATGTCAATCAAGAATCTCCTAGTGGAGAAGGAAGTTGGTACTTGAATAATGGATGCAACAATCACATGGCGAAATATCAAAGAATCTTCAAAGACATTGATAAATAATTTAATGTCAAAGTTCGGCTGGGAAATGGAACCACAGTGGAGTCTCGAGGCAAAGAAACTTTCATGGTGGAGGCAAAGAAAGGTATCAATTTTTTCAAGGACATTTTAATAGTTATCAATCTTCAAGAGAATCTTTTAAGTATTGGCAAAAAATGATGGAGAATGGATATTCTCTTCACTTTGAGAAAGATACATACAAAATTTATGACAGTAGAATGATAGAAATTGGCCAAGTAAAAATGGAGAAGAAAAATAGAAACTTTCCTATAAGCTTCAAACTTGGAATTAATATGCCGTGAAGGAAGAAATTGATGACTCATGGCTTTGGCATAAGAGATTTTGCCACTTCAACAAACACACACCTTAAAGCTTCTATATTAAAAAAACATGATGAGAGATCTTCCATTCTTGAAGGAGAATAATGAATCACGTGATTACCATTCTGAACAAACAAAGCATGGAGAGCAAAAGACTTACTGGAGTTGATTCATACTGATGTTGATTCATACTGATGTTTATCGACCGATGAGGAAACCTCCACATCACAATAATAGGTATTTCATCCTCTTCATTGATGACTTATCTAGAATGAGATGTGTCTATTTCTTAAAGGCAAAATCAGAAGTGTTCGTAATATTGAAGAAATTCAAGGATCTTGTCGAGAAGCAACGTGAAAAACAGATAAAAGTATTTAGAAGTGATCGTGGAAAGGAGTACATATCTCGCAAGTTTGACAAATTTTGCGAAGATGAAGGCATGATGCGACAACTGACAGTCGCATATACTCCACAACAAAATGATGTGTCAGAGAGAAAGAATCACACAGTCATGGAGATGACAAGAACAATGCTAAATGACAAAAGTATGCCTAAACCTTTCTAGGCTGAAGTAGTCTAAACTACAGTTTACATTCTGAATGGATCTCCAAATAAGGAAGTCCAAGACAAGACTCCTATTGAAGCATGGAGTGGAAAATATCCATCAGCTAAAAACCTCCAAGTGTTTGGATCTATTTACTACATACGTGTTCCTGATAAAAAGAGGCATAAGTTTGAAGACAAGACTATACGGGGAGTATTCTAGGGATATAACACATAGTCAAAAGGCTATCGAGTCTACAATCCACAAACAAAAAAACTAATGATTAGTCGAGATGTTAAGGATGATGAAACATTTTAGTTCCAGTGCAAAAATTTCAAGAAGAAACTCAAGAAGAGACAAAAGATTCAGTACACTTTCTCTACCTCCAAAACAAGATTCTTCACCTAAATCCATTCCAAGAAAAGTAAGATCTTTAGTAGACATATACTAAACTTGCAATATGGGAATGACTCAGCCTAACTGTTATGAAGAACCATCAAAGAAAGAAGTATGGGTCAAGGCTATGGAAGAAGAGATTAAAATGATTGAGAATAATAACACTTGGGAGCTCGTAAACTACCTTAATGGAAAATAAATCATTAGAGCGAAATGGATATATAAAACAAAGCTGAATCCTGAAGGAACTATATAAAAGCACAAGGAAAGATTGGTTTCTAAAGGCTACTCACAACAACCAAAAATGGACTACAATGAGACATTTTCTCCAGTTGCTCACTTAGATACAATTAGAGTTTTAATACCTCTTACAACACAAATGGAACATCTATCTACTGGATGTCAAATCAGCCTTTCTAAATGGAGTTCTCAAAGAAGAGATTTATGATGAACAACCACAAGGCTTCTTCCACAATGGCAATAAAGGCAAAGTGCTAAGACTAAACAAAGCCTTATACAACCTGAAGCAAGCTCCTCGAGTATGGTATAACAAGATTGATCAATACTTCATCGATCAAGGATTCAAGTAGAGCAAGAGTGCGCCAACACTTTATATTAAGGCACAAGGTCAGTATCATCTCCATATGGAAATGATGAAAGAATTTAAAGAAGGCATGATGAAGACATTTAAGATGATCGGCCTTGGATTGATGAATTATTTCCTCAGTATAGAGGTGAAACAAGAAAAATAAGTTATATTTATCTCTCAAAAGAAATATATTGAATTTATACTAAAGAAGTTCAAGATGAATTATTATAAACCTACCGCTATTTCGATGGTGTGGTAAACGAGAAGCTACAAAAAGATGATGGAGCATAAGAGGCAGATGCATCGCGCTATGGAGTTTGATTGGAAGTCTCCTGTATGTCACAGCCACACGACCAGACATTATGTATGCTACAAGTCTTCTATCAAGATTCATGGAAAAGCTAAGTCTAATTCATTGTAGAGTAGGAAAAATAATTTTAAGATATATACATAGCACAAACGAGATTGGTAAATGGTATAAAACCATGACTAACTCAAGGATGATTGTATACACAAATAGTGATTGGACAAGTTCAATGGATGACATGAAGAGTACGTCAGGACATGCTTTCTTAGTAGGATCAAGTATTTTATCTTGGGCATCAAAGAAGCAAGCAATCATGACGCAATCAACAATAAAAGTAGAGTATGTAGCAGATCCTGAAACTAAGAGTCAAGTCATATGGTTACGAAGAATACTTGAAGAAATGGGTCAACCACAGGATATAACGACTATTATCTACTAGGACAACAAATCAACAATAGCAATAGCAAAAAATCTAGTCCATTATCAAAGAACAAAACACATTCATTAAATATCACTTCATTAAGATGAATAGACAACTAAACAAATTAGACTCGAGTACTCTCCAACAAAACACCAAATTGTAGATATTTTAACGAAGGTGTTACCAAGACCAACATTTGAACTATTGCTCCATTTCTCAAGTTACCGAATTTGCATCAAGGAGGAGTATTAAAGTGTAATGCAAATTCTAGAAGAATGTAGAAACTCCTAAGATAGAAGAACTCAAATGTAATACAAATTTGAGAATATTGTAGAAAAGTCTAAGACAGAAAAAAAATCAAGAACATTCTGTATAATTAAAAATCTAGAAGATTCCACATAACTTGTGGTTTTCATTTTTTAAAATAATCTATGGGTCAATAAATACCAATGTAATCAACCATTCGAGGTTAGACAACATCTACCACAACTAAGACAACTACAAAATACACATCTTCAACCTACTATTTTCACATTTTACTGTCTCCATATTTCATTATCCCATAAACTATTTTTTTCACAACCTAAAAATATTAACATTGTACCTAGTAAAATAATTATTTTTAAAATAATTATCCATCAAACAAAACCTACTGCTAAATAATATAATATATTATAAATGATTTGAGGTTAAGAAAAGAGTATTTTATAACACAAGAAAAAAAATAGTAATGCAATACAAAAGAAGACTATTTAGTATATATAAAAAAAGTAATTAGGATAAGTAATTCTGACCTTTTCATGAAATAAGTTTTGGATAGTTGTGTTGAGATCGACGTGGAAAGTGAAATCAGAATCTTTTGATGTTTGAATCCCCAAAAACATTGCTAGTTTTATGACTCCTTCAGAGAAAGTTATCATATTGGAACATTCAGTAATCATCATCTTTCTTAAACATGGGCATTGCAATGTGGCATTTCCTGAATAAAAGCTTATTAGCCTCGGTAAGTATTCCAGCTTAATTGATCTGAGTCGTCCAAATATTATCTGATCACAACCATCTTCCTCTTCATTTCTTGCAATTTTTTTGATTGATCCACAGTATCCTATGCTTAGAGTCTCAAGTTTCACCAAACTTTTGAGTGTTGCAAACGTGAATAAATACTCCATCCTTTCGCAGTGCTTCACATATAAATCTTTAAGATTGATGAATGACACTTCACAAGGAACAATGTTTTCTACATTAGGGCATTTGTGAAGCTGTAACAGTTCGAGCTTTTCAGTGTATGGTTGTACCCACCTGTGCTCTAAACCTATACACTCCAACTCCTTTAATTCAAACAGATATAATTTTTTCAATCCAACAAGTTCTTTGTCGTGAACTTGAAGCTTTTTAGAGGGAAATATCTCCTTCAGACCAAAGCATTTCTGTACTGTAAGCCATTTTAAATTGGGTAGCTTGTGAAAGAAATCAAAAGGCAAACTATCTTTCCCATTGTTATCATCCTCAAAGGATAGTATAAGACATTCTAATTTACAAAGAAGGTCTTGTGGCAAACGTGCATCACTCATTAGCTTAATGTTTTCCTCATTGAGTGTCAGTCCCTCCAATTTGGGAGAAACCTGACAATTGAAGTCAAAAAATTCAAAGGACGAGATGTGTTGATGTTAGTTAGATACCAAGAAGAATTTATTAATAAAAAGAAAAGCAAAACACAAAAGGTTAAATAATAATGCTTCATTACCTTTTCAATCGTGAACAAAGGTTGTTGTAAGTTAGTTGGAGCCTCTAAAACTTCTTTTTTACTATCATCATCAAAGCTTGATCTGAATAGCTTCAGCTTAGGACAACATTCCACATATAACCTATCTAACAAGGGACATTCTAGATCATGCTTTCCAGGGTAAAAGCAACTCAACAGTGGCATGTTTTCAAGATTTAGATATGACAAACAAGGGAATTCAAACATTATTGTTGTTCCATGTTCCATTTCATCTTCCCTTCCAACTATTTCTACCATTTTCTCACATTTCTGTATATCAAGTGTCTCCAACTTCACAAGATGTTTGGCAAGTGATAAAGGGAACAATGTTACTAGGCTTCCACAACCATTAACCTCCACTTCTTGCAAATTGGAAAAGCTTACAGTTTCTTTGAGGATTTCCTTCCACACACATTTTAAATTTGACAAGTGTTTTAAGGTAAGCTTTTCCAAACCAAAGATTATTCCCTTTGTCTCAACCTCAATCTTATCAATGTCAAATATTACTTCTACTTCATCGGAGCTATGCACATTCAATTCTTTTAGGTTCTTCAAGTAAGGAAGCACATGAGATGGAATTACGAAGGATCTATTGCACGTTATATCGAATTCCAACTTTGTAAAACTGCCAAAAAAGTTGTCTGATACAGTAGGTTTTGTGTGTTGAACTTCCATCATCCCAAGATAATCATCAAGAATTATATGCTTTGAGTAGTTGAAAAAATCCTTACAAGACAAGACAAGAAACTCTATGTCAGGATAATCGAAAAGTTTCATATGTTTGATATTTGATTAAGATATTTGGGATTTGAATGAATACTTAAGTCACATTGATATAAAAAGAGAAAAATGAAAATAAAATCTGGCTAAAGGTTTTCTGACCAAAATGAAAAAAAAAATAATAATAAAAAGTTTTAAAAGGACAATGCAGTGATAACAAGTAACTTTGTTTTGAGAAATAGACCGACCACTTGAATCGAAAAATCGATTAACTTGTTTGGCCTTTTAGAATTATACTCAATCTCCAATCGAATTGTTCTATAGTATTTGGTCTATTATAATTACAAATCCGATCTTCAAAAATTACAGTTTCATCCTGAAGAATTAATTGGATTTTTTTAATTGTTTCTGTAAATTTTATTTTGAAATTTCCTTAGAAGTAAAAAGCGTAAAATATTTTGTATTTCTTTCTAGAAACCAAATATTTAATTTTATTCAAAATTTGATAGTTATTTTTTTTTTAAATTTTGTTTTAAGTTATGATATTATATTTTTAATGTTATTATGTATATTATTAAATATTGTATTACTTATTAATACTGATTTCAATCACCGTTGAACTATATGACAAGTTTAACCAATAAACCTTGTGATGTTCCGAATGGTTTGGTTTTCAAAACATAGAATGACCACATAACGGTTTTAGCCCATGCAAACTCAACATGTAAAAAATTTGAAGGTAATTCTCAATTCATTTTTTTTTTCACTACTACGCGTGAAGTTTGGTTTCGTTAAGAAGCCACCTAAATGTCTTTGGCATATCTTTTCCACAAAAATACTCTTCAAATTATAAAATACTAGTTTAATATTTTCAAAAGTATGATTTTAGTACTTAAACAATAACTTTGAGGATTAAAATCATTTTAGTCCACTAAATTTAGTGTTTGGAAATTAAAATAATATTTTTTAAAAAATATTAAATATTAATTCTTTTTTAAATTTAAGAGTCCAAGCCACATTTATCTTAAATTTTTATTAATAAAAGCACACTTAGACCTTCTTTTATTGAGAGAGATTCAAAGAATAAAAATATTCAAAAAAGAACAACACTGTATGTCAGTAATATTTAGGATAGTTTTTAGAGAAAAATAAGTGAGTTTAAAACAAATTTAATCATATAACTGAATTATCTATTTTTTAATAAAGATGAATTAATTAATCAGATCTTTAAAAAGGAGAGAAGAGGGTAATAACGATAAAATGTTTTGACCTCCAGAGAGTTTATTTGAATGTTTTGTAACAGTTTCTTTATGTTAATATAAAGTTATTAACATTTACAATTTTAGAATCGATATGTATAGTGTTATTCATAAAACTTGTTTCTTTTCTATAAAAGTTAAAACCCTCTTTCAACCATTCTCCAAATTTTCTTTGTTCTGGTTTAAAAAAAAAAAAGCATAACCAGAAGAGGAGAACTTCTCAACTCCACTCACCTCAAATCAATCCTAGAGTAAGTGAATGTTGCTACCCTCTTTTCTTTTCCGTGAGTCACCTTGAGGTCACATGCAAACACCCTCTTTTTCTCTTACATGTGCCATTAGAAAGCTTTTCAGGAATATTCTTTATTGTTTGTGGCTCCAAGGAACCTTTAGAGTATTCACTTGAGTTTTTCATGGTTCTAGAGCATCTTGGCAGAGGTAGATTCTATTCAGCTCAACCAGGCGAGGGAAGTTAGGTTTTTCATAAATTACATGTTGATTTTTCTGTCAATTGGTGTTGCATGTTGAATTTGTGTTTGTACTATTGTTACGGTGCATAATGGGTGTTTTGATCCATGAGTTGCTTGTTTCGGCATTGATGTATGTTTCTTTTTACTCTATTTTGTTGGTTGGAGTTTTATGTTATGGAAGCTTGAGTTGTGGATCCTTGGGTGTGTGAGAACATGCTTGTATTTGGGGAAATTTGTGGATTTTATGGACGGTTGAATGAAAGAGATTTTAAATTGAGCAATTAGATCAATGGATACTAGTTCACGATGTTTTGATCCATCTTAAAGTTTATAAAAGTGAAGATTGCCAATTGTTGTAATTGAACTGCTTAAAATTCTAAAAATTAAGATTTTTACTGATATTGCGCTAAGTGGCAGTAGGATAGCACTAAGTGCCAACTCCAAAATTTCCAAATCAGAGAGTTGTTTCGTGATAGAGAATTGAATGATAGTTTTTTATTGTTAAGCACCATTGTTCCAGGCAGCTTCAACGCTAAGCTCCAGCTTATACCGTTGAGTGCTACTTAGGAAATAAGCCCATGTCTCACTAACATTGGACGTGCCTTAGGAGTCATTTAATAGAACGAACGCAGCAAAAGTAACATAGAAGGTTTCTAGAATTAACAGAAGTGTATCACTGAATAATACTTTTCCTCTTACACTTTATTTCACATGACTTATATACATGCAGAAGAGTACAATAACAGAAATAACGAAAAAACTGAAACGCTACAATACGTAATACAGTAAAGTACGTATTTGAATTACAACAGCCATTATCCTTCCTTAATTCAAATCCTTTAGTGACACAACTCCAACCTTCTTTCGCATAATTTCAAACTTGTCAATGGCCAAGTGTTTTGTAAATAGATCTGCCCATTGCTCTACGGTCTTACAGTAGAACAACTTAATCCTTTCTTTATTTACAACATCTCTTAAGAAGTGAAATTTCACTTCTATATGTTTGCTCTTCCCATGACTCACTGGATTCCTGGCAAGATGGATGGCAGAAGTATTGTCCATCTTTAACTCCACTGGATTTTCCAATATTACCTTCAGTTCAGTCAGCAATTCCTCGAGCCACACTCCTTGGCAAGCAGCATAGCATCCCACGACATACTCTGCTTCATAGCTAGACAGTGCAACGACCGATTGTTTCTTGGATGACCACGAGATTGGTGCCCCATTCATGAAATAGATGAACCCAGATGTGCTTTTCCTTTCCACAGTGTCACCCCCATAGTCTGAATCACAAAATCTAGCAAGCTTCAAGTAACTTTCCTGGCTTCCAAATGGAAACAATATCCCGTAGTCTGTTGTGCCCTTGACATATCTCAGGATGTGCTTTGCAGAGTCCATGTGACTTTTCCTTGATTGGCAAATAAACCTACTTATCAATCCTACACCGAACACTAAATCAGGTCTACTGTTACACAAGAACCTCAAAGACCCAACAATCTGCTTGAACCTCGTTTCATCTGCCTCCTTTCCAGCTTCATTTTTTTCAAGCTTCACGTTCACTTCCAAAGGGCTTCGAGCAGCGTTGCACTGATGCATATGAAATCTTTCAAGTAACTCCTTAGCGTACTTCTGTTGATGCATAATAAGTCCTTTCTCTGATCGTGTGAACTCCATTCCCAGAAAATAACAAAGCTCTCCTAGGTCCGTCATTTCGAAATCATTTTTCATCTTCTCCTTGAACTCATTTATATCTTCCAACTTTGACCTTGTTACAAGAAGATCGTCTACATAAAGGCAAACAATTAACAAGTTACCTTTTGAAGTTTCTTTTACGTAGACCCCGTGCTACACTCTACATTTTACAAAGCCATGATGGATTAGCGATGAGTCAATCTTCTTATTCCAAGCTCTGGGTGCCTGGTGCAGGCCGTATAGCGCCTTCTACAGTCTGTACACCTTCTCCTCCTTGTTTTCCTTTTCAAATTCAGGAGGTTGTTGAACGTAAACCTCTTCTTCTAACATTCCATGAAGGAACGCAGACTTGACATCGAGTTGAAAAATTTGCCACCTTCGTGCACATGCAATCGCCACTACCACACGTATAGTTTCTAATCTTTGCAACCAGTGCAAACACTTCGTCAAAATCAACTCCTTTCCTCTACAAGAAGCCTCTAGCTACAAGTCGTGCCTTGTATTTCGACACAGTACCATTTGTGTTTAGCTTCCTCTTAAATACCTATTTAACACCGATACTGCGTTTACCAGGTGGAAGATCTACCAGTCTCCACGTGCTATTTTTCTCAATGGACTTAAGTTCCTCTATCATTGCATTTTTCCACACTGGTTGTCTTAAGGCGTCCTCAACATTTACCGGTTGTGCTCCAGCCATTAAAGCGATGTGAATCAAACTTCCTTCTTCATCAATCGTTGCATCTAAATATATTTCATAGTCTGAAAAACTCCAGTAGGATGATAGCCTACGAACACCATTGGCTCACTTTTGTCCTCCAGCTTAGTACGTTTTTGGTCTGCAATGTGAACAAAAGCAAGAGAACCCAATACCTTTAAGTGTTTTACAAAGGGTGTTGTTCCTGTCCAAACCTCCAGTGGGACCTTTCCTTTGATGCGCTTGGTAGGACATCTGTTGAGGAGGTAGACAGTTGTCGTCACAGCTTCAACCCAAAAATTTCGTGGCAAGCTCTTCTCCTTAAGAAGACATCTGGCGGTTTTCATGATAGTACGGTTCCTTCGTTCCACCAATGCGATATGCTGTGGAGTATATGGTGCGGTGACCTCGTGTGTTATACCCTTCTCCTGGCAGAATTCTTCAAAAGCATGGGAGGTAAACTCTCCCCCGCCATCAGTTCTTAAGACCTTCAAAGTGTTGTCACTTTCTCTTTCTACACTTGCAACATATTTCTTGAAAACTTCCAGCGCTTCACCCTTTGTTTTGATCACAGATACCCAGCACATCCTACTAAATTTATCTACAAAAACAATAAAGTACCTATTTCCTCTCAGCGATTGTACATCAAGTGGACCACAAACATCAGAATGCACGACGTCCAGACATCTCTTCGATCTTATCTCCACCTTTGACTTGAAAAGTTTCCTAGGTTACTTACCTGCCAAACAAGATTTGCATGCATCAATTGGCAAAGAAATGTGTGGCATACCTGACACCATAGCCTTTTCTTTAAGTCTCTGTAGATCTCTATAGTTTAAATGTTCGAAATGCAAATGCCATGTCCAACTTTCTTCGCTCTTTACTGCTGATAGACATTGTATATTCTCCACTGCATCAAAACAAACCTGAAACGTTCTATTCTTGGAAATTTTACTGGTCAAGATAAGTTTGTTCTTGCTGTCGTATAGTTCAACTTGATTCTGGTTACCCATAATCATTGTAAAACTTTTTTCAACCAATTGTCCGATGCTGAGAAGATTACACTTCATGTCAGACACGAACAACACGTTGGAGATCACAGTATGAGATCCATTCCTTCTGTTGATGACCACATCACCCGCGCCTTCAACCTTTAGTGTGCTATCATCAACGAATTTTACCTTACTCTTCTTTGTTTCATCAAAGTTGACAAGCCATTCTTTGTTGCACGTCATGTGATTTGAACATCCTGAGTCAAGGTACCAGTTCTTGTTTAATGATCTTTCACATTCAGTTGTTGTCATTACCATCAACGTCAGTGTGTTTGTATCCGAATCTTCCTCGGCAATATGGGCTTCTTTTTCCTTGCTTTGAGACTTCTTTTCCTTTGCTTTTTCTGGAAAACATTCAGAAGCAAAATGACCATATTTATGGCAGTTAAAACATTCAATATTCCTTTTGTCTTTCTTTTTCCTCAAACTCTTTTTGTAGTGTTTCTTGTCTTTTGATTCAGACGATTTGCTTGAATCAGACCTCTCATCAGGCTCTTCTGTATCTACATTGCTTCCCTCTTTCTTCCACTTTCCTTTTCTCGGTTTTCCTTCCCATTTCTTGGACTTCTTTTTCTCTTCACCTTTCACATGCTTAACCTTGAGAGCCTGAACATCGTGTTTGTTTGAGTTTCTTTCTCGTCTCCTCATCCCATATGCTTCTAATGAACTTTGAAGCTCCTCTATCTTAAGTTTTCCCACGTCTATTGATTCTTCAATGGCAACAACAATGTGGTCAAACATCGACGACAATGATCTCATGATTTTTTCGATGATCATAGTGTCTGTAACATCTTCACCACAGGTTTTCATCTAATTTGCAATCGTTAGTATTTGGCTGAAGAAATCACTTACCTTATCACCTTCCTCCATAACCAGATGCTCGTATTGTCTCCTTAGTGCTTGGAGTCTTACCTTTTTAACCTTTTCTCCTCCAGAGTAACAACGCACCAAAATACTCCATGCTTCACTGGTTGTAGTTGCGTTCTGGATATTTTCAAAGTGAGCATCGTCCACGCATTGATTAATAATCATCAATGCCTTATCATCTTTCTGCTTGAAATCTTCTTCCTATTTCTTTTTATCAGAAAGATTAGCTTCTGCTCCTTCAACGACGCCGCTGACACCTTCAACATGGAACACCACCCGCATTTGGGTGCTCTAGCGATTCCAATTCCTATCTGTAAGAATAGGGAATTACAACGACGAGAGATCCGCCATTTCCACCTTACTTGTTGAACAAGAACAACCTTCTTGCTTTTCGTCAGATACGTCAACACCCTTCCCAACCACTGCAGGTCCTCCGAAGAGCAAAGCAAACACACGCCTTAGGTTCTCACAACCTGGCTCTGGATACCACTAATAGAACGAACGGAGCAAAAGTAACATAGAAGGTTTCTAGAATTAACAGAAGTGTATCAGTGAATAATACTTTTCCTTTTACACTTTATTTCACAAATGCATGACTTATATACATGCAGAAGAGTACAATAACAGAAATAACGAAAAAACTGAAACGCTACAATACGTAATACATTAAAGTACGTATTTGAATTACAACAACCATTATCATTTTGGATCGGTCTTGTTGTTGGTTCTATTGCTTTATTTCCTACATTTCTCTTACTAGGTTTGGAGGTGAAAGTTTTGATATTATGTTTATTTATAGAATTGTTGATGGATTTATTGATGAATATGAACATGTATGAAAATATTTGTTAGCTGTAATTGATCAAGAACATGATACCACTTAGTATGGATAAATACAAATATGGGTTATTATTTGGTATTAAGAATTTGAATGTGGAATCGTGTTTATGGAGGAAAGTGTGTTTTTGGCATAATTTCAAGAATAGTGTAGGGAGATTCTTTGGTAGCGTTCCTTTAGTGTAAGCAATAATGTAAGGATTCAAGTAAGGAGATATTCGTACACTTTAATAACCATTCAAATCTATGTAGAGTGGAATGAGTTATGTGTGAGAGTAGTAGGAGATCCTAGTCTGAAGAAGGGATAATGGCCTCATACTCAAAGGGTACTAACCTTGTAAGTGGTAGGATTAAACTTATAGGCAATGGCTCTATAGAGTAATAGAAGCCACCACAAGTGCACATCTCCAATGAATTTGATGGCAATGCATGTATCTAGATAATTGAACCTAGGGAGTTTGTAGTATATGTTTGATTATTCTACGAATGTTTGAAATATGCTATTTTATGATGAAATCAGTTTAAATATTATATGCTTATTTCTTTTATAAACTAGCTTAATTTCTCTTGTGGTTGTACTTCATGTGTTTATTGTTCTTCATTTGCAATAATCACCTTTATCGATGTGTGTACATGAGGAAATAGGTGTAAGATCTCCTTAGGAGGAAGATGTTGATGCAGTTGTATGAATATATGATCGTATGAGTTCGGTTTAACTTTTATCTTTTGAACACTTTGTAGTGTTGTGGTCAACATTTAGTTGCTTTGAAGTTATTGATGTAGAATCTCTTATATGCGATATGTTGAGAATCCAAGTGAGTCTAAGTCACACATTGGATAGAAATGAGAAAGTAGAACACTATATAAAAATGAAAGACCCATTAACTCATTGCCTTAAGGTTTTGGATAAAGAATGATGTCTATCCCTTATATGGTTGGACTCATATCTTTAATTACTCACGAATTATCAACTATGTAAAGTTTTATTTATTATACTACTAAACAAGATCTTACATTATTTAGTCTCACTATATGACCCACACTAAAAATAAGTTTCTTCAGTGATTACTTTTTAATGAATTAACGTTATAATTTAAATGACCGTGAATTTTTGCATTAGGGATATATGTTTGAAGCCAAAAGGATATGATGGTTATTAACGTGTAATGTTAGTAAAACATTTAATTCATATTTGGGTACCTAGTAAAATAATTATTTCAAAAATAGTTATCCATCAAACAAAACCTACTGCTAAATAATATAATATATTCTAAATGATTAGAGGTTAAGAGAAGAGTATTTTATAACACAAGAAAAAAAAAATAGTAATGTAATACAAAAGAAGACTATTTAGTATATACAAAAAAAAAATAATTAGGATAAGTAATTCTGACCTTTTCGTGAAATAAGCTTTGGACAGTTGTGTTGAGATCGACGTGGAAACTGAAATCAGAATCTTCGGATGTTTGAATTCCGGAAAGCATTGGTAGTTTTATGAGTCCTTCAGAGAAAGATATCATATTGGAACATTTAGTTACCATAACATTTTGTAAACATGGGCATTGCAATATGGCATTTCCTGAGTAAAAGCTTATTAGCCTCGGTAAGTCTTTCAACCCAATTGATGTGAGTCGTCCAAATATTATCTCATCACAATCATCTTCCTCTTCTTTTCTTGCAATTTCTTTGATTGATTTACAATTCTCTACGATTAAGGTCTCAAGTTTCATCAAACTTTTGAGTGTACCAAATGAGAATAAATAAGCCATCCCCTTACAAAACGTCACATGCAGCTCTTTAAGATTAATGAATGACACTGCACAAGAAACTATGTTTTCTACTTGAGGGCAAGTGTGAAGCTTTAGTATTTCAAGCTTTCTGGAGTATGGTTGTACCCACTCGTGCTCTAAACCTATGGACTCTAACTCACTTAGTTCCAACAAAATTAATTCTTTCAATCCAGCAAGTACTTTGTCATGAACTTGAAGCTTTTGGGAGGGAAATATCTCCTTCAGACCAAAGCATTTTTCTACCATAAGATTTTCTAAATCGGGTAGCTTGTGAAATAAATCAAAAGGCAAACTATCTTTCTCATTGTTATCATCATCAAAGCACATGCAAAGTCGACTTACCTTGCAAAGAAGGTTTTGTGGAAAATTTTCTTCTCTGAATAACATAATGTTTTCCTCATTGAGTGCCAAGTTCTTCAGTTTGGGAGAAACCTAACAATTAAGGCCAATCAAATTTAAAAGAAAATGTAGTTGTAGTTAGTTAGAAGCTAAAGAAGGAAAATATATAATTAAAAGAAGAAAAGGAGGGACAAAATATTGGGAGAAAAATATTCCTACAATTTTATCATTTCAACACAAAAAGGTCAAAATTTTGATGCTTCGTTACCTTTTCAACTGAAAACATAGGTCGTTGCAGTGGGCTAATTTGAGCCTCTATAGCTCCTTTCTGATTTTCATCAAAGTCTGACGTGAATAGCTTCAATTTAGGACAGTAGCCCACAAGTAAGATTTCTAATATGGGGCATTCCAGATAATGTTTTCCAGGATAAAAGCAACTCAAGAGTGGCATATTCCGAAGAGATAACATGGTCAAACGAGGAAATTCAAACGTTAATGTCATTCCATGTTCTCTTTCATCTTCCTCTCCAACTATTTCTTCCAATTTTTCACACCTCTCCATTTGAAGTGTCTCAAGCTTTACAAGACTTTTGGCAAGGGATGAAGACAAAAGTGTTACCAAGCTTCTACAACCATAAACAATCACTTTTTTCAAATTGGGAAAGCTAACAATTCCTCCGAGATTTTCCTTCCATACACATTTCAAATTTGACAAGTTGTTTAAAGTAAGTTTTTTCAAACTGGAGACTATTCGCTTTGTCTTGTCCTCTCTCTCATCATTGTCAAATATTACCTTTACTGCATCAGAACTATGCACATTCAACTTTTTTAAGTTCTTCAAGTAAGGAAGTATATGAAATGGAATTACGATAGCTCTTTTGCATGCTCCATCAAATTCCAATTTCTTGAAACTACCAAAGAAATTGTCTGAAATAGAAGGTTTTATGTGCTGAACTCCCGTCATCTCAAGATATTCATCAAGAATCATGTGCTTTGAATGGTTGAAAAGTTCCTAAAAAAGCAAGAAATTCAATATCAAGGTATTATTAACAAGTTTCATTCGATTCGTATTTAATTATTAAGATCACTTAGATTTACCTTCTATTGTAGAAAACTCTATACTCGAATTTGAATGATTTATTTATGTCTTATTTGGTAATAAGCCTACAACCCAAATTTGCTATTGATAAAAGTGACAAACACAATATGACTCTTCAATTCACTGTTATTTCTTTCATTTGTCATTAAATAATTATAAATAAGATCTTAGGCGGAGTAAAAAAATAAAAACTAAAAACTAAATATCAAGTGCCTTAAAATAAAAAACTACTTAATCTACTTTATCTACTGCACCTAAGTAATGGAAAATTAAAACTACTCAAATCTACTTTATTTCTATCTTATCTCTATAAAAATCAAACTAATATTATTGGACCCAAAATAATAAAATAAAACTCAAACAAAATTACTAATAAATCCCTAAAATTTAAGTTTAATTCAATAAAACTCTTCCAAAAACTTAAATTTTTCATCCTTCATCCATGCACTCCAACTTTCCATGTGTATCATCCCGCATCAAGCTTGCTTCTTTCAACTAGATTTGGATTTTTCATTTTTTTCATGATTGACTTCTTCATTGCTTTGACATACTTCTCGATTACCTTTGCCGACTTTATTTTCATTATGGTCATCTTATTCTTGACCTTCACCGACTTTTCTTTAACATTTGTTGATTTGTTCTTTGCTCTAGCCATCTTCCCAATAACCTTACTACCGCCACGGTCTATTGCAGCTTCAACTCTTTTATGATTTTCTTCACAATTATCCTCATTCTCGTCATTTAGCATTCTACCTCATATATCACTATTTTCAAAATTCAATTTGTATGTGGCTACTTCACTATGATGGTGGTTCTCCATGATGAAATTCTTCACCTTTTTTTGAAGCATTGAATTTAGATTTCTAAACATTGTATCTCCTCATCTTTTTCTTTGAGTTTCTTCTCCATGATCTCCACCCTCATCATCATGACCTCCAACATCTATGTCGATCTCTAAATAACCTCAATCACTTCTTTCGAGCTCTACACCATCATGGTCGTGCTTTCCTTGTACTCTGTCGAGTCACGTTCTTTACCAACTTTGCCAAGCTCTTTATGTCTTTAACCATCATTGTTGAGTTGATCTTAAGCTCCTCCGAAATGACTTCACCATTGACCAAGTTATTCTTGTCCAACACCAAGCTCTACACGTCCCTTCTTGGACTATCCGAGCTCTCCACTTTTGCACTCCCTACCAAGCTTTGTAGGCTATCCAAGGATCCCAACAATCTGGCCGAGCTTGACTCACCCGGGCTCCCTTCATATTTCTCTAAGTTGTGCAGAGGCAATGCCAAGCTAACCGAGTTGTTCTCAAGTTCAGTTTAGTTACTTGGTCTCCACATAGAAACATATAGGCTCTTCAATTGGTTGTTGTTCGAGCTTTTTGCCATCAACAAAATTCCTATCTATTCCTCTCACATCTTTAGTAAGGAGATTTGTCTCCCCCTTTGTCTTAGCTTGACAATACTTTGCAATATGACTGACCTTACCATAATTATATCATTTTCTGGATATGCACCCGTTTGCATAGTGTTCATGCTTGCCACATTTAAAACACTTCACTCTTAACCGACCTCGTCGGCCTTTTCCTTGTCCTCGACCATGCCAATTTTGCTGACTAGTTTGCTCTTCATTGTCATCCTCAAAATCACCTTGGTCACGTCCTCCAAGATATCAGCCTTAAGTGTTACGAGTATCTTCCTTCACCTTATTTGTGCTTGAAGTGCTTGATCAAGTGGTTGAAAGTTCCTCCTTCTCCATTGTTTGTGCGCCTCAAGTGACTTGACAAGCTTTACAACTGATAGGTCCTTGGACTCCTCAACCGCACAAACTATGTTGTCAAAATCATCTGTCAATGATCTCAAGATCTTCTCCACTACCTGACTGACTGACATTGGTTTTCCATTCCTATTGAGTTGGTTGGCCACGGTCTCCACCCAAGTTATGTACTCGGCTACTCGTTCTCTTTCCTTCACCTGCAAGTTTTCAAACTAACCTTTAAGAGTTTGAAGTCAGACCTGCCTAACACATTTGTCTACTCTATATGCAACCTCTAGAATCTCCCATGCTTCCTTTGAAGATGACACTTTTGTTATCTTCTCAAAGTTGGACCAGTCCACTACATTGTACAAAAACTACAAAATCGATCTATCTTTCACTTGTGTCTTCTTCAACGCGGTAATTTGTGCCACCATTTGATTTTCATCCTTTGCGAGTTCTTGGTACCAACTCTCTAATATATTTCACATGGCTTGGATCCCAGCAAAACCTTCATCCATAAACAACAATTATCATAATTGGTCTTCTTCAACAATTGTGGCATGGTCCGTTAAAAACTGTTGTCATCTCTCTCAATCTCTTTTTCCCAAACACTCAAGCACTCATTTTTTCACTTTCTTTCTTTCTCTCTCACTCGACACTCAAAGAATAAAGCTTTGATACCACTTTATTGAAAAAACGTGACACATACACTATGATAAGTCTCTACAATTCACTATGATTATTTTTATTAAACCTTAGTAAACTTTAAATAAGTGAAAATAGGATCTAGGTCAAGTACAAAGAATAAAAACTAAACAAATATCAAGTGACTCAATAAAAAAATATTTAATTTATTTCTATCTTTTATCAACAAAATAAAATAGTACTGTAAATAATGAAAAATTAAAACTGCTCATCTTTATCTTTATCTCTATAAAATCAAATTAATATTATTGGACCCAAAATAATAAAATAAGACTCAAATAAAATTACTAATAAATATCTAAATTTTAAGTTTAATCCAATCGTTATTACCATGATAATAATAATAATAATATTATTATTATTATTATTATTTTATTATTATTATTATTATTTTATTATTATTATTATTTATTTTTATAATGAGTTTCAATTATATAAGATGTTATACAATCTATCCTAGTAATCTATAGTCGGTGTCCAACAACTTTGAACAAGGGACATCCATAATGCCTTGTTCACTTGAAGAGATTTAGGGGAAAGTAATTGAGTAGATTTGAGAGGATTTGAAGATTATTATTTTTTTGTTGTTTATTTGAGTGAATTTGGAGGTAAGTGAGGGTGAATTTGGAAGTAAAATTTATAAGAATTAGTGTATGATTTAATTTATGTGACAGATTAAAAAAATTTACTTCCAAATTCACTTTCAATTATCTCCAAATCTACTTAAATAAACAAAAAAAAATTATCTTCAAATTCATTCAATTATTCTCTCCCAAATCCCTTTAAGTGAACAAGACATAAAGGAAATGTAATGGTTACGATCCGACACTATATCTCCAACCTAATGAAATATCGAACATAAAGAAAGAGATGATTATTGGATGGGAAAAAAAATAACGATGGAATTCAAATATTAAATTCTCACCTGTTCGTGAAACAATATCTCGATTGTTGTATTGAGATCGTCCTCAAAGGTTAAATCAGAATCTTTGGATGATAAATTAATCCCCGAAAACAATGGCACATTTATTGTTCCAAGAGAGAAAGTTATCATATTGGGACATTTAGCTACCATCACAGTTTTCAAACACAAGCATTGCAAAGTGGCATTCCCAGAATAAAACCTTAGTAGCCTTGGTAAGGAATCCAGCTCAATTGATCTAAGTCGTCCAAATACCAATATTTCATCACAATCTTCTCCATCTTCACTATTTGCAATTTCTTTGATTGATTCACAGCACTTTACAACTAAGGACTCAAGTTTCACTAAACTTTTGACTGTTGCAAATGTGAATAAATACTCTATTTGATCACAGAATATCACTTGCAACTCTTTAAGATTATTGAAAGACACTGCACAAGAAACTATTTTTTGTAATCGAGGGCAGGAGTGAATGTCTAATGATTCAAGCTTTTCAGAGAATGGTTGTACCCACGTGTGCTCTAAACCTATCGACTCCAACTCGTTTAGTTTAAGCAAGAATAATTTTTTCAATCCTGGAAGTACTTTGTCGTGAACCTGAAGCTTTTGATAGGGAAATATCTCCCTCAGGCCAAAGAATTTTTGTACCATGAGACTTGTTAAATTAGGTAGCCTGTGAAAGAAATCAAAAGGCAAACTATCTTTCTCATTGTTATCATCCTCAAAATACAATCGAAGAACATTTAGATTGCAAAAGAGGTCTTTAGGCAAATGTGCATCTCTCAACAACATAACATTTTCCTCATCGAGTGACAATTTTATCAGTTTGGGAGAAGCCTGCCAATTGAATCCAAAAAAAAAATCAAAAGAGAATACATAGTTGATGTTAGTTAGAAGGTATAGAAGGAAAATATATAATGAAAAGAAAAGGAAGAACAAAAGGGTCAAAATATACATTACCAATATTTCAACCGAAAACAAAGGTTGTAGCGGGATAATTGGAGCCTCTATAACTGTTGCTTTCTGATTATCATCAAATTCTGATGTGAATAGCTTTAGTTTAGGACAAGAGGCCACAAATAAGCTTTGTAACAAGGGACATTTCAGATAATGCTTTCCAGGGTAAAAGCAACTCAATAGTGGCACATTATCAACATATAGCCACGAAAAACAAGGGAATTCAAAGATTATTGTCGTTCCATGTTCCATTCCATCTTCCTTCCCAACTATTTCTACCAATTTCTTACACTTAGTTATTTGAAGTGTCTCGAGCTTCTTAATATTTCTAGCAAGGGATAAAGGGAACAGCGTTACCAAACTTCCACAACCATGAACATGAACTCTGTGCAAATTGGGAAAACTGACAATTCCTCCAGAGTTTTCCTTCCATACACATTTTAAATTTGACAAGTTGTTTAAATTAAGCTTTTTCAAACGAAAGATCATTCCCTTCATCTTGAGCTCACTCTCGTCTATGTCAAATATTACTTGTGTTGGTTTACAGTTCTCTACATTCAATTCTTCTAAACTCTTCAAGTAAGGTAGTACATGAGAGGGAATCAAAATATTTCTTGTACATGCTTCACCAAATTCCAATTTCTGTAAACAACCAAAAAAATTGTCTGGAAAAGCAGATTTTCCGAGTCGAACATCTTTCCTCTCAGGATAATCAACAAGTCTTGCATGCTTTGAATATTCAAACGAAACCTTGAAAAGCCAAGAAACTAAATATCAGAAACACAAAACAATCAATGATTGGATGAAGATATAGAAAGCTTTTATAATAATCCTTCTGGTATATGTATCCCCCTTTAGTACATTAATTAGTTATAAAATAAATTTGGAATATGAAGAAAAGTGAAAAATATTTCAAATAATTTAAAGAGTGTGATATAGGTCACCCTTTATACATATTTGATTACGAAATTATGCTAAACACTTGGATATTAAATCAAACTTGATAATTCAAACCATAAACCTTGGCCTTTGAAATCTGTACAAAACGACATAATGTGCATGCTTCATATTATGTATGTAGTTTATCCCATAATAGTATTATCAGTTACGAACAGTTCCAATGAAATGAAAATTAAATTATTTGTGGAGGTAACATACAATTAAAATCTGTGATGGTCCATAAATATTTTCATGCATACCTGGTCTGAGAAATGTTTTTGTAGAGTGGCATTCAAATCTCCTTCCCAATACCATCTGTCTTTTTCTCCAGCTACAACATGTACCTTTTGTAGGTTTGGAACACTTTGAACGTCGGAGAATTTTCTCATCTGAGGACATTCACTCACTACTAATTTTTCCAATAGTGGGAATTTTAACTCACACTTCTCGATAGTTGAGAAACTTGAGAGATTTTGTAAAGACACCAATTCTAATGATTTTAATTGTTTAAATTCAATCTCTTGTACTTTTTTCACTTTATTTTCTGCAACGATTTCTACAATCATTGGGCAAGAGCATACCTTCAACGTTGTGAGTTGAACCAAAGTTTTAGCTGTTGAGCATGTCATTAAACTCCTCATTGATTTACAATTCATCACTTCTAAATATGTTAAGTAATTAAAAGTTACCGAAGATGACACTAAATTTTTCAGTTTTGTACAACGTTGAATGCTTAAGCGTTCCACCCTTTGAAGAAGCATCTCATGCTCAAAGCCAATCTCCTCTAGAGACCACATGCTTTCTAGTTTCAGCTCTTTAAGTTGCACAACACCACCAACTTTTTCAGGTGAAATAAGACTTCTAAGAGCCCAAATCCTTTTCAAGTGACAAAGTTCCAATTTTAACCTTTTCAAATTGGGAAGTCTATGAAGAAACCAAACCAGAATTTCATTATTCTTCAACCCATACAAAGTAAGTTCTTCTAGTTTGTGCATTCTGTGAACATTAATAATGTATTTTTGCAACCACTCTGCTTCTTTCAAGCTCATTGACATATACTCCAAGTTGTATATCACCTAAATAAATAAATAAAAAGATTTATCAACATCAAAATATACCAATTAAACCATAATGTATTATTTTTCTTTAAAACAAAAATGAAAGTCATAATCTCACATATCCTTATGAGGGATTACTAATTTATGTTTTCCGTAAAAACAAGGCATCGTTCCATATTTCCAATAGAAAAGCTCTAAAAAGCATATGAATTGTATCTAAACAAAGTCAGTGTACCTTTCTTGTAGCTAAAGTAATCGATTGATCTTGCGAATTTATGATTTCTAAAGTGAAGCCTTCGAGCATGCTACAATCGGCTATATCCAATTTCTTCAATGATGGCCACTCTAGGGTGTGAGCTCCTGAGTAGAAACTTCTCAAATCATATAAGTCTATAAATGATAGAGTGTGTAGATTAGGGAACTTAAAGTTGATCTCACTTTCACTTGAATGTTTGTCACAAACAACAATCTCTTTCATTACCCAACAGTTCCATACCTCAAGGACTTCCAGTTTTGCTAGGTCATTGGCCACAGAAAGTGGAAAGAGGTAATTTAAATTTGGACTATCAACAATTTTTATGCATTGCAAATTATTATATTTAAGTACTTCATTGATGTCATCCTTCCAAACGTTCACCAATTTTGGCAGCTTTTCTAGAAGTATATTATCCAAGTTTGTTTCAGTTGTATCCAAGTTTGTTTCAGTTGTATCAGAGGTTTGTGGAATATTTGCAAAATCAAATATGTTTTCCACCAACTTGCAATTTGTAACTGTCAAGCTTTGAAGGCTCTGAAATCTTTGCATCATATAACCAGGAATTATCGTAAGAAGTTTGTCGCACTTTCTTATTATCAAAGAGTTTAAACTACAAAAGGAATGTAAACCAATATGGGATTTCCAAATGGTATTGAGTTTCTCCATGTAGATGATCTCCATTTTCTTCAACTTAGGAAAAATGTCAACAAACTGTGACAGTAAAAACCATTGATAGGTGAGCAAGTGAAAGATCTAAATAGTTATACTTTCTAGAAAGAAATAATAGCATTAATCAAACTCAATATTATATGAATCAACACCTCTTCATCATTTGGACGAAATATATCCTCCATCATTTCACATTCACTAACAGAGAGGCTTTGAAGATTCACCAAAGTTCTAGCCACGGAGAATGACAATAAATACTTTAAATTACCACAATCTGTCACATTCAATGTAAGCAAATTTTGAAAACAATGGTTACATTCGTCACTCCATATCTTATGGATGTTGATGGAGGATAACTCCAACCATTTTAATTTGGGAGTTGAGACCTGTAAGAACACAACATGTCATAACAATAAAACTTCATTTCAAAAGACTTGTCCCCCAAGAGAAATGACAAAACTTAGACAAGAAGATTTTTTATATTTCTATACAAATGTAATTATGATAAGGTTCTCACATACCTTTTCATTGAAGAGTGGAAGAAAAGAATTAGTGACCCTGTGCTCAACATCAACAACAATATCTTTGTTCCTTTGTTGGAATACTTGGTCTTGCAACGAGTGTGTACTACCAGGAATCTTATCAACATTATATAAATAAATAAATGTTGGTAGATACTTCAATGTTAAAAGTCGTAACTGAGGAAACTCAATATTATCATAGCTGATCGTATGAGTTTGACTTTCTTTTGATACTATCTCCTTCAAAGAATCACAATCACACACTTCAATTGTTTCAAGCACAGTGAGGAGTCTAACCATAGAAAATGGGAAAAGGTTTACCAATTTAATGCATGTTTGAATCTTGATGACCTTTAAATTGCAGAAAGAGGTCTCTACAAGCTGATTGTCACATATTATTTCCAAATTATCCAATTTGTAAAGCCATATGGACTCTAATTTGGGAAAAGCGACTAAAGAGTGACACCACCACTCCCTTGGATTGATGATATACTTGATGCCAGAATTGTGTACAATGGATAAATGTTTCAAATTTGGAAATCCTTCAACATTTAATTCATAGAAAATATCTTCAACATCATTGAGTTCTCCCAACAACAAACATTCAACACTTTTGAACAATATTTTAATCCATTTTTCAAAATGAATATTAATACCTTCTTTCAGGTTTAATGCCAAAAATTTCACCTCCTCGTACTTGTCAGGGACTTTGAATTCTCCCACTTTAAGCAAGTTAAACAAGTTGAATTCACCAATGACAATCTTGTAACTATTCAACCTATCAAAAAACAAACTCTGCGGAAAATGGGAAGAACTATGGATGTGTATGTCTAGATTTTGTAACTTATACAAGTGCCTCATCTCAGAGAGACTAGCATTTTCACTTTTCATATTCTCTTCAGCCTCCCATATAATCAAGTTGTCTCTGATATAAAACTCCTCTAAAATGGCCATCCTCGGTATGATATTGGAAGTTATTTGTCCTAGTCTTAAGCAATTGCTTATGTCAAGAAATTGAAGCTTATCCAATTGCCCAAAGTCAAGAGGCAAATTTTCTATATTAGATCCTGAAAAACTAAGGATTCTTAAATTCTTTAACTCACCAATGATTGGTAGGTTCTCTCCTAAAGTGCATCCCTCCAAACAAAGCATTCTCAATTTTTTTAGGCATTTAATTGATGAAGGTAAGCAAGATAAATTAACACCAGTCAGTACCAACACTCTGAGTCTAACCATAGATTTAAAAAATTCATCTGGTATTTCAAAAGATTCATTTTTATTGTCAATATGTAAGACTTCAAGTTTAGGACAATGTATACTCTCAGGAAGCTCATCATTGATGTCACAAAAGTGTACGAAAATGGCAGAGTACCTTTCAAAGTCATTTTCGTGAGGCCACTCATCAAGTATTGCATTTTTCATATAAAGCACATGTTTTTCCTTGGATGATATTGAAAGAGCAACATCTCGCACAATGTCATGCATGTTGAAGCGGTCAATAGAATAACTTTTCACCAACAAACTCGATTCTTCTAGCTCTTTTATCATCTCCTTTACTCTTCTCCTCGCATCTGTAAATGTGTGGACGCCTGGAAGCAAATTCAAACCAACACAAAATTTCACCAAATCCATAATCAAAGCATCATTACCCATTCTTGCACACTGTAAGAAAATACCCTTAAGCTCCTCATTTTTTAGATGATCATAGCTCAACTTTATTGAGAAGTCAGTAAATCCCCATTCTGATGTAAAATTTTGTCTTTTAATTTGTTGACAGACATCTTCCCATGTGGATAAGCTTTTATTCTTTAGTGTCCTTCCTATGGAAACTAAGGCTATTGGAAACCCAGCACTCCATATGGCAATTTCAGTAGCATTCCTATCAAACTCAGAATTTTTCACACCAGCAACTTTCTTAAGCAAAGTCTCTGATTCCTTTTCATCAAGGACTCCTACAGAAAAAATTGAGCTTTCATGCACATCCATTTCATTACATAATACTTGTTTATTTCTAGATGTTAGAAGAATTTTGCCTCCTCTATAATCGTTAGACAACTTTTCCTTTTTCATCTTATCCAAATCAATTTTTGACAATTCTTTTATTTCTGTCTTATTAAAACCAAAATCAGATATGTCATTGTTGGAACCAAAATCAGACATGTCATTGTTGGAACCAAAATCAGACATGTCATTGTTGGAACCAAAATCAGACATGTCATTGTTGGAACCAAAATCAGATATGTCAATGACTTCTTGTTGGCTTGCATCATCGTTACATGGAATCCCAAGTTTACTAAAGTCCAATCCACCCCAAAGATCATCAAGGATAATAAGGGTGTTCTCCTTTTCATTCTTTAACCTCTTTCGAATACGATCTACTCTTGCAATCTCACTTTCCCCTTCCAATTTCATTCCTAGCATGCCAGCAATTTGCTCTTGAATTTTTTTGAAGTCAGGATTTCCTGTAATATTTGCTATGATGACTATCTTGAACAACTTCTTTTCTAGAGCTTTCTTAGCAATTTCTGTGACTAAAGTGGTCTTACCCACACCACCAGGCCCATAAACTCCAATCGTACCAACTGTAGAGTCTTGCAGTGCTTTCATGATCATCTCCATAGTTTTAGTTCTTGATCCAAAGCTTTCATAACCATTGTTTGAAAAAGTAGCATCAATAAATGGAAATTCTTGGTACGAAACATTGTCGAAAGAAGTTTTCCAAAGCTCATTTCCTGTGATCTCCTCCACCATCTTTGTAGCTTTTCTACCCAGTTGATACCTTAGTCGGAAATTATTTGGAAAGAAACCAAATGAGCAAATTGTCTTTGCATGACAATCATCATTAATATAACCTTTATAATCTTTTATCTTATCATCCATGAGGGTTAAGCAACGTTGAACGTCCTTTTCAATTTCTTCTCCATTCCTTAGTGCACTATCAACTTGATGTTGTAGTCTCTCCTTATTATGTTCCAACTTCTCAATGTAAGATTCCAACTCTTTAAATTTGTCTTTGTAATTAAAAAAGTAACCCACTTGTCGTTTGACCATACTTGCTGTAATATTAAGTGCACTTTCAGTAGCGGTAGAGACAATTGTATCCATGGTCCCTTGATAATGAACGCTTTCGTCTTAATTGTTTCCTAAATAATACAAATGCAAAATTTCAGATTTTATTAAGAAAAGAAAATAGATAAAACGTTCATACAAAGAGGGCATATATGTTTATAAATATTAGAATAATTTATAAATAAACACAACATTAAAAAGGCATCATAAGGTTGTTAATGAAAAATGAATAAATTACATTTATGGAGTCACATTTATAGTTGGTGGTATATAAGGATGACAAAAGTATTATGTCCATAAATATATATGGATAAATTCCAATGAATAATTGATATCCATAAATAAGAATAACATATATTTTAATATAAATGATTGGAACACAAATATTATACTACTGTGATACATGTGAATATTCATTATTTAAAAAAAAATTATGTTTAAAATTTAATTCATATTTTATTAAGTTAAATTTAATTAAAATTTAATTTAATTTATAAAGTTAAATTTGATTAAAATTAAAATTTAATTTATATTATATTATATTTTATATTTTTTTTTTGTAGTTTTATTTAGATTTTATTGTAAAAATTTATAAAATATATTTTTTAAATGTTGGCATGTATTTAGGAATATCTCTGAATTTTTTAAAAGCATGTTATTTAAAAGGGTGATTTTTTTTTCTGATAAAATAACGGGTAGACATCAGTGTTCGGTCCTAATAGTATCTATTTTTGCAAATTAAGATTTTTTAGCTGCGTTTTTTTTATTTTTTTGGCTTTTATTTAAAAAATTAAAACTAGTTGTAGGTATGGGTTCTTAACGTCAACTTATAGCATAGATATAATTTGTTTTATTGTGCTTATTACGGGTTTCATAGTCTTTATATTTATATTTTTGTTATAAAATTACAAAGTAAGTAAATTTTGAGTGTAAATATTAGTATATTAAGAGATAAATTTTGATCTCTTATTCTATTTCTATTTTTTGGTCTATTTTTAACTTAGTTAATTAGGTTTCTTTAATAAGTTATCTAATTAAGCAATAAAACATTTAATACAATATTAATAATTAAAAATATAAATAAATACAAAAGTCAATACAAATTTGATATAAAAATATATAATTTTTATTTTAATTTGAAAACTCATTTAGTTCTTTATCATTTGTTTATCCATACATTGTTTTCAAATTTGGTGATAGGGTATTTTTATTGTTAGGTTGGATTCCCAACCATGTATGAAAAGTTCAATTTAGCTAAACTCTTTTTTTTCTTACTCAATCTAGTTGGAGAGAGATCTTTTAAGTCTTTTAAGTTAATTCAAGAGAGTGTGAAAAAGTGGTAATCTTTGGAAGCAAAAACTAGAGAGAAAATCTGTTGGCAAATTTATCTAGTCATCTCAATAAAATATTGATTCTTGCTTCATTCACCATTGGATCGAACTAAAATTTTTGCAGCACGTTCATGACATATAGTTCATTAGTTTGATCGCTGAGATCGTCAATTGGAAGTTTGTGGTTAGAGAAATTATTCTCTCACAATTACTACTTTTTAGGTTTCTCTTTCTTTGTATTCATATTTGAGAGTATTATTGCTTTAAAGTATTGATCGGTTGTAGGCACTTGTTTGTGTTTTTTTTTACTCTATTATACCATAGCATAATTGATTGGTTTGTGTCCATGGATTTTTACTTTTCACATTGAGAAACTTTTCCCACATTAAAAATATTGGTGTTCTTTTTTGTGATTATTGTTATAATTTTTATTGTTGTTGCTTCTCATAAATTCTTTCAAGTTTGAGAGAATTATTTTCATTGCATACTTTGATATTTTTGGTTGTTGTGTTGTTTCCATCCTAGTGGTTTCAAAGTCTATTTAGGAACTATATTTACTTGTTTGAACGGTAAATATACAAACATAGTTGTTCAGGTGATTTGAAATTTTGGTAATAATCAAATATAAAGTTCTAAAATGGATGAGTAACAAATATACATTGTCATAATAAAAGAAAAAAAATCCAAAAAGGACCGCCACTTTATATAATATTTAAATAATATTTATGATTTCAACCACATATTTATATTCCAGAATAATAAAGGATGCATCACTTCACAAAAAATAAAAAGAGCAAAACAAACATAATATTTTAAGCAAATTGAATGCCTTTCGTATTTCTACTTTCGACATGTTTATTCTTAAACACGAGAGAGCTCATGAAAAATTAATATTAATCATAATTTAAACTAAGAAAAGCATAATGAACATAACTAATGAAAAAAAATAGAAAGAAAAAAGAAAAACACTGTCTTACCCAAATAAGTAACTGAACATATATATATATATATATATATATATATATATATATATATATATATATATAACTTATCTTAAAATGAAATTAAAACTATTTTAAATAATAAAATTATTATTATAATCATTAAAATAATTATTACGTTTATTTTATTACAAATAAATCTTTTGCAAAAAATCATCTCGTTGCCTCTTACTTTGGTCAAGTTGTTCAATGTGACATTTATTTTCGTTAAGTTTTTCATAGTCTAAATTGTTAAAGAAAGATGAATTATGTATTTTACCTATAATTTCATGATTTTTTTAATTAATTAATTATTTATTTAAAAGGTTTTCTTAATTTAGAAAAAGTTGTCCATCAGTGACAATGTTAATACCATGTATTAAGTTAGTATTAATGTCATGTGTGAATATCACATGTAAATGTCTTATATTTAACTAAGTCCCAATTTTTATTATTTTTTTTCAATTTAGTTTCAAATTTTGTTAATTTTTTTTCAATTCAATCTCAATTTCATTTCTCTCTAAATTGATCCTAAATTTATTTTTTATTAAAATTCACATTTTCACTAAATATTTTTTTCATTATTTTAAAATCAACTCTAACTCTATCATTGAAATATAATTATTCTTTGATTCTTTTCTACATGTTAAGAATAGGATTAGAGTTGGTTTAAAAATAATAAAGAAATTTTCTTCTAATTTTAAAAGTAAATTAGAATTTTGTTTCTAATTTTAAAAATAATGAATAATTTTTCAAAAAATTTTAAAATAATAAAGAAATTGTTTTTAATTTTAAAAATAATGAAGAATTTTTCTATTAATTTAAAAATAAAAAAAATTATTTTTAAAAATGATGAAGAAATTCTAATATAATTTCAAAAATAATGAATATTTTTTCTTCTAAAATTTAAAATTGAGAGTGCATTGAACAAAATTAACAAAATTTAAAATTAAATTTAATAAAATTAATGAAAATTAAAATTAAATTGAAAAAGACAATACCACATATATGACATAATGTTGAGTTGATATATAGACAACTTTTTTAAAATTAAAAAGAAGTTAAAAAAAAATAACTAACACGTTTATTGAATTTGTATTCTTTGAATCTATTGGCCATCTCTTTTTATTATCACTATCATTAGGTCTAGATCAGATTCACAGGTGTTTGGACAAATATATTTTATAAAAAATGCTACCAACAAATACTAGGTCATGTATTATTCTTTAAATTTCCGATTTTTTTTTCTGACATAGCACGGAATGTATTTTTATTTTCGAAGATAGCACACTGTGCAATATATTTACCATACTAGCACACTTTTCATTTAAAGATAGCACACTGTGTTTTTATTTTCATTTAAAGTCATTGTGCTGAAAAGTGTGCTAGTATGGTAAATATACTGCACAGTGTGCTATCTTTGAAAATAAAAACACATGCTATGTCAGAAAAAAAATCTTAAATTTCCACCACTTTCTTTTATTAATATAATGCCAAATGTTAAAACTTTTATATCCTTTCAAAATAATTAAATTCATTTTATAATTTGTTTTAATAATAAAATTATACATACATATATATATATATATATATATATATATATATTACAATTTTAATTGAAAATAAAACAAATATAATTGCAAAATATTATTTTAAGTTGTAAGAAAATGTTTTAAGTTACAAGTTTTTGGTGCATATCAAAATATTACATGTCCTAAATGATGGTTACAACAAATAAATAACTTTTATGAATTATGATTTGTTAAACCATATCAATTGTATAATATGAATAAATCGAAGAAAAAAATTTGTTGTATCTAAGATTGAAATTTAATTTTTCTTTTTTATTTTTTTAGTATTATACTAATTATTTATTTTATTATAATAAATAAACATATTAATATTAATAAAAAAAATTAAAAGTACTTGTTATCTTGTGATAACCTTAATTGGGTTTTTTCTTCTGCTTGATTTCATATTAGATCATATACCCAAAAATGTAATATCTTTAAAAAATTCTAATCCTTTATAAAAATAAAAATAAAAGCACTCAAGAAGTGTTGATGAATTGTGGGAGTGTTGGGCCAATATCTCTTAGCACAAAGGAAAAAATAATTGAAATAATGGTGGCTTATGCTATTGGGTTGGCGGTGGCTGTCTTTAGATAACGATGTTATGAAGTCTTTCTACTTACTTTTTTTTTACTAATAGTTGTCTGTTTAAATTTTCTTTTTATCCTAATGTATTTTTCTGTATATGAAATTTAAATAATTTATTATGATTTCAACGACATATTTATATTTTAGAGTACCAAAGGATGCATCAGAAACAAATAAAAAGAGCACACAAATATAACAATTTTAAACAAATTTATTTTTTTTCCTATTCCACATATTTATTTTTAAACAAGAATGATGCTCACAAAAATAATATTAATATTAGCTATAATATAAGCCAAGTAAAACATAATGAACATAAATAATTAAAAATACAAAAAATAGAAACACGGAAGAAAAAACTGTACTGCAAGTGAGTGACTGAAGCTTAGACACATGACTTTATATATATATATAGAGAGAGAGAGAGAGCGAGAGAGAGAGAGAGAGAGAGAGGTTTATATCATAATGTTTTACCTTGTATGAAATTTGACAGTTCTGATTTAATGCATCTGATTCTTTCACAGGGTTGTGTTGATGAAATAATTGTGAAAGGCTTGTAATTAAGAAAAGTTGAAGAAATTAAATAATGAAAAAGAAAGGAAAGGAGATGTGCGAACTGAAAGGTGTGTTGAGAATAGAAGAAAACTTACAGATAATGTTGAACTGAGCTGATATAAGAAAAAGAGTTTTTGAGAGATGGAGTTGGTAGCTTTAGGATTAGACTTCTTTCTAACTCTCACATATTCAACAATGTGAACCAGATTTTAGCACTTGAGAGTATGAGTGAGTGTTGTTACTGAGAAATGAGAATGAATTTAGGGATAGCTTTACAGTGGGTCTCTGATTTGTGGTGATATGAAAAAGTCACATAGATACAGAAGAAGTAACCATGGAAAACAGTGCTGAAATGAATTACTTTATAATTATAAACAAAATGTAAATTCAACAAAAGAATAACTCAAACACATATAGCTTTATATGGGTATCGTTTTTTGACGGGGAATCACCGAGGACAAAATATCCATAACTATCTGTGGATATAATTAATAAAGAAAAGGAATTCAAAAGTAATCCATGATAAACAGGCTAAGTATTCTTTAAAATAAAGAATTCCTTTTGTGGAATTCAAAAGAGAAAGAAAAGTAATCCATGGCTCTTATTTAAACAAAAGAAATGATAAAAAGACCTTTTTTCCGACAAAAGTTAATGGTTCCAGCGTGGTGGGCAATACCATTATAAGTTAATGGTTCCATTTATGATCGAAGACCAAGCTCTCTTTTTGTGCTGCTAAGACAAAAGTTTCCTTGGAATCAACCTTTTCATTTTTTAAATGACCCCATTTCTTTAACTTTATATTGTTTACATCAATATTACCCACATTATCCTCTAAACTTTAGTGATAAGTAAATTTTTGCCATTACACTCTCACAAAGAAAATAAAAAATATTACATTTATGAAATAATGAAAGAAATAAGTTTTTTTTTCAAATAACCAAAAGAGATGTTTCAATCGTTTATTTGTATAACCAAATTTTCTTTTTGTTTTTATTTTGTATGTGTTTATTCGTAAGACAAGTCGACACTTTTTTATAGATTTGTTGTGAGATATTTTCAAGATAATATCGTCTTTAATGTTAACTATGTGTGGACAGAGTTACAGCAGAGAGAATATGACTTTTGGAATTGAAAATAAGGAAATCTGTATTTCATTAACATTATATTAAAGAGTGATACAAAGAAGCATATATAGAAGAAACAGAAAAAGACTTGGTCAAACTACTATGACCGTTATTACAGTTTCAGTTTAAAACACTCAACACACCCCTCCTAAAGTGAAACTACTGAGAGATCTAACTCCAAGGTGTTCTCTCAGTTTCTCGAATCTGTTTTGGCGAAGTGCTTTGGTAAACACATCAGCAACTTGATCCTCCGTTGAGCAATGCAGAAGATCAAGCTTCTTCTTATCAACTTGTTCTCTCAAATAGTGATAACGGGTTTCGATGTGTTTACTACGTCCATGTGCCACGGGATTTCTAGCAAGGCTGATTGCAGATTTGCTGTCTATCAGGAGCTTAACTGGTTTGCAGTAGTTGATCATCAGCTCATCAAGCATCGCCTCAATCCAAGCACACTGACATGCGGTTTCTGACGCAACTACATATTCAGCCTCGCATGAAGACAGCACAACAATGTTTTGCTTCTTCGAGCACCAGCTGAATGCAGCTCCCATGAACTTGAGTACGTATCCAAATGTGCTCTTTCTGTCCAGTTGATCTCCAGACCAATCAGAATCGCTCCATGCTTCCAGTACTCCACTCATTTCATTGTGCTTCTTCGGGTAAAAAAGTCCATAATCTGTTGTTCCCTTTAGGTATCTTAATATGTGTTTGGCAGCACCAAGATGTGATTGTCTAGGATCTCCCATATACCTGTTAATTAGTCCAACACCATAATTGATATCAGGTCTACTATTGCATACATACCTGAGTGAACCCACGATCTGTTTATACAAGGTTGCTTCTACCCTTTCATCCTCTGCTTGTAAAGACAACTTTGTGTTGACCATTATAGGTATACAGGTATTGTTGCAATTCTCCATGCCAAACCACTTCAGAATATCACTTACATACTTCTTTTGATGCACTAGGATTCCACCATCTACACATGAGAATTCTAGTCCAAGAAAATAACCTAGACTTCCGAGATCAGTCATCTCAAAATCTCCTTTCATTTTTTCTTTGAATTCACTGATTTCTTCTTCATTATTACCTGTTATCAATATATCATCTACATACAAACAGATTAATACAATACCATTGTTACTAACCTGTTTTGAGTAGACTCCAAACTCAACCATGCATTTCTTAAATCCATTCTTTATCAGCCAGGAGTTAATGTGAACATTCCACGCCCTTGGTGCTTGCCTAAGTCCATACAAGGCCTTGTTTAGCTTGAGTACTTTCCATTCTTCACCTTTCTTTTCAAAACCGGGAGGCTGTTTCACATATACCTCTTCTTCTAGGGGTCCATTCAAGAAAGCTGATTTCACATCCATCTGAAAAATTTTCCAATCTTTTGCATTTGCAATGGCAACAATAAGTCTTATGGTTTCCAACCTAGCTACTGGGGCGAATACCTCAGTGAAGTCTACTCCTGGTCTTTGAAGGAAGCCTTTAGCCACAAGTCTCGCTTTTAGTTTAGCAACTCTGCCATTCGGTTTAAGCTTGGTTTTAAACACCCATTTTACCTCAATTGCATGCTTGTTCTCGGGTAATTCAGTCATGGTCCATGTTCCATTCTTTTCAATTGCAGCTAGCTCCTCTATCATTGCTTCCTTCCATTCTTGTTTTTCAATTGCTTGTTCCCATGACAGCACTTCAGTATCAGCAACAAAAGTATAATAAGCGATTTCTCCTGTTTCTGTAACTTGATTATCACTAAATACTTCATGATCTGCAAGTCTTGTTGATGGAAATCTAGTTCTCTGTGACCTTCTAGTGTTATTATCACTGCTTGTAGCCCTGATCTCATTACCTGTATTCGTTTGGCCATTATCTTCTCCTTCTTTTTCTTCTAACCAACTGGTCATCAATCTGTCAGGATTTGATTCAGCCTCTTTCCAATCATATGATGTTGATTCATCTACCAGAACATCTCTACTAATCACTATTTCTTTCTTTCTCGGATTGAACAATCTGTATGCGCCTGTGTTGTGATAGCCAACCAATATTAATGTCTCACTCTTGTCTTCTAGTTTTTTTCTCTTTTCATCTAGGATATGCTTGTGACATACAGATCCAAATACCTTCAAATGTTTTGCAGATGGCTTGATTCCTGACCAAGCTTCTTCTTGAGTAGTGTTTTTCAAGACTCTTGTTGGACATCTATTTAGAAGATAGGCAGCTGTAACAACAGCTTCTCCCCAGAGACTATGTGGAAGCTTCTTTCCTTTCAGAAGACATCTTGTCATCTCAACCAAAGTCCTATTTCTTCGTTCAGCCAATCCATTGTGCTGTGGAGTATAGGGTGCAATGACTTCACGGATTATTCCTTTTTCTTCACAAAAACTGTTCATCTCATTAGAGTTAAATTCTCCTCCACCGTCAGTTCGTAAAAGCTTCACCTTCAGCTCAGATTGACGCTCAACCAATGCACAAAATTTAACAAAAGTTAAGAAAACTTCCTTTTTCTCTTTCAGCAAATAAACCCATAATTTTCTTGTCCACTCATCAACAAAGAGAAGAAAATATTTGTTACCTCCATATGTGACTATTTCGAATGGTCCACAAACATCTGCATATACAACTTTAAGTGGCTGCTTTGCGCATTTAGGAGCTGAATTTCCAAACTTTGATCTGGTTTGTTTTCCCAGTATACATCCTTCACAGATCTTAGTAGGAGTAGAGATTACAGGTACTCCTTTTACAAGCTCCTTGGTGTTTATCAAACTTAAACTCTTAAAGTTTAAGTGACCAAATCTATAATGTCACCTCCAACTTTCTTCTTCTATACTCATAGCTGATAAGCATTGTATGGATGTTGCATTGAGATTGACTTTGAACGTTCTGTTCTTTGAAATGGGAGCCTTAATAATCAGGCGTTTCCTCCTATCAAACACTTCTATCGAATTTCCTCTCGTGCTCATGGTATAACCTTTTTCCATTAGCTGCCCGAGACTCAACAAGTTGCTTTTCATTGTTGGGACAAATAGAACTCCATCCATATATGCGGTCTCACCATTCTTGCATGTGAGAACCACTCTTCCGACTCCTTCTGCCATCACAACATTGTCATCTGCAAATCGTATTTTGCTCTTCTTTCTTGAATCCAGATCGACAAGCCATTCTTTTCTACCGGTCATGTGGTTTGAGCATCCGATATCAAGATACCAACATTGATCATTCTCAGTGTTTTCTTGATGATTGTCAGATAACATTGCTTGATCATTTATCACTTTTGCTTCTGCATGTCGTGATTGATCTGCATGTAACACGTTAGTAAAATCTTGCTTCGTGTCAAGAAGGTACGAAGCAACTGGAGACGACACGCAAACATCATCTGCACAACGTTTTTCTTTAACAACTGAACTCTCATTATTTTTGTCTTTGTCACGTGTTGCATCTGATGTCCACACGTCATTACCAAACCCACAACATTTGTCATGTGTCTTCATCATCATTTTATTGTTGTCATCACTTTGAATTTCATCTGCAACATTCATCAATACCACATATTCTGAGTCTGAATCACCATTTTCTTGTGCCAAATTCGCTTCACTATCATTCTTGTTTTTCTTGGCAGAGTCATTGTGCCAACATTCCGAAGAGTAGTGTCCATATTTTTTGCATGTGTAGCACTGGATATTTCGTTTGTCAACCCCTTTTCTACCTCTTCCTCTCGTGCTTTTGCCTCCACGATCTCCTTCTTGTTGATCATCAGTAATTTCTTCTTCATTTTGATCGGTTGATCTCCAATTTCTTCCTTTGTTGCGGCCACCACCACGCGATCTCCCTCTGCCTCTGCCATGGTTCTTGTAACCTTGCTTCGTTCTTGCTTGGAACGCTTGATTCGTTGCTTGTGTTGCTGTTGCTTTCTCAGCATTCTTCCTTTCCAACAGTCTCTGTTCATGTGCGACGAGTGAATTCTGTAATTCCTCTATCTTTAACGTATCAAGATCTTTACATTCCTCAATAGTGATCACAATGTGATCATACTGAGGTGTCAAAGTGCGCAAGACTTTCTCAATCAGTTTTCTGTCTTTTACAATTTTTCCACATGCCCTCATATCATTGACCAATGTTTGGATTCTTCCCATATATTCTATTACAGTTTCTTCTGCACCCATCCCCAGAAGTTCATTCTGACGCTGTAATGCTTGTAAACGTACATTTTTTACTTTGCCAGTATTTCCATATCCTTCTTGAAGAATGTCCCAAACTTCCTTGGCTGTAGATGCTTTAGAAACCTTCTGAAAAATGGTTGGAGAAATGCATTGATGCAGAAGCATTCTTGCTTTGCAGTCTAGACGTCGTTCTTCTTTGTGAAGTTTCTTCGCTACTGCTATATCATCTTCCTTGACTCCTTTAATTCCAAGTTTCACGACTTCATCAACTTCTTGATACCCCAAAATTGCCTCCATTTTAACACACCAGTCATCATAGTCTTTTCCATCAAAGACTGGGAGGTTGTTGTGTATCATGCTTGCCATCGCACCACTCTTGGTCGTCCCCAAGGTTCTGTAAATTTTTCCCGAATCGAAACTAAAGCTCTGGATACCACTGTTAACTATGTGTGGACAGAGTTACAGCAGAGAGAATATGACTTTTGGAATTGAAAATAAGGAAATCTGTATTTCATTAACATTATATTAAAGAGTGATACAAAGAAGCATATATAGAAGAAACAGAAAAAGACTTGGTCAAACTACTGTGACCGTTATTACAGTTTCAGTTTAAAACACTCAACATTTATCTCTACCAGTGTCAATATTCTCCTTTGAATTAATGTTCCGAAAAAAAAAACAATTGGTTGGATAAAACAAAACAACACAAGAATGTGATTTGTTTAACTTGTTGACAAGAAAAAAATTACAGTTCAATGTAAGAACAAATAAAACACGTAGTGAAAGGGATATAGTACCTACACCTTCAATAGGAGATAAGACTCCATTGACATTAATAATAACAATTTTAGAACAATTATGGGGAAAATTAGTAAATTTGTGAGGATTACAAGTCATATGATTAGTAGCACCTGAATCAATTCTCCAATCAATATCTCTAGTAACATAAAGATTAAGAGTGGAGTTAGATATACCTAACTTGGTCACAAATCCATTAGAAATATGGCTCTTGGAAACCACCTTTTGGATGCTAATCTGGATAGCCATAGAGTTTAAAACTTGTCTCCATGACATGATTATTTCTCTTGCAATGGATATACAATATTTGATTGCCTAATATTTGCTAATAGAATACTTGATATATTTTAACACATTAAAAATTGTAAATGTGAAGTAAACGACAAACATTTATGGTAATATTTTTTTAATACCTTTCCATTGAAGAGCGAAAGGAAACCATAGTTAGTTTGTTCAAATAGATACTGAGGTAATTTCCTTTATCTCCCTGTTTGGCACTGGTCTTCAAATGATTCAGATTAAAGGCAACGAGGAAACTCGATCTTCTCAGCTTCAATAGCATTGGCATTATATGATTTTCCTTCAACAGAAACAATCTCCTTCAAAGAATCACAATCACACTGCAATTCTTTCAAGAAGGCCCAAACATTCAATCATTGAAAAAGAGGAAACATTTTTCAATTGACCACATGTTTTAATATTTATGATCTTTAATCTGCTGAAAGAGTCCTTTGAAAGCTTATTGTCATATATTTACTGTTGATTTTTGTTGAATAAACTTAAATTAATAAGGTGGTTTGTATATGCTCAGGAAGATCATTGAAATCACAATATTGTAAGAAAATAGTGTGGTAAAACTGCTGATCAAATCTCAAACCATAATTTCCTGAGGCATGTAGATCACTGTCCTTAAGGACTTATCCGCGATGTATTGCGCAAGTCCCCTCAGGATACAACAAGAACTTCTCGAAATATATTCGAGGATCACAGAACTAGCAAGAAACTCTAATAGAGTTTATACCCAGGATAATTTTTAGAGGAGGAAAATAAGAAAGAAGAATGAGAGAAGACTTATTTAATATGTGTTTTGGAATAGAGAAAGAGTTCTCTATTTATAGAGTTAGGGAAGAATAAAATCAATAAAAGACAATAAAAACAATAAATAATTTGACCGTTTCAGCACTTAAAAATTTGACTGTTGCCTAAAAAATATTAACGTTGCAAAAGTTTATGGACGTTGCACAACTTTCAATTGCAATAAAATAATAATATTTTACAACAATCCCCCACTTATTCCAAAAGAAAGTTGAGAGAAAAATAAAAGAAACTTTTATCCTAGGTCTCATAAGATGTAATGCATCAAAGCTGGTATAGCAAGCTATATGAACTAGTCTTAGATTGAGATACTTAACACAGTGTAATTGGTATAACAAGCTATATGAACCAAAGACACTTGACGTGTGTTAGAGGTTTATCAATCACAATACACCCCACAATCCTTGTTGTTATCGTTGTGTTGTGCTTACTAGGCCATGCGCGCGCCCGGTATTCATGAGTGCTCTAGAGATCATGCTAAGATCTCATGTAAGCGGCCCCACTTGACACTCATATAAGTGATTTCATCAAGTGTATGCTGCAAATCATACACCACCCATAAGAGATATGAAAATCATTAAAAACTTTGGTTAAGCTAAAATTCTTTCACCATGTAGAATTTTAATGACAAAGTTTAACCTCTCAATAATGCAGTCTCTAGCACTTTCACACACCATAGGAAGGGACATAATTGATTAAAATCAATTTAGTGCTATCAGAACTAACAAGTGACTTGTTTTACCCATATGAACCTTATTCATGGGATCTCCAATCACAAAGGTTGGGTTACCATCACTTGTTTGTTTGCAAGTGGCTTAAGTCCCATTACCCTCGATGTTTCTAAGATCATATTTCTTCCCAAGGGTTTTGTCAGAGGATCTGCTATATTCCATTCTGACTTCACATAGTCAATGGAAATAGTTCCACTCTTTAGCAGCTGCTTCACCAAATTATGTCTCAATTGTATATGTCTATTCTCTCCATTGTAATTCTTGTTTTTAGCTATAGCTATTGTCAATTGGCAATCATAGTGTATTTATACCGATGGGGTTGGTTTCATTCCTTGCAATAATAGTTTGCCTAGCTGATCCCCATATAATCGCACTACTCCGAAGTGTGAATACATAACCACTAGTGAATTTTGTCTCGTCTGAATCAGAGATCCAGTTAGCATCATTGTACCCTTATAGTACAACGGGAAATCCACTATATTTATTAGGACATTAAGTGTACTTACTCAGTCTACTTACTGCATAAACAATATCAAATCTAGAAAAACTCATTAAGTGCAGTAAGCTCTCAATTATCTGGGCATACTGAGGCTGAGATAATGATTCTCCTTTATTTTTCATTAATTTAGAATTAACATCATAAGGGGTACTCACGGGTTTGAAATCATAATACCCAAACTTCTTAAAAAGTTTCTCAATGTATTGTTCTTAGGATAGTAATATACTATCTCCACATGTACAAAAAATTAACATGTCATTCACATACAAACATATAATAACATAATCACCATTTTTCAAATTTTGAATACATACATGTATCAACATTAGGCGAAAAACCAAATTTTTTTTTCAAGTAATTAAATAACATTACCTACACTCATATATTTTTTTTTAAAAGAGAACTGTCATTTAATAAAACAACCTGAAAATTCATACAACAACAATTCATAATATAATATTATAAATTATCATGGTTATGAACATTTCCAACTATCATCTTTCTCTTTTATACATATCATTCAATTTGACAATTCATTTCTACCAATCATACTCACCTTATTTCACATAAGCCAAATTAACATTAAATTAGCATTGAATATCTTAGCTTCAAAATGTATCTCACATCAAAATTATTTTCTGATTGGTTTTTCATAAAATAAAAAAAAAATCCATATGCTTGTTTATAATGCACCAAAAAGCATATAAAATAATCACCAACGCATCCTTGTACATTTCAACAATTTTTAAAGCCCAACAAAAACTTTCTAATCAAGAATTAACATCACACATGAAGTAGTTTTCCAATCCGTTAATCCAAAGAAAACAGTTGTTATAAATTCCAATAGCTTAACTCTATAATAACCAATTTATATTACCGAACCGTTTCCAAAGTTTAAATACTATAATGGTTATTATAACTACACCAAAACATATACAACATATCAACTCATTAGCCTAGAATTTCAACATGTTTAAAAACCCAAAGGAGATTCACTTTCACAACCCGAAACCATAATGCTTCTTTCTTTCTGCAACCCCATTTTGTTGAGGGGTATTAACACAGGTTAGTTCATGAACAATACCATTATGAGACAAAAAATTAAGAAATTCATTATTCACATATTCAGTACCATTATCAGACCTATTTTTTTTTGATATTTTTTCCAAATTGATTTTGGACAAGATGGAAAAAATTAACAAAAATTTGAAAAACTTCGGATTTATTTTTCATAAGGTATGTCTATGTGACACGAGTACAATCGTCAATAAAGGTAACGAACCATCTGGCTCCAAAAATAGAATCTATGACAGGACCCCAAACATCAGAATGAATTAAATCAAATGGAGAAATACTCTTTTTATGACTAATAGGATAAGATGCACGATGATGTTTTGAAAATTGACAAATATCACAATTAAAAGACTCAACAGATTCTTTGGTAAACAAGTGGGGAAATAAGGACTTGATAAGACTGAATGAAGGATAAGTCTTTGATGATGTAACCATATTTGGGATTTTGCCCACGTCTCAGATGTTGCTTGTTGACTCATGATTTTCGTGTTGCTTTCGTCATCAAACTCTAAAAAATACAACCCACTATGCTCTTTAGCAGTTAAAATTGTCTTCCCTGTGGCAAGGTCCTGAAAAACACAATAAGTTGGAAAAAATGTTACTGAGCAATTTCAATCCTTTGTGAGTTTTTGCACAGAGATAAGATTGTTAGCTAATTGAGGAACATGTAAAACATCCTTCAATACAATAGATGAGTGCAAAATTATATTCCCATAGTCGCATATAGGTATACACTGACCATTCGCAATTGTAATAAGTTGTTCTTTATTTCTTTTACCATATGAGTCGAAGGACACACTAAAAGGTGTCATATGATCAGGTGCACCCGAATCAAGGATCTAAATACCTTGAGACACATGATCAACAGTATTGAGGCAAATCTTACCTTTTATGGACAAAGTGCATGATCCAGAGGACTTACTCATTGATTCATCCATTGCTATCAAAGGAATAATTTTTACTTTAGAAATCCCGTAGAACGCAACGAGGAGTCTCCAAGACGATAACGGTGTATGGGTCACACCGAGAAAAAAAGGAGCAGAACTTAAAAAACCAGATTTATTCAAGAAAAGGTCAAACGGGTCGTCACAAACCCTAGGAATAGACTCAGGAGTCTCCGGTGACTCTTCTGTAGCGGCGACGACGAGTCTTCATGAAGGATCTTGTCATCAATAGAGCAGAAAGAAGAGTCAAAAGGGAATGAGTTGAATGTTAAGCGTATAAGGGATTATAGGCACAAGGTTGAGGTGGAGCTGTCTAACACTTGCAGTGATATTATGATAATTTTAAATGAGCATCTTATCCCATCCACTAATATTGCGGGGTCCACGATGTTTTATTATAAGATGAAAGGAGTCCATTACCGGTATTTGGCAGAATTCAAAGCTGGTAATAAAAAAATTGTGGTAGCAGAGCAGTCACTTAAAGCATATCAGACAGCTGCTACTATTGAGAGTGAATTATAACTTACACATTCTATATGTTTGGGTCTGACTCTAAATTTCTCCATGTTTTATTATGAGATAATGAATTCGCCTGAAAGGGCCTGCCATCTTGCTAAGCAAGCGTTTGGTGTTGCCTATGCTGTGACTGAGTGGGCAACCGGCCAAGAGCAACCAAATACTGTTGGTGGTACAATGATGAGTGGACTAAGAGAAGCTGTTAGCATAATTGACGTTTTGAGCACTGAAAAGGATTATATGGCTGAGGTAGAAGCATTGGAAGCTACACGGGGACAGTCAGACACCGAAAAGGATGAAGTGAGAGATATAATAAGGAGACTTGATGCAATGTGGTTAGCCGAATCTTCCCTTACTAAGTCCATTTATGAAATGCTGAAAGTTACTAGAATTCAAGAAGAATGGAAGATATTGGAGGAGAATTTGCCACCACCCAAGCCTCCCAACTTGAATTGGAGGGCGTCACCTGGGAAGAGAAGCATTACGGCAAATAACAGTTCCCTAACTTCAACCTTGAGGACAAGATTGATTTTGAGGGGTGGAGTAATGTTAGGAATAAAAGAGAATAAGTTAGACACGTGTAAGGAGAGTAGTATGTTTAGTTTGTTAGAAGAGAGAGAGTGTATAAATAATAAATCGAATAGGAGGAGAGGTGATCATATAATTTTTGACTTTGGGTATAAACTGAATTGTTTTCAGTGGAGGAAGGGAGGCTTCCTTGAGGGAGAAATTCTTCCTTAAGGGAGAAATTCTGTGTGTGTGAGTTGATTCTCATTTGTTACGGTCCCTGGGTAAAGGAACCTAACACCATCAAGCAACACCAAGCTCGTCTATTATAGTTGTATGTGAATCAGTCCCAACCACACTGTCAGGATAGAGGAGGCCCTCATTGTTGAATTCAACCCTTCCTAGATATTCAAGATGACCTGGAATTGAAGACATCAAACCAAAAGTCCCCAACATAAATTAAAAATGAACAACTAAATTCAATGAAGTCATTTAGCATATATATTTCCAAATTAGCCAATTTTTATGTTTAACTGTGAAGAAAATGAATATTATGAAGTATATTTGATAAAATTATTGTATGCACCAGTAATAATTCTAGAGAAATATAATTTTTTATTGTATGAATTTATATTTCTCTAGAATTATTAAAATTCATACAATAATTTATATTTAAAAGTATATTCAATGAATATTATAAAGTATATTACTGGTATGAAGTCATTTAGCATATAATTATTGTATGAATTTTAAAATTCATACCAGTAATAATTCATTAAAATTTTGAAAATAATCCCTGAAAAATTCTCGATTTTTGTAGTGTTCATTCTAGAGAAATATAAATTTGACCAACTAAAACTGAGCTAAACTACCCTAACACCCAATAATTTTCTCGCTTCTGAAAATTATCTCGGCTGAATCTTTTCAATAGCGTCTTCTGATAGTGGTTCTTCAGCCTTAAATAACTGCAAAAGGTAAGAATTTAACATTACCACAATAAACAATAAAAACTATAATTAATCTAAATTATTAAAGAAAAACAAAACCTACATTACCGGTGTCCATGAATTCCTAATCTTTGCAGAGATTATGGTTGGCATCCAGTAATAGTCACCTTTGTTTATTTCACTAAAATGAATATAAAAAAATAAATCACTACATGACATGATTATTATTATTATGGAAACTAATATGTGCTTTAGAAGATTCAAGGAATGTAAATTATAAATATACTTATGGGTAAAATATATTGGAATGAAATATGTTTTTTCTCCCACTATAATGTTATAAATTTGTTTTTAATATCTCTTAAATTCTGTGTCCAGATTTAATATCTGCATATAGTATATTTTTTAATGAATGTACTTTCAATGCAAAGAAACATCTTATTTTCTTCATTGCACCGTGAAAAAGAAAACTGAACTAAAAAATTTTAATGTATTATTTGGCCTATAGAGCATATGCAACTAACTAAAATTCAAACCACACAATAGATAATTAATAACAATGTAGGTAAATGTTAGACGTAAAACCACTTGAAAACAAGATTTAACATTAACCTTTATTCAGACGTTTAATTATCACCAACACTGCTCCCTCTATCAATTGATTCCATGACAGAATCCTCCTCAACCTAAAACCAAATTAAAAGAATAATTAATACAAGTATCCTTTCAACATATTTTCAAAATGGGTTAAATGTGATTTTTGAACATTTTGCATTATTGGAATTAACTTGCCCTTTTTATTTTGCTCCAGTTAGTTCAAGTACTTTCATATCAATTTGAAGCAGTGTTTCATATACAGGGAATGGGAAAAGTATGGAGCAAAATATCAAACACGAACAATATTAATCCAACCATAGGGAAATCATAAAAATTGCAGTATAGCAGGAAGATGCATAGCTACATTTGGAAATATGTTGCAGAGGGTGTTAGGAAACTACTTGTATATAGGAGAAGAGAAACGTTTCACAGCCTAACTGTCAAGGCAGTTAGGAAGAAGTCTGTATAAAAGGGGCTGGGGTGCGTTGGGAGAGTTTAGTTTTGGAGTCTTATTGATTGTGCTGGAACTCGTGGAGTTTTGTGGGGAGAGGTTAAGCTCTCTGAGTACTTTGTATTCATCGTTTTCTTGATTCTTTTGCAATAAAAGGAGGCTGTACAATTCAGAGGAATTGTTTTGTGTTGTGTTTCGAGTGTTTTCCATAGGTTCTTGATTAAAAGAACCTATCATTTGGTCCGACCGACCGGATCGAGAAGGAGAGGAACCAGTGATGGGTAGCAAGACGGAGGGGAGATTAGATAACTTGGAGATCACGGTGGAGGGAATCAAAGAGGAGACCGCCGCGATCAGACGCGATTTACAGCAAATGATGAGGTTGATGAGTGAAGGTCCGAACCATCAAGGGGGTGGTTCTGAGGGGAGCAGCAGTTCAGGGAATGAAAACCTCGGGAGGGGCGATACTGGGGAATACCACATAACTGGAGGAAGAAGGTGGAATTGCCATCCTTTGAAGGCAGAGACCCATATGTTTGGATTAATCGAGCTGAAAGATTCTTCGACATCCAGAAAGTGGCTGAGGAGGACAAAGTCGAACTCGTTTACATTAGCATGAAAGGGAGCGCGAGTTATTGGTTCAAGTATTGGCGGGAGAAAACCAAGAATCGGACATGGATGGGTTTGAAGGCTGGGTTGATTAATCGCTTTGGTGGTGGGTTCCGGGGAATCGTCTACGAACAGATGGCCACATTGAGGCAAGAGGGCACGGTGGAAGAGTTTGTGAGGAGTTTTGATATATTACTGGGTCAGACCCAGGGATTGTCGGAGGAGTTGATTCTGGGATTCTTCCTCGCAGGGTTGCGAGACAAAATTAAGGGGCAAGTCAGAATCCAAGATACCCAAGAATTGATGGTAGCGATTAGGGTGGCGAGAGACGTGGAAGACGCGATAAACCATGCATGCGGAGGAGTGTGGAACGAGGTCAAGGTGAATCACACGGGTACACGAACCTCTGCGTCGATCGTGAGGAGCGACGGAGATCGCAGTTTCGCGACGCGGACTGGTGGGACAGAGGGAGTTGTTCCGGCCAGGAGAGAAAGGTCGACGATGGCCAATAGCACCAACGCGAGGGGTAATAACCCAGCCGGAGGAGAAAACAAGGGTCGGATGGTCAGAAACTTACCATATCCAGAGTTTCTGAAGAGGCGGGAAGAAGGAAGGTGTTTTCAATGCGGGGGCCCATTTACTCCAGGCCATCGATGTTCGGAGAAGAGCTTGAGAGTATTGCTGCTAGCGGAAGACGAGGAGGATGAGGCTGGTGTGGGGGAAGAACAGGAGACGAAACCCATGGAATTGTCGGTGTGTTTGGCGGAAGGGCTGACGCCTCCCAAAACCATGAAGTTGACCGGGTTGATAGGAGAACGACGAGTGGTAGTCTTATTGACAGCGGAGCTAGCCACAACTTCATTAGCCGGAGGGTGGTGGAGGAACTGGGACTTCCGATGGCAGAAACACCCACTTACGCCGTGAGCTTGGGTGACGGGTGTAAGAAATGGACGAGTGGACGTTGCGAGAAAGTGGAATTGAAGCTGGGAAATGTGAAGGTGGAGGAAGATATGTATGTGTTTGAACTAGGAGGAGTTGATCTGATATTGGGTATTGCATGGTTAGCACAATTGGAGGAAATGGTTATTAACTGGAGAGATATGTCCATGCAATACGTCGTGGATGGAGAGAAGATGAAGATTAACGGAGACCCAGCCCTGGCCCGACAGCTGGTAGAGCCAGGCGCACTAGCAAAAATCATGGATGCTGAGTCATGGTTCTTGGTTTGGGAAATATGCGTAGTGGAACCAAGGGCAGACGGTGACATGATGGATGATTTGACATAACAGCAGCAGGCTGAAATCAGAGCAGTTCTGCATGCCCATTACAAGGTGTTCCGGGAGAGAGAAAATTTGCCTCCACTTTGTGATATAAAGCATCATTACAGAAAAAAATTTGAGACTTGGAAACTGGGTTTGATCGAGAGAAAAATAATTAAGGTCTGAAGGGATCTTGAGACAGGTGGTGGGAGAACCAAGAACAACAAAACAGAGGAAAACTACACTGTGCATGAGTCTTTTAATCTTTACGAAGTTGATACCCATGGGACATCATGGCTGGTTCCTATGTTTGGGGTTGCTAATATTGTTGTTTCTGTTATTTGCATGTACATCAACAATTGTCTCAAAAATAACTTCGGTCCCCATGGTGGCTGCGTGGCTAAGTTTCTTGGAAGGTTCTCTTTCGAACCTATGCAGGAGAACTCGTTGCCGAAGAACTCATTGTTTGGTCTTTCTTCTTCAACATTGACTGAGATGGGAGCCCTTTGGTGGGATAATGCTGGGAACGAGCATCAAGGATGGAGACTAGACACTTGCATTTGGTTATACGCTGGAATTATTCGTTTGCTCACTATCATGTTGAGTCTGGTATCATTGGGATACGTCTGGAACAGTAATTCGGCCTGGGAGAATGGGAGTTATATACTGGAGATTATCTCCTGGGTTCAACCTTGAGGACAAGGTTGTTAAAGGAGAGGGGAGTAATGTTAGGAAACTACTTGTATATAGGAGAAGAGAAACGTTTCACAGCTTAACTGTCAAGGCAGTTAGGAAGAAGTCTGTATAAAAGGGGCTGGGGTGCGTTGGGAGAGTTTAGTTTTGGAGTCTTATTGATTGTGCTGGAACTCGTGGAGTTCTGTGGGGAGAGGTTAAGCTCTCTGAGTACTTTGTATTCATCGTTTTCTTGATTCTTTTGCAATAAAAGGAGGTTGTACAATTCAGAGGAATTGTTCTGTGTTGTGTTTCGAGTGTTTTTCATAGGTTCTTGATTAAAAGAACCTATCAGAGGGTGTGAATGTACGTTTAAAAAATGAAAATCGATATTATAATATATTTTTGGTTCCTCAGATGTATCCTTTTTTCACGACGAACTTGTTTTAAGCATAAATATGTTTTAAGCATAAAATACAGCATAATTGCAATATGGACAGACCTATAAGTGTGACATTAAGCTTATAAACATACAACAATTCAATTTTCCAAAATGAATTCCGCACCTGTTTGTGACACAAGTTCTTGATTGTAGTGTTGAGATCATCGTTGAAGGTTAACTCAAAATCTCCAATCGAACTTCCAACCCCAGAAAAAAATGGTGCATTTATGTCTCCTTGAGAGAAAGTCTTCATATTGGGGCATTTAGATATCGTTACTTTTTTTAAACGTGAAAATAGCAACGTGGCTTTCCCTGAATAAAAGCTTCCAAGCAATGGTAAGGAATCCAGATTTAATATTTTGAGCCATCCAAATATGATCTCATGAGAAGCATCTTCATTTTGATTTTTGACTATTTCTTTTATTGATCCACAATTTTGTATAGATAGGTGCACAAGTTGCACCAAGCTTTTGGCAACGGAAAATGTGAATAGATACTCCACCCTTTTACAGTCTGTCACATGCAACAATTTCATATTCATGAAAGATACTGCACCAGACACTAATTTTACTACTTGCGGACACTCAATAAGCTCTAATGATTCAAGTCTTTCAGAGTATGGTTTTACCAATGGGTGCTCTAACCCTATAGACTTCAACTCTTCAAGGTTATCTAGGGTTAAATGTTTCAATCTGGAAAGTATTTTATCATGAACTTTGAGCTTTTCATAGGGAAATATCTCCGTCAGACCAAAGTAACCCGACAGTTTAAGATGTTCTGTTACGATCTAAGGTAGGGGTAATAATAAGAGTTAGAAAGTATATGAGCAGAGAGAATATATAGTATAAGTTAATTAGAGTAAATAAATATATATTTAGGGAAATATTCAATATAAGATATTTATAATTAAGGATATATGTAGGATAATATACGGAGAGATATTTATATTAAATATAGGGATATTTATATTAAATATAGGGATATTTATATTAAATATAGGGATATTTATATTAAATATTGAATATTAAATATAGGGATATTTATATTAAATATTGAATATTAAATATAGGGATATTTATATTAAATATTAAATATAAGGATATTTATATTAAATGCAGATATATTCTAGAGGAATATTTAATAAGAGATGGGCGGGAAATAATTAATATAAATAAGGGTAGAGTCTAGGGTTAAAAGGATGCTTTTGATTATTGAGTTTTGTGACAGACATTATTGTCTTGTGAGGGAGGTTATGCTCTCGAAGTAATTGAAGGAGGTTATGCTCCCAATTATTGTTTACCTTTGTTTATTCAGATATTATCATCAATAAAAGAGATTCATTTATCCAATATCATTCGTTTATTGTTTTGTTACGTGTGAGAGAGTGTGAAAGGTTATATTTGGTTAGTTTACGTACTCAGGTACGTAACAATTGGTCCGACCTGCCGGATCCTAATAGAGACGAGTGAAAGACATCATGGAGGGAAGAATAAATGCAGTTGAAGGGAAACTGGAGAGCATGGAGCAGAGACTAAAGAACATGGAGTTCTCCCTAAGGAGGTTGAAGGCAGAGTTGAGTGAAATACGCCATGAAGTCCAAGCTCCAAATGGGAAGGGACTGCTGGAACCGAACGATAGTGGACTAAAGGATTCGAACGTGGTCGAACTGCCAGAACTGAACGATAGTAGACTGCTGAATCTGAACGCGAAAGAACGGACGGAACCTATAGAGAGAGGACTTACCGAGCCGAACGGGAGGAGACGGCCAGAACCGAGCGTGAGAAAACTACCTGAACCAAACGGTCTAGTATTGGAAGGAAGAATGAAGGCTTTGGAAGGAAGGGCAAATGGAAGAATCAATACCTTGGAAAGAACAATGGAGTCTGTGAAGAGATGGGCCGACAAAAAGAACAGGGGGCTTGCAGTGTTTGGTACACTGGCAGAAGGAAAAGAGCGACGTGAAGTACTGAAAGACATTGAAAACCATTCCCTCAGGGCTTATGATTTAGGAGAAGTGGTAACCATAATGCTGGACGAAGAATGGAAGACATTAGAGAAGGTTTTACCACCACCCGAACCTCCAGACATGAATTGATGAGGAGCCATGAGATCTAGCTCTCCGTTTCCAACCTTGAGGACAAGGTTGTTTTGCAGCGGGGTGTAATGTTACGATCTAAGGTAGGGGTAATAATAAGAGTTAGAAAGTATATGAGCAGAGAGAATATATAGTATAAGTTAATTAGAGTAAATAAATATATATTTAGGGAAATATTCAATATAAGATATTTATAATTAAGGATATATGTAGGATAATATACGGAGAGATATTTATATTAAATATAGGGATATTTATATTAAATATAGGGATATTTATATTAAATATTGAATATTAAATATAGGGATATTTATATTAAATATTGAATATTAAATATAGGGATATTTATATTAAATATTAAATATAAGGATATTTATATTAAATGCAGATATATTCTAGAGGAATATTTAATAAGAGATGGGCGGGAAATAATTAATATAAATAAGGGTAGAGTCTAGGGTTAAAAGGATGCTTTTGATTATTGAGTTTTGTGACAGACATTATTGTCTTGTGAGGGAGGTTATGCTCTCGAAGTAATTGAAGGAGGTTATGCTCCCAATTATTGTTTACCTTTGTTTATTCAGATATTATCATCAATAAAAGAGATTCATTTATCCAATATCATTCGTTTATTGTTTTGTTACGTGTGAGAGAGTGTGAAAGGTTATATTTGGTTAGTTTACGTACTCAGGTACGTAACATGTTCTAAACTGGGTACCTTGAGAAGGAAATCAAAAGGCAGAGTATCTTTCCTGTTGTCTTTATCGTCATCCTCTTGGCATAGCAGAAGAAGATTTAATTTGCGAAAGAGGTCTTGTGGCAAATTTGCATGGCTCAACAAGATAATGCTTTCTTCATTGACGGTCAATTCCTTCAGTTTGGGAACAACCTAGCAAAGTCAAACAAATTCCAAAGAAAATGGTGGCAGTTAGAAGGAGGAGTTGATAAGAAGAGGAAATGAAAAAAGTTGGGATTCAAAAAGGATAAAGCTGCACCTTTTCAATCAAGAAAAGAGGGTGTTGAAGACGGCTAATTGTAATTGTAGAACTAACTTGAATTTCTATAACCGATTCTTTGTGACTATCATGAAATTCCGATGTGAATAACTTTAACTTAGGACAATAGGAAACGTCTAAGGTTTCTAACAAGGGGCATACCAGATGATGTTTTCCAGGATAAAAGCAACTAAGTCGTGGCAGCCTAAAAAGAATCAAAAACGACAAACAAGGGAATTTGAACATTTTAGTTGTTTCAAGCTCTATTTCATCATCCTTTCCAACAATATCTACCAACTTCTCACAATTCTCTATATCAAGTTCCTCAAGCTTGACAAGATTTCTGGCAAGGGATGAAGGGAACAGTGCTTCCAACTCTCCACAATCAGAGACAAACACTTCTTCCAAATTGGGAAAGCTGACAATTCCTCGAGGATTTTTGTTCCATACACACTTCAAATTTGGCAGGGTATCTAAAGTAAGCTTTTTCAATCGAGACACTATTCCCTTTTTCTCCGTGTCAAGATCATTTACATCAAATATTTTCCCCATTTCCTTGCAGCTTTTTACCTCCAATTCTTCCAAGCTCTTTAAGCAAAGAAGTACTTGAGATGGAATCAGATGATCCTTTGTCACGTTGTTCACCACCAATGATCTTAAACTGCTAAAATTATTATCAGGAAACGCAGCTTTGCTGTGCAAAATTTTCTCCAGCTTAGAATCATCTGCAAGAGTTAAATGCTTTGAATGTTCATCCGAAACCTGTGAAAATGAAGAAATGAGAAAAGTATATTTGGCAAGACAGATATAAAATCTTGAAAAGGATAACAGCAAGTCAATTATATCATTTGTTATGTGTGTGTGCATGTATGTATATATACATTTGTGTGTATGTATATATAATTAAAATATTTCTCCCATTAAATAATTAAAATATACATACATTTTTAATATCAAGACATGACATCCACATTTTTTGTGATTTTTGCAAAACTATTAGATTAGAACATTAAATTTAGGAACGATTATGTAAGAGGATTGTGTCTACAATGTTGTTTAGTTATGAGTTCTTTGTAATCACTCAAGGTTATATCTAATTCGTTTTCATGTTACATTTGGATTCTCTTGATGATATGCTTAGATGATTTAAGAGTAAAATTTCTATTTTTATAAAGTTCGAATAGAAGATATGGTCAATTATGGACAATGACACTAATAGTACATAAATTAGCATTTTCTAAGTGATATAATAATAAGCAAACGAGCACATTTAAAAATCGTACCCTGATAGAAACATAAAACCTTGTTTGTAGTCAAACAAATGTGCTTTACATGCTAAAACATAAAATTAAGCATATTAAAAATAATATAAATACACTTTGGCATGCATCTTCGATTGAGGATTTTGGACAAGCCAGTAGTTTGTATCTATTAACAATTACCCTTCTAAGTTACCAATAATATCAGCTCACAACATAAAAAAATCAACTAGATTCTTCTTCGTACTCAATTCTGTAGTAACTTTTTAATCTATACTATTCTAGATTTTAGATTTATAGACTTTATACATAAGTGAAAGTAGAGGATGCTGGATATATAAGTATCCAGTAGGGATGAGCATAGGATTAAAGTTGATACCCACACAAAAATGGAAGCAAATTCTAGTTGTTTTTTTAAAAAAACGGGTGGTATCCAATCCAAACTCAACCTCTTATCATCCCTATACTTATTAGGCCATTTAATGTGATAAATACATAAAGATTTTGAAAAATTTATCCTATAAAAGTTGTGAAATTTTTTTACTCTGAAACTAAGTATTCCCAAAAATACTTGTGTCTATTCAAACAAATTTTGATCATTCCTATAAATTATGAATCAATACATCACCAAGAACCTCCTTAGTAAGGAAGTTTTCAGAGGGGAACGAAGTTATTCCAAAAGTTTCTTTCAAAGACATATAAATTAAAAATAAAAAATTATTTTTTGCTCAAAAAATATAATGGGGAATCAAGGAGACCCATTTGAATTAATTAAATTTACTGGGAACATTGATCCAATTTGGGTAATGAATTACTTACGTGTTGCTGAAGCCACTGGACTGTCGAGTTGAGATCATTGTGGAAGTGGAAATCAGAATCCATCAAAGAAGTTTTAATCCCCGAAAACATTGGGACATTTAAGCCTCCTTCAGAGAATTTTTTCATTTTGGGACATTTAACTATCGTCACTGTACTCAAACATGGCAAATGCAACATGGCATTCCCCGAATAAAAGCTTACTAGCTTTGATAAGAAATTCAGCTTTAATTTTTTGAGCCGTCTAAGTATGATCTCCTCATAGGCATCTTCATCTTCATTTTTAACCATTTCTTTCATTGATTCACAATTTAGAACTGTTAGGATCTCAAGCTGCACCAAACTTTTGGCAGTTGAAAAAGTGAATAAATTCTTCATCTCTTCACACGACTCAACATCCAACTGTTTCAGATTGCTAAAAGATACCACATCGGACACTAACTTTTCTAACCGGGGGCACGCCTCTAGCTTTAAAAATTCAAGCTTTTTAGTGTATGGCTTTACCCATGAGTGCTCTAACCCTATTGTGTCCAGCTCTGGAAGGTTATTTAGGGTTAATTTTCTCAATCTGACAAGTATTCTTTCATGATATTGGAGTGTCTGAGATGGAAATATCTCCATTAGACCAAAGCACTCACACACTAGAAGATGTTCTAAACTGGGTACCTTTTGAAGGAAATGAAAAGGAAAAGTATCTTTCTTATTGTTCTCATCCTCAAAGCACAGCTGAAGATAATTTAATTTGTAAAGGAGGTCTTGTGGCAAATGGGCATGGCTCAACAAGATAATGCTTTCCTCATTGACTGTCAATTCTTTCAGTTTGGGAACAACCTAGCAAGCAAAACAAATTCCAAAGAAAATGGTGGCAGTTAGAAGCTAAGAGAAAAATAATGAAAAGAAAAAAGAAAAAAGATTGAAATTCAAATGCTTTGTCACCTCTTCAACCGAGAATAAAGGTTGCTGACTCCAGGTAGTTGTAATTGGAACACTAACTTGACTCTCTGTAACTGCTTCTTTGTAACTATCATGAAATTTTGATGTGAATAGCTTCAACATAGGACAACAGGACACGTCTAAGACATCTAACATGTGGCACTCCAGCCGGTGTTTTCCAGGATAAAAGCAAGTAAGCAGTGGCAGATTATAAAGAAGCAACCAAAACAAACAAGGGAACTTAAACATTTCAGCTGTTCCAAGTTCCAGTGCATCTTCTTTTTCAACAATTTCTACAAGATTATCACACCACTGTATTTCTAGTGTCTGAAGCTTAAGGAGATTTTTGGCAAGGGATGAAGGAAACAGTGATGCCAACTGTCCACAATCAAAAACAGACACTTCTTGCAAATTGGGAAAGCTAACAATTCGTTGAGGATTTCTTTTCCATACACGGCTCAAATTTGGTAACATAGTTAAAGTGAGCTTTTTCAGTCGAGCCACTGTTCCTTTTTTCTTCGTGTCAATGTCATTTACATCAAATATTACCTCCACTGCTCCGCAGCTTTCTACCTCCAATTCTTCTAAGTTCTTTAAGCAAGGAAGTACATGAGAAGGAATCACATGATCTTTTGTAATGTCCATCACCACCAATGTTTTTAAACTGTTAAAGTAGTTATCTTGAAAAGCAGCTTTGCTGTGCCAAATTTCCTCCAATTCAGAATCCTCTGTAATTGTTAAATGCTTTGAATGTTTGAAAGAAACCTACAAAAATGAATAAATATATATTACCTTAACCACCTCAGACTTTGAACTTCCAGTATAAAAGAGTATTGACATTTTCGGATCCCTCAATTTTTTAGCTATCTCTACACCTCCTCAAGGAAGATAATGAAACCTTTCCTTCCTTCTTTTTTACCATAAATAGGAGGAAAAACTGTAGTGTATAAAATAAGAGTTTGAAGGAAACTTTTTGTTTTTTTTAATTTTAAACTTTTTTAAATTAATCCATAAAATATAACTATTATTTCAATAAATCCTTCTGTCAAAGGTTTAATTACTGATTAACAGAAGACATCACATGACAATATTTATCTTCAATAAATCTAGATCATCAAATATATTATTTAAAATATAAATTTCTGACATTTTTAATTAAAACACTCCAAATAAAAAAATATCAATAACACCACCAGCCACCATACCACCTGGAAAGTTTCAAAGAAAAAATCATTTGTGCCTAACCAACTTATTTCCAGAGATAATATTATGAATGGAACCTGAACTGCTTCTTCCTTGGATCTCACAAAAACCCTCCTGAAACTATAAACCTCAATGTTGCCTCAACATTTAACATGGCAAAACCAGGACAAACAAATTAACTAACACAAATTTTACAAATACACACGGTCTTGTATTGTTGGAGAGATGACTGCATGTATTTGATTTAATTTATTTTTAAAAAATAGTTTCTGTCTTATATGACATAATTATCCAGTAGCAGAACATCAACTGAATTTACATTCGAAAGAAAAATGTGTGGCGATGATAATGATTTCTAATATATGCATACCTTATCAGTGGAAAGCTTTTGCAGAGTACTATTTAAATCACCTTCCCAATACCATCTGTCTTTTTCACCCACTAGAACATGTATTTTTCTTAGATTAGGTGCACTTTGGACTTCAGAGAATGTTTCCATTAGAAGACAATCACTCACTACTAAATTTTCTAGTGAGGGGAACTTTAAGTCACACTTCTCAGAACTGCAGAAACAGGTGAGGCTTGGTAGAGACACCAATTCTATAGCTTTCAGATGTCTAAACTCAATCACTTGTGTTTTTTCCTCTTCCGCAACAATTTTCTCAATCCCTTGACAGAGGCTTACCTTCATGATTGTTAGTTGAACCAAGGTCATGGCAGTTGAGGATGTCATTAAATTCCTCAGTCCTGAACAATTAGTTACTTCCAAATATGTCAAGTAACTGAAAGACACCGAGAAAGGCAATAAACTTTTCAAATTTAGGCATTCAGAAATGACTAAGCGTTCTATCCTTTGAAGAAGCAGGTCATGTTCAAAGCCTATATTCTGTAAATACCTCAAATTGTCAATTATCAACTCCTTAAGTTGTACCACAACCCCAACTTTTTCATGTGCAGCAAGGCTTGTAGAAGCCCAAACCCCTTCGAAGAGACAATTTTTCAATGTAATGCTTTCCAAATTTGGAAGTCTATGAAGCAACCAAAAGAGAATCTCAGTATTCTCCAATCCAGACAAAACAAGTGATTGTAGTTTATGCATTCTATAAACACTAAAAATATAGTCTCGTAACCACTGTGCTTCCTTCAAGCTAATTGACATATATTCCAAGTTGTGTATGACCTAAAAATAGTAGTTATCAAAGCAAATTTAGAGCCAAAATAATGCATGCTAAAATGTATATATAATATAAGATGAATAAATATTTTGTTAAGAAATAAAAATATAACTTCCAACATCCTTCAAGAAGAGTTTCATAAGGTTCACGGCTTTTTTAAATCATGTTTTTTTTAACTTATACCTTTTCTGTAGCTAAAAAGATCGACTTCACTTGCAGATTTGTGGTTTCCTCCAACTTGCTACAAAAGAGTATAAATAATTTTTTCAAAAATGGCCATTCTATATCATGTGGTCCTTGATAGAAACTCCTGAGTTCAAATAAATGTTGTAACGATAGAGTGTTTAGTTGGGGGAACCTAAAGGTGATAAGGTTTACATTTGATTGATAGTTACAAGCAACAACTTCCTCCATTTCCCAGCAATTACTTACATCAAGTGTTTCCAGTTTTTCTAGGCCTTTGGCAACTGAGAGAGGAAAGAGATATTTTAACATTTTACTCTCATAAACAACAATGCTTTGGAGATTACTAAAATTAAGAATTTCATCAGTGTCCACCTTCCATATATGCACCAACTTTGGCAGCCCTTTTAAAAAGACGTTATGCAAGTTTGTCCAATTTGTACCATAAGTTTGTGAAATATTTCCAAAATCAAATATGGTTTCCACTGACATACAATCAGTAATCACCACACTTTGAAGGCTCTGAAATCCTTCCCCCGTGTGACTAGGAAATATTGTCTCAAGTTTGTTGCATTCTCTTATTATCAAAGAATCCAAATTGCGGAAGGAATGAAAACCAATATAGGGCTGCCATAGGGTACTTAATTTTTCCATGCAGTTAACCTCCATTTTCTTCAACTTAGGAAAAATGTCAATATTCTGCTGCAAGAGGAAGTAGATTGAGTGATCAAATAAAAGACCTTAGCAATTAGGGACACTGCCATTAAGCAACAAATTAACCATAATTTAATTAAATTGAATGAATATACCTACCATTGCATCTTCTGCACAAAATATGTCCTCCATCAATTCACATCCACTTACAAAAAGACTCTGCAGATTCACTAAACTTTCAGACATGGAAAGTGACAATAAACATTTTAAATTGCCACAATCTGATACATTCAGTGTAATCAAACTTTGAAAGTAATGCAAAGATTTCTCATTCCATATCTGCGGGATGTTGATTGAAGACAACTCCAAGAACTCTAATTTGGGCATTGCAACCTATAAGAGCACATAATATTATTGTCTTAAGGATAAGTAACTTTGATGTACAAAAGTTGACTGACCCAATCGAAAGGAAAAGAGATCAAAACCATGAATTCTTCCATCTTTTAGAGAAATAACATATCATATTAAACATGAAAGTTTGCAAATGTGAAGTAAAGGATAAAAATATATCATAATATTTATTTTAAATACCTTTCCATTGAAGAGTGAAAAGCAAGCATTTGTATCTTGACCAGCTACTGTGGTAATTTCTTTGAGCTCCCTGTTTTGCACTTGGTCTTCTGATGATTCAGAGATGGAAGGCATTTTATCGTTGGTATACAAACAAAAAAATGCTGGTAAAGATTGTAATGTTAAAAATCGTAATTGAGGAAACTCGATCTTGTCAGTTTGCACATCACTAACAATATCAGATTCTCTTTCGACATAAACAATCTCCTTTAAAGAATCACAATCACACACTTCAATTGTTTCAAGCATGGTGAGACGACTAAGCATGAAAAATGAGAATATACTTTCCAATTGACCACATGTTTTAATCTTGATGATCTTTAAGCTGCAGAAGGAGGCTTCTGTGAGTTGATTGTCACATATTTTCTCCAAATTCTCCAATTTGTAAAGACACATGGACTCCAATTTGGGGAAAGCAAGTAAAGGGTGAAATCGCTTCACGGAGTTGATAATGTACAAAAGGCCAACATTGTTTACAATAAACAAATGTTTCAAATTTGGAAACCCTTCAACATTTAATTCATAGAAAACATCATGAACATCATTGAGTTCTCCTAGAAGCAAATATTCAACTCTTTTGAACAACATTTTAATCCATTTTTCAGAATGAATGTTAATACCATCTTTTAGGTTCAATGCCAAAAATTTCACTACTTCATACTTGTCAGGGATTTTGAATTCTCCCACTGAAAGCATGTTAATTTCTCCAATGATAATCTTGTAGCTATCCAACTTGTCAAAGAATAAGTTTTGTGGAAAACGGGCAACACTTGGAATGTGTATGTCTAAACTTCTTAATTGCTTCAAGTGCCTCAATTCAGAAAGACTAGCATTCTTACTTTGGATTTCCTCATTAGTTTCCCTCAAAATCAAGTTATCTCTCATATAAAACTCTTCCAAACTGTTCATCCCTAATATCATATTGGAAGGTATTGCTCTTAATTGCGAGATATTGCTTAAGTCCAAAAATTGCAACTTATCCAATTGCCTCAATTCAACAGGCAAATTTTCAATATTAGATCCTGAAAGAGAAAGAATTCTTAATTTCTTTAACTCTCCCATGATTGATAAGTTATTTCTTAGAGTGCATCTCTCCAAACAAAGCATCTTTAGGTTTGTTAGGCATGTAATTGAAGAAGGTAACCATGACAAATTAACACCTGTCAATATCAATACTTTGAGTTCAATCATATATTTAAAAAGGTCATCTGGTATTTTCAAAAGATCATCTTTACTGTCAATATGGAAGACTTCAAGTCTAGAACAATATTTACTCTCAGGAAGCCCAACAATTTCACAATAATGTAAAACAATAGTTGTGTACCTTTCCAATTTATCCTTGTGAGGCCACTCATTTAGTTTGCCATTTTTCATGAAAAATACATTTTTCTCTTTAGATGAAATTGAAAGAGCAACGTCGCGCACAATGTCATGCATGTTGAAACAGTCATTAGAATAACTTTTCATCAGCAAACTTGACTCGGTTAGCTCTTCCATCAACACATTTACTCTAGACTTTGTTTCTCTTATTGTGAAAACCCCTTGAAGCATATCCAAACCAATACAGAACTTGACTAAGTCCATAATCGAAAAATCACTTCCCATTCTAGCACATTGTAAGAAAATATGCTTAAGCTCCTCAGTTTTTAGATGATCATAACTTAACCTTGCAGAGAATTCAATAGGTTCCTGACCTCCAGTAAAATTTTGTCTTTCAATTTGTCGACAAACATCCTCCCACACATAATGGCTCTTATTCTTTAATGATTTTCCAATGGAAATCAATGCTATGGGCAAGCCAGCGCACATTTTGGATATTTCAGTAACTTTGTCATCAAAAGAAGAATTGGTAACACTTATTTCAGCCATTTTCTTAAGTAAAGCCTCTCCCTCCTTTTGGTCAAGGACTCCTAATGGGAAAGTTGATCTTTCTTGGACATCCATTTGATTACATAATACTTCTTTATTTCTAGATGTTAAGAAAATTTTGAATCCTTTGTGATCAACAGATAACTTTTCTTTTTTAATCTTATTGTAGCCACTAGATAATTTTTCTTTCTTCATCTTATTGGAATCAGCAGGTAACTTTTCTGTCTCTACCTTTTTATAACCAAACTCAGCAACATCCTTGGCAACCTTTTGGCTGACACCATCATCTTCATTACGTTGAATCCCCAGTCTGTTCAAGTCCAATCCATTCCAGAGATCATCTAGGATTATAAGGGTATTCTCCTTTTCTTTCTTTAATCTTTTTCGAATACGATCTGCTCTTACAATCTCACTTTCCTCTTCCAACCTCATTCCTAACATCTCAGCAATTTGTCCTTGAACTTTCTTTATGTCAGGATTTCTTGTTATATTTGCCATAACCACCTTATTGAACAACTTCCTTTCTTTAGCTTGCTTAGCAATTTCTTTGACTAAAGTGGTCTTTCCCACACCTCCAACACCGTAAACTCCAATCATACTAATTGTAGAGTCTTCAAGTGCTTGCATAATCATTCCCATAATTTTCTTTCTCGACGTGAAACTTTCATAACCAGTGTTTGACAAAGCAGCATCCATGGATGGGCCTATATGATACGAGACTTTACTAAACTTTTTATTCAAAAGTTCATCTGCTATGATTTCCTCTACAATCTTCGTAGCTTTTCTTCCTAGCCTATACCTCAACTGCAAGTTATTAGGAAAGAAACCAATGGAGCCCCTTGTCTTCTCATGCCGTTTATCACACAGGAAATTTTCATATTCTTTGATCTTCTCATCCACATGTTTCAACCAATGTTTAACATCTTCTTCAATTTCTTCTGCATTCATTTCTGCAACCATAACATCATTTCGCACCCTCTTTCTAGTATCATCAAGCATCTCAATACGATGTTTCACCTCTTCAAATTTGCCATTGTAATTACAAAAGTAACCCAAATGACGGGTAACCAGATTTTCCCCAAATTTAAATACACTTTCAGTGGCTGTAGACACTATAATGCTTGGGTCCATGCTTCCTGGACACTTCCTGTTAACTTGTTTTCAACTGTGATTACAACTTCTTCCTGAATTTTACAAATATAAATTTAGATTAGAAAAACAAAAATAAAATCACAAGACAAATGATGGAATGGTAAGGTGTTAGGAATCTTTAGTGTAAGAACCTAACAGTCACCCTCACTATTGATATACACTCACACAAGACAGAAGGAATCAAACAATGGCTATGTTATTCATAGTAACAATCACTGAGTACAAAGTGTAACTTGAGGGCCTAACCCCTCTCACCAGGTTCGAAACCGGTTTGTACAAAGTATCCAATTGACTAACTCTCCCCTGACAATATAACAGAGTACTATTTATACCATTCCTCTGCACCTAGACCCATTACCCATTATGCCCCTATCCCCTATAACCTATCATTACACCCCTCTGCAAAACAAACTTGTCCTCAAGGTTGGAACAATGAAGCTTGAGCCCATGGCATTGTGATTTTCAACTGCTTCTATCGATACCTGCAACTTCAGATCCGGGGGCTTGCGTGGTGGTCAAAATAAGAGACCGAATTTATGGGACCATCTTCGTGTCTTCATTATTTCTTTGAAGGTAAGGAGCTTCTTATTCTTCCCTGTGAAATAAGTTCTTCTACCGTCCGGTTCCTTCCCCCTTCTTTCAACCGTGCGGCTCGGGTTGGTTTTATTTCGCTGTTCATCCCTCAAGCACACCTGATACGGTGGGGTATCCATGGGTAAACCCAGTTCCTCTACCCGTCCCTTGCCTACAAAAGTGTGGCTCACGCCATTGTCCATCAAAATTAAAACTCGTTTCCCCTCAATTTCTCCTTGCAATTTCAACGTTTTGGGTTGCGTCAGGCCCCAGCAGAAAACACAAAAAGCTCTATCTGCATTTGAGCTAACTTTGTCTTTGCCGCTGCTCCATCTTCCCCATCGTCCTTAGCCATAATCAACATCCTCAAACTTATTTCTGGACATTGATGACCTGGGTCGAAAGTCCCTGCACACCCGAAACAATTTCCCTCCCTTCGTTTCGTAAACTCTGAGTAGGGTAAATTCCTAGAATTTCTCCCTCTATTATCGAAGTTTCTCTTCGTAACCCCACTCGCCTGTATCACCTCCTTGGGCACCGACCCACTACTCTCAGCTGGCCTCATTCGGTTCTGGGTTTGACGACGGGGTTCAACCCACAACGCCACCCCGTTCGGCCTACTCCAATTCGTCAGGTTTCTTCCCATTCCTCCTCCTCCGGTCTTCGCTCCTCCGTGAAGTTCCTCCCCATCCCACGCGATTGGCATCGCGGCCATCAAATCCTGAGAACCAAGAAGACGCACCTGGTTGCGTATCGGTTCTTGCAATTCTCTCACGGTCGATGTTGGGGCGTGTTCTTCTCCGGTTCCCGACTGCTTATTGGTCGCCACCCCTTCAACGGTTGTGTTCCTGTTCCGTTCTCCAAATCGCCACACCATTGCCCCCTTCAGTCCTTCCCAAGACTGATTCTTGGCTTTAGCCTTCCAGGCTTTGAACCAGTAGTGAGCGCTGCCCTCCATACTGAATTCCGTTAGGCGCACTCTTTCCTCCTCTGCCACACCTTGCAATTCGAATAACTTCTCTGCCTTAGAGACCCACCCCAACGGATCAAACCCTTCGAAAGTGGGTAGTTCTACCCTTCTCTTCCCGCTGGGTTGTACTGCATGGCGTTCATCCCATCTTTCTCCTTCTTCTTCCTCTCGCCGGTCCCAATGTTGGTCGTCCTGGCTGTGGCCTCGACCACCCAACATCCTTATGATTTCTTGCAAATCTTGGCGAATTGCTGCATAATCTGATCGCAACGCCCCTATCTGCGCCTTCATTCTATCAACCGCAATTTCCTTCACCCCCACACGATTCCGGCAGCGTCTCAATCCTTCAGCTTCTGGAAACGGCAGGTTCTTGATAACTTCTGGATCAGGTTCTTGATTCGGCACCCCACTATGATCCGGCAGACTCTCGATCCGACAACCCCACTACGATTCGGCGAGTCGGACCAATTTGTTAGGAATCTTTAGTGTAAGAACCTAACAGTCACCCTCACCATTGATATACACTCACACAAGACAGAAAGAATCAAACAATAGTTATGTTATTCACAGTAACAATCACTAAGTTCAAAGTGTAACTTGAGGGCCTAACCCCTCTCACCAGGTTCGAAACCGGTCTGTACAAAGTATCCAATTGACTAACTCTCCCCTGACAATATAACAGAGTCCTATTTATACGATTCCTCTGCACCTAAACCCATTACCCATTATGCCCCTATCCCTTATAACCTATCATAAGGGATTCAACAAAACAACATATATTAAAGAATTGTAGAGTAGTCCCAGCTCAGTTCATATTTTGGGTCAATTATACATGCAAAATATACATATGTTAGAGTTAAATTTTGAGTTGAAGTTCATATTGCGTAAAAATAGACAAAGTCCCACATCAGAAAAAAGTCCCATAGTCCCATAGTCCTTTGTTTGAGGAGAGGATGTTGGGTACAAACAAAGTCCCACATTAGAAAAAATAAGAGATGGACATGGGTTTATATATACATAAAATAGCTTCATTAATAAGAGGCCTTTTGGAGTAGTACCAAAAGCAAATCCGTGAGGGCTTGACTCAAAGCGGACAATGTCTTACCAATGTGGAGATCTATGTCTATATGTGTGTGTGTTGAACCTCCCTACACTAGTGTGGTCATTTTAGCTTTGATACTAGTTCTTGTGAGGTTGATCACTTTGTTTCTCCCATTCACTCCCCATATAGTCTAGACATATATTGGGTGATCTATGACTCTGTCATCACTAGTAATGATTTTCAAAACATCCAAGGTTGGAGGACCTTTGTAGTTAGTTTTAAATAAGACTTGAGTGCACTAAAATATTTTTTTGGACATTGAATTGCTCAATCCACCTTTATCATTGTCTTTTCCCAACACAAGTATACTCTAGATATTCTTACTAAGACTGGTAGTTTTAGATTGTAATCCCAATTACACTCCTATATATAGTTGTCAAAACAGAATGGTCTTGGCCTGACCCACTTAAAATTTAATCTTAAAAATATCAACTTAGTCTAGCCCAACATGGATTAATAGGTTAAACAAGCAAGTCCACCTAAAATTAAAACAATTATTTTAAAATAAAAACGCAAAAATATCACTTATTAGAACTTTTTATATATATTTGGAGTTAGAAATCATGCATGGCCTAGAGATATGGTCAACTAAAAGTATATATATGGATGCAAACCTCACCTTACAAGCCACTTTTGATAGATTTCATTTTCTTAAGATTTAGTAAATCATAATACATGAAAACTAAGACTCCATAACTAAGAATTAGAGATTTCACATAATATATAATGCTTATTGAACTAAGGAATTAAATATTCCACACCAACTTAATCTTCAATACTCCTCAGCTTCAAGTTTTCCAAGTTTTAACATTATTTATGTCCATAACTCCAAGTTTTCACAAAATACACAATCAATTAAAGAATTAGTTTTAATTTAACATTATTTTTGTAATTATGCTGATCTTTTATCTAAGTTAGTAGGTGACTCAACTCAACCTGGGTGGCTATAAGTGAAGCGAGCTGATTTACCGGGGAGACACAAACACCAATGAGATCTGAGTCCAACCACATAAGAAATTGACACCACTCTCTACCCAAAACCTTAAAGCAATGGGTTAATGGGTCTTTCATCTTTATATAGTGCTCTACTTTCTCATTTCTATCCAATGTGGGACTTTGACTCACACTTGGATTCCCAATAGGATCATCATTAAATAAAACTAAATGCATAACATGGCAAGAGGTGCATGTGAAATTACATGGCTTAGGAACCTTCTCACAATTTGGATATATTTAAGACATCAAGCTTATTAGCAATATTCAAGTCATTCTTCACATTGGATCTGTTAGAGATATTATATTTAGTTTATATTGTGTTTATGTTAATTAGGGAAACACAAGGGAGATTAATCCCAAATATAGTTTTTCACTATATTCAACATGGTATCAGAGCAAGTTTTCTGATCCTTTTCTATTTTGTCTTTGTTGCCGTCGGTGGCTACCGCCACCGGCGCCCCCCCCTAAAAGTTTCTTTTTCAACCTGTGTCTTTATACTTCAATGGGCAATCTCTAGTTTCTGTCTCAAATTTGTCCAATGTTGCTATTCGCCACTGCCCGTTGCCGCTCGCCACCAGCTGCCATTGTCGCCGGCCGTCCGTCGTCTCCGGCCACCGTCGCCGTCTCCGGCAACCGTCTCCGACCGTCGTCTCCGCCACTTATGCCACTGATGCACCAACACCTAGTTCTACCTCTACTGCTTCCGCTATCGTCTTCTCTATTCTGAAAGGTCTTCAAGGACAGTTAGTGGTTAACACCAAGAAATTTCAACACTAAAATTATGGGTTGAAATAATTTCACCAACCCTTTGTCAAATATGTCAGATTTGTTTTTGGGTGCTTTGATGAATAAGAGCTCATTATGATCTTCCACTTTCACGGTCTGTCATCGGCGCGCCGTCATTTCCGTCGTTCGCCGTGAGAGGGAGTATCTTTCAGACTCCACTAGTCAATGATGGCAGTCCTTGCAGTTTTGTCGCTTCTAGCCACTACAGGCCCCATCAATCAGTGATGGCATTCCCTGTAGTTTTGTCGCTTTTAGCCACTACAGGCCCCATCAGTCAGTTATGGCATTTCCTGTAGTTTTGTCGCTTTTAGCAACTACAGGCCCCATCAGTCAGTGATGGCATTCCTTGTAGTTTTGTGGCTTTTAGCCACTACAGGCCCCATCAATCAGTGATGGCAATCCAGTCCCTGGAGTTTGTCATTGTTCTCCTTTGTCAAAGTCATCCCACTTGAAGTTTCATGGTGCTATTTGAAGTTTCGCAATTGTCTACTACTGTCCATAAATTGCTGTTAGTTGTTCGTTGACATGTGATTGCGCATCTGTTTGCCGCACACTCTTGAAGACAGATCATATATTTCAAATTGAGTTTATTTATTACAAGCTTGGTCCATACCATCTATCTGCTCCAGCTTGAGGGGGAGTGTTAGAGATATTATATTTAGTTTATATTGTGTTTATGTTAATTAGGGAAACACAAGGGAGATTAATCCCAAATATAGTTTTTCACTATATTCAACAGGATCTAATTCAATCTTCTATAGACAAACTAAATGCAACGTTTCTGAAAGGAAAGGTACTCTATTTGTAAAAGGAAAGAAAGGTAGTCTTAAGAGAGACACCAATGACTTGGATGACAAATATCTTCATGAAATCACTAAAATGGTCTCGCATCAATTGTATATGTAACAAGTTTGGTGTACATGACTAATATACTCAAATTATAGATAAGTGTTAATGATATGACCATATAAATAGAGAGATTTGCATAGCTTTAATTTAGGAATTATATTTCATATTATTTTCTTTCCCTTACTATTCATAGTAAATAGATAATCAAAAGTACACTTAGGGATGTCAAATTAACTTGTACCTATAAGTATGTCCGAACTTGTCCCGATGTTGATTCGGAATACCAAGTTGAATGGGCATGGCTCAACTTTTTAAAACGAGTACAAGATCAAGAATGAGTATCTACATATATACCTCGACCTTATACCTATCTTCTCTTAAACTACTAAAACACTCTTAAGTTTATTTGGTACTCTATTTTGAAAGTTATTCAATTATAATTTCTTCATTATTATTTGATATTAAATAAAGAAAAATGTATGTTAGTTTGGTATTGAATTCTTGGTAATATCATGTTTTCTTTGTTTGATATTTTTTTAAAAGATATTTAATAAATATATGGAAAAGGATGAAGATGGTATATTCAGTACCCGATGAAACTTAAACTTCATACCCATCAAATATCAAAGACGGGTAAGGATGAAGATGGATTTTTACTTCAGAAACAAGAACAAGTACAGTCAAATCTGCATTATCATCATCCCTTTGTGTGCTCTAAGGACACACAATTCCTTAATTCTATGTAGCAAATAACTCATTTACATATGAGAAAGGAAATAAATGACAATATTCATAAAATTATTGTCTTACCACTTTGCTATGCCTATGAGCTCCTTGCTAGAGGAGGAAAGCAAGCAAAACTATTGTTTAAATGATATAAAATATAAATAATAAAAATGCTAACATATCTCAAAGCAACATACGTACTACAAGTAGATGATATGTTATTGAGCTTTCACTTTAAATTTGTCAAAGATAAAGAAATTTAATATTTCTAAACTTATATAACTTGTAATGTTAATCCCGCCTAATCAAAATATAATTGAAACAAATATATAATGCTGGAATGTAATGGAAGGCCGGTAAAAAGAATCTTATAGAAATAAAAAGAGTAAATTAAGAAACAACATAAGAGTGCAATTTTATGGAACAGCTTATTTGTATTACATACCAATGGAGTTCTTCCTGTTTTGCTGCAGTTATTCAGTTTCACTTGAAAGAATTTGTTTTCCTCCTCCTGCTTTCGGAACAGCTATTCAGTTTCACTTTACTATGGAATTTAGCAAGGTCATATTCAACAAGGTTGTAGTAGGAGCTTCCTTTTTTTTAATTTTAAATTTTTTTAAGCATATAACAAAAATACAAAGGATAAACAGAAAAAAGATCAAATATTTTTCTTTCTCTTTTGGCTTCAAACAATTTTGCAGAACACAATAAATTTAGAAAACACAAATGATAGAGAACAGACCAGAACAACAATAAACAGGAAAAAAAACAGTTTAATTTTGGTTCTTGATTTTTTTTTTTAACTTGTTCAATCAAATAACAAATTTAAAACACTACAACATAAAATGCAGAAAATAATACTTTTTTCGTTTTTACACCAGATCTAGCCAAAAGACAAATTCAGAAAAACAAAGTTAAATAACAAAGTGGGAAATGAATTTTTAAGAAAATGGCTGATCAATTTCTGAGGCAAAGGTTTGAATTCACTGAAAAGAGAATTTGCCTTTGTGTCAACAAACAGTGATCTTCACCTACATATAGACTTTGCGAGAATTTTTATGATGAGGAAAATGAAGGGGAAATTCTTTGCCTTACCAGAGCGAGAATGAATGTTGTGAAAAGAAAAGGATTAATTCTTATTCTTCATTGAAGGAACCTAAAAGTAAAATTCTTTCATTAATTGAAAAGATATCAATAAAACAACAGGCTAATGAAACCTTTAAGATAATGAGATGCTTAATTACTTTTTCAATTAGCAAAGACGGATTTGGATGAATAGATTATTAAACCCGTATTCAATAAGAACCTTGTTTGTGATGAGATTGATCTTCCTGAAATAATTTGTAATAAAGAAACACTTAAGTGAAGATCAAGGTTATTAATGAGTTTCACAATCTCAAATGAGCTCCACATAAACTTGTGTAATTGCCCTCAAGCTGAAATTACAAACTATTTATTAACAAGCAAAACCAAACTCTAGTTGAATGTGCAGTAGTTAGAGAGAACGTAGGTTTTAGTTTTCTTTATTCGAATCAACTTTTGTAAAGGAGAAAAATAGTTACATAATATTTGAGTATATAGTCTTCAAAGCTATGGCCAAATGATTTCTGTGAATTTGATTATGGTTGCATCATAATGTAAATTATTTATCATAAATTTAAAATATAATTTTTTAAAACAATTATTTTTTTATGAAAAAACGGTCATTTCTCTTATGTTTTGCAGCGATTAAATCGGAATCAGCATGAAGTATTAGTAGAACTGAGAAAATAGACAGTAGATTAACCAATTTCCTATTTAGTCCACGGTCCTCATTTTCAAAAATAATATTTATAATTTTAAAAAATTAAAAATAATATTATTTCATTGAAACTCATACATGTTTTAGAATTTATATTTCGAATGACTTCGTTTAAAAATTGAAACTAATTTTATTTATGTAACCTAAAATTTAAAAATAAAGTACTCTATTTTTTAAGATTTAGAATTATTTGTTATTTTCTTTAAATTCGGCCAAAATGGTCCATTGGATAACCAAACCCAAAACTTTCACTTTATTTATTGGGCCAGGCTAAACATTTTGCCAGCTCTCATAATTACTTTTTGCACCGCCGAGGTTTCTTCATGTTTCTGAGTGTTGGAAATTTCTAAAATAATAATGCTTTACATTTCTTGATTGCAAAATTTAGAAACATGTTTTGGATCTGAAAATGCATTCCAATCTGGAACGTATTTCTGGATTTCATAATCCAATCTAAATTGCATTTCCAAGTTAAACAATCCAAAAATATACTTTGAATTGTACCATCCAGAATCTGAAATATATTTCTAGATTTTGAAATCTGAATGAATATACTTTATACATTGTATAATCCAAAATATATTTCAAAGTTATGAAATCTTAAAATGTATTTAAAATTATATAATCCAAAATACATTTCATAATTCAAAATAAATTTTCAAATTTAAAAATGTATTTCAATTTGTTCAATTCGTAATACATTTTTGAATTACATATTTGGTAATACGTTATTAGATTATATAATTCAGAATAGTTTTTCAAACTTTAAATTGGACAATTGAGAATAGATTTATGTATTATTGAATATTTTCAATTTGAACTTTTTTCACACCTAGATACTGAGGAAGGTACAAAAGGTATGGAGGAGGTGCCAAAAGAAATGCCTCGAGTATCATTTTAGTGGGAAATCAATCACTCTTCGTATTCAAATTTGGGTTTGGTGATAAAGTGAGGTTGAGTTCAAATTCGGAATGTAATATCATTCAAAAGGGTGGCAAACATGGCAAACAATCAGTTAAATTTTATCCAGTTATACATTGGATAAAAAAATTCATTAATCCATTTTAATCTATTAAAAAAGTATCTGTTTAATAAGATCCAATTTGATTCATCCATTAACAATTTTTTATTGAATGGATGTACAATACATTCATAAAAAAAATTAAAAATAAAGTAGTAAAAGTGTACCTTTAATAGAAAATCAAAAAACAAAATTTAAAAATATATTTCTCAAAACTTTTTAAGAAGATAAATTCAAGAAAGATTTATTATAAAAATAGTTAAATTAATGTTAATCTGCTAAGTATTAATGGAGACCGGTTGATTTTTTTAAACAATAGACGAATTATTAATCATCCATAAAACTAAACAGAAAGATTAGATTTCATTAACTATTCAATATTTCAATATATTTTTATAATGGAGATTACTTCTGGATGAATCACATGTTACAAATTATTTGTCCATCCCTAATAAATAAATGGATATTTCTAAGCAGAAGTTCACGAGTAGTTTTTATCCAAGTGATCACATTCAACATCTTAGGACTTCAATGTTTTACCTTTTTAGATTGAAAGTTAATTTTAAGGAAAAGCATATGTATGTGCTCTTGTAAAGCTTCTATTTCTAAACTATTTTGCTCTTCAAGAAATAGCCATGTTCACCAGATAAAGATTCTTCAACTGTCCAAGAAACAAAATTTCAGCAAGCCTACGTCTTTGAAGATAGGATCTTTATTGAAAAAGAATGTAAAAGTTTAATCCGAGGTTTTTAGTAACATACCAATGATATCGTTATGTGACACTTAAAAAAAAAAAAAAAAAAAACATTATCAAAGGCGAAAACGGAAAGTATCCTCATCAAAATGTTGTTTGTAAATAGCCATAAACCATTACCATAGTACCAACTAGTAATTATTTTCTAAAAGAACATCTTATTTTTGTTTGTGTCAAAGTGAATTATAATCTGGCCTTTTATCCCTTATTGATTTTCCTCTTTAAGATACTAACGCTAACAAAACTTAAAACCATTTTTTTGGACTATAAATGTAAGGTCAACATTCAATTCACTGCAGGAATGGTGATTGGCTATCATAAACAGGGTTGAGAAACTGAATTGTTATACTTGAGAAAACTTAGAAGCTGTAAAAGTATGAAAGGTTTAAACAAAGTTCACAAAAGATTAGCAGAAAAGGAAATTTTGTGAAATGTGTGGAATAGTAGCGGATTAAGATAAGTGTAACACAGTATCTGGAAGAGGATAGAAAATAGACCGAGTCTAATGCAAACAATCCAACTAAAGAATTCCTTACATTATGGATTAATTTAAACTCAAATGTTTGAACTCTACTCTCATAACAGCAGAGATTCACAACATTGCCACAAAAAGGTTTGGTTCAAATTAGTTGCAAACAAGGTGCCAAAATAAATACAAACATATAACCAAAATTGATGAATCTTTAGTTGATGTGTCCTAGTAGATATCAGATTATGTATGTCAAGGTGGGAAAAACCCAAAATAAACTACACTTTTAAGATACCTGGAGAGGATATATTCATCAGGCCATGAATAAAGACATCAAAAGTTCATGCAATTGTTACATGAAGAGATCACAACAACAACAACAAGAAAAGCCTTATCACACAAAGTGAGGTAGGAGATTATATGAATCATACAATGTCATTTAGTTAGGTTAAAGACTAAATCTTTTAACATGAAACCCTTCTTAACAAGATTGTTTAGAATTAACTTTTTGAACAAAGTCTATGGATTCTTCCAACATCAGATATATGTATCAGATTTAGTATCAGGTAACCTTACTAAAAAAGATATGAGGAGTACCAACCATTCAAACGGCACACATAACATATATAAGAGAAAGTGAGAGAGAAACAGAGTGTACCTAATTCGAATGAGGTCCCTCGCAATTGAGCTATTCTTTAAAGAGTCCAACTGAAAGTGCCACCCTTAGTTGGCTAAGACCGCAATATACTTCAACCTTCAGTTATGCACTTCAGAGACAAATCAATGTGTTTGGCTGAGAAGATGCAAACTTTACTTTGGATGGTCATGAATTTATAAATTTGATCTTGGTTAAATTTGTGTTTCAAGTGAAATATTTGGATACCTTTTGTCTAAAAAGTAAGTCTGAAGTCAAATTCTCACCTGATCCCAAAAGCTGCATTTTTTTTCCACTTCTACTCAAACTAGATTTTAACTTCACATAACCGAGCAGGATTCTTTTTCACTTGTGACATCCCGATTTCAGTGTTTCAGCGCTCATCACTCCTTCAAACATGCTATTAGTTGTTGTTTTCCTAAGGCGTGATATCTACAAAACAAAATCACATCAAAACTAAAGCTGAATCATAACTTGCATATTTTGAGGCATAAAGATGAATACATATCAGTGAACACAATGTGCAGAAATCATAGAGTTATCACAAGAAAGACAGATCAAGTTGTATCATTAGGAAGAGTAACATGATTTTAGTGGCGAAAATCTCACCTTGACTTCTGGGTTCAAATAGGAGATTCCAATATCTTCAAAGTTCAATCATCCATCCCAGTTCGTGGAAGTGTCCGCTGTGAAACGAATATCAAGCATTTTGGGATAAATTTGATTTCATCATCAACACGCATTCTGTAATATTTTCTCCGTAATGAAATCCCGCTTGGAAGCACCACAAGAATAAATGGAGCATGCAAAGCAGCCTTCTCATTCCAATCACAGCCACACCAATAGCTCCACTTTTGAACGCACAACCCCAATTTATCACCCCAACCCAAATTTGAATCCAAAATGTCGGATTTCATTTCCCACAGGAACCATTGAATCACTTCACAGAAATCCCATTCAAAGCACAAGTGGAACTGACTACTACTGCTGGTAACCATTGAATCACTTCAGAGAAATCACAGATTCTCTTACAGCCAACTTCTCTGTTACGAGTTCGGTGTTCCTCTTCTGAGGATTTATTTTCTGAAATTTCTGCCCAAGCTCAATAAAATGTTTGTTTTACTTCTTTTTAATCTTTTTCAGCTAAAATATCTTTTATTATTATTATTATTATTATTATTATTATTATTATTATTATTATTATTATTATTATTATTATTATTATTATTATTATTATTATTATTATTATTATTATTATTATTATTATTATTATTATTATTATTATTATTATTATTATTATTATTATTATTATTATTATTATTATTATTATTATTATTATTATTATTATTATTATTATTATTATTATTATTATTATTATTATTATTATTATTATTATTATTATTATTATTATTATTATTATTATTATTATTATTATTATTATTATTATTATTATTATTATTATTATTATTATTATTATTATTATTATTATTATTATTATTATTATTATTATTATTATTATTATTATTATTATTATTATTATTATTATTATTATTATTATTATTATTATTATTATTATTATTATTATTATTATTATTATTCGGGTGTTAGTAAGTAACGGAATTCAGCGCGATAATTCATAAATTTTTATATTTTAAACTCTTTTTTTATTGCCATATGCTAGTAATAGTTTAGCTCCTGTGATAGGATAACATTTATTTCTAAATATATAAAGTATATTGATAACCATATATTTTTATATTACATATTTTCTAACATCCAAATATTGTATAAAACATATAATATAATAGAACTCAACAGATATAGTATATCAAGGCAATCAAGATTATAAAATGAAATACTACGCTTTACAGGCATTCCAAAAGAGATTATAAATTTAAATTTTAGTTTACAGAATATATAATATGAACTGTATAGAAGAGTATTTCAAAAAGATAAGCAATACTAGACAGATTTACTATCTAAGACTATACAGCTCTAGAATGTCATTGATTACACTGTAGGATCATCATCCTCCAAAGCTTGCTCCAAAGCTTGCTCCAAAGACACCTCATCTACCTCTGCTCATATCCAAGTGGATGATCATTGCAAAAGAAAAAACACAAACATACAAGACAAGAACAAACAGCAAGGGTAAGCTAGGTTGAAAAGCATGCATGTTATCTTATAGCATTTTAAAAGTAAAAGCATAATCATACAAGTAAACAAACACAACATCTTATATTATTATAACATCAACTAGACTCGTTCAGACTTAGAATGAATATCGAACTATGACGGGTTGTGCACTTGTGGTGGCCTCTACTGCTTTGCAAAGTCATTACCAATAGGTTTCATCCTACCACACACAAGATAAGTCTGTTACCGCGGACAATAGGCCTCCAAGAAGCGCCTACACTAGGACCTCCTACTACTCTCACCACATGCATCAATCTTCTCTAAGTGAGAATAAAATTCATTAGAGTGTTAGGATAACCACAAGACTAAGCTCCTATATTCATTCTAAACACTACATTGATCTCACCAAGAGATCTTACTTTAATACTAAATCTCACTATTTTAATCACATTGTATTTCTCTTTGAATTATCAGCATACTCTCTTCTATTTCTATAATCATATACATTATCATACCAATCCATATAGGCATCACACATCATAAATCATTCAAGCAAAAAAGAAGAAAGGAATAAACTAAGCCGAGGTTGGTCGTTCCGCGCACCAAGTCGCAAGGCGAGACCAGAGCTTTTCGCATAGCGCAAGTGGGTGCGCTATGCGAGCCCTCATACAGAGGCTACCTTCCTAGTTAATTCGAATAGCGAATTATATCGCAGTGCGAATTAAATCACAGAGGCTTCAGGCCTCTCACTCTCGCAAAGCGCACTTCCAAAGCTATTCTAATTATTTAGATAATTTCCCAAACCCATACCAGTAGCAAAGTGGCCAATTTCGCAAGGCGACTCACCAAACAGAGGAGAACCCCCTGCAACGATTCACATAGTGCACAAAGTCGCTATGTGAATGTCCTGGCAGAGAGCAACTGTCCAAGGTAGCTCGCTGTGCGAATAAATTCGCACAGCGAGTCTGCAGAATCTACAGCACTCAAAACCTGCATAATTAAGCAACTTCAACCTCCACTACCAATTCCAATCATTTTGGTGAACTTCTAACACCCCTAAATCGAAGTTTATGCTGAATTAAACTTACCTAATTGACTTTAACCCCTTTCTAACCTCATTATAAAGTGTTTACGCATTGATTTCCATCTAAAAACTGAAAAACTCTCAACCTATGGACCTAAATCTGATTCCACCACTTTAAGTCTAATTTTTACCATTTTAGAGATCCAATTAGGTTCCAATTGACCTGTCTAAACTATCTAAACTACCAAGAATAACCTGAAATACCAAATTCTAAATTTGACTACCTTAGTTCCTCTAAAATGACTTCAAACACTCAAATTCACTCAACAATTCATCTAATCACCTGTTTAACAAAGGTAGAGAATAAAAAAGAAGAAGGAGAAATCAAAATTAACAATAACCATAAATGCAATGGCAACAATAATAAACATGACAACGAAAGAGAAGGAGGGAGGAAGAAGAAGAAAAAGAAAATCTCCTACAAAACATTACCAACTAGATTTTGTCGGACAATTATCAAAAACTTTTTTATCTATTAGTAAACACTTTCAATAAAGTTTTTACCATTTAAAGTTTAAATTTATAAAAACAAATTAGTGATTTGTGATTGATCAAAGATAAAGATGACTTTAAAATTAGACAAAAAAAAATATTTTGAAAAGAAAATTATAATTCACAATATATCAACAAATTTATTGACGAATTTTAAAAATATTTAATTAGCAATAAATTTTACCACAAAATAATTAAAGTCCAAAGAAATACTTTAATGTTTAATTTAATGACAAATTTTATAAAAACAATATTCATCATAAAAGTTTTAAGTTATCAAGGAATTTTATTAACCAATCCATTAACAATTGATATTTTAATGGTAATAAAATTTTTAATTTACCAACAAATTTTATCAATAAATTCATTATCAATTGATAATTTTGTGTAGTAATTAGAATTTGAAAATACGTCAATAATTATATTTTATCGATAGAATTTTTTTATTAGTAAAGTTTTGTCTATAAATTCATTAAGCTTTTTTAGTGATGGGTAGAAGATTTTTGTGGATGAATATATAAAAGAGGTTTAGACGACGGATCACAACATTACATGTATCAATTTTAGTTCAAAACAAAGTTGAAATGTAATTATTGGGTTAAACATAATTATATATATTAACTGTAATTGTAATGTGCCATATATAAAATGGTTATGCACACATTTATTACTTAATAATTTAAGGTGTAACCTTTAAATTATTGATTGAATTTCAAGGATGGAGTAAATGATTTTTAAAAAATGTCACTTTTCTTTTTATCCATTTTATTTTATTATATATCTTTCTCATTTTTTTTCTTTCTCTTCTACTTTAATAGTTTAAATTAAAATCATTTATAAACATGTGATTATTAAAAAGATATATATAAAGATTATATAACATCCAATTTTCTCGTTTTTCCCTTTATTTTATTTGTAGTTGGCTTTTTCTGTCTCCTATACAAACTTCTTTTGATTTACAGCAACATATACTATTTCTTTTGTTAATCTGCAGAGATTAATTGTTTTTGTTGGCATTTATTGAGTTATTGTGAGATTCCATTTAATTGCGTCAAATGATGTTCTGTTTTCTCTCTAATGTTGCTTTCAATGTTGTTAAATGTAACATCCCAATAAATCTATAACAAAAGTTATGATTTATTCTAAGAGTTAATATGAATAATAATAAAGAACAGTGAAAAATTAAGCACTTAGGTGGATAGGGAAAATATGAAATATCATATAGAATTGAAACTGTACAGTAGACAAGAGTCTGATACAATTTGCAAGCTAAGATTGAACGGTTTTTAAAAAAGATATATAAACTGAACGGTAATACAGGTAATGAAAATTATATATATAAACCTATTGACCGGACGGTCCTACACTATCTTCGGGCTGCACGGCCTGCAAGGCTTCTTCCACTGAGTCTTCGAAATCGCCCTCTGCTCACATCCAATGGATGATCATTGCAGTGAAGAGAACAACCGAACGGTTGAGACCGAACGACACATGGACAAAACAGGAAATAATGGTAAGCTTATGTAAATTTAATTAATCATTTTCAGTATACTTTTAATACACATGAATCACATACATCAATATCTAAACCATAAATCATAAGTCAAGTATATCCATATAAAAACCGAACGGTAACATCATCATAACCAATCTCTCTAGACACTGTCCGGACTGTATGAACCATGTAGCTCGCCGCTCTTTGCACACAGGTGGACCTGGCTGGGATACACTCAACAGACCGCCACCTGAGGTTAGTCCAGTGGAACCACCTCGGTATTGAAATACCCTGAGGCTAAAGCACCTCCTGCCATTCCCACGCATGAGTTACCCTCCTCTACATGAGAAAGCATAATCACGGAATATCAGGATAGAGCAAAACCTGAGTCTGACCACGGTCATACTTTACCAATCAATTTCCAAATCATGAGATATTCCTCCTTCGAATACTCTTATATAATAATAACCTCATTCTTTTCATTCCATAACATCCAACATAAGCTTACAAACATTCTCATCCAGAATCATTCTTTCCTATGCATATAAAAAGGTACTTTAAGAAAAATGACCGAACGGTCAGATACTGATAAGAAGACCGAATATAAAAGGAACTCTAACAAGTGACCGAACGGTCAAACAAAGAAGGAAACCAAGCACTGTTTGAAGACCAAGAAATATAAATAATTCAAGAGGAAAGTCGATCGTTCAAAAACAGTTTATCTTTTGACAAAGCCGAGTGCTTTACAGTTCGGGCCGAATGCCTTAATATATATATATATATATATATATATATATATATACAAGAGTTCTCTTCAATAAAGCGAGTGCCAGTATAAGACCGAACACTCTTCCAAGGAGACAAGGTTAATATAAGACCGATAACTTCAGAAATCAAAGTGCTAGTCTATGACCGAGCACTAACGAGACCAAGCACTCTTCAAGACCGAACACTGTTAAAACTGAGTGCTCTCAAGACCGAGCACTTCAACAATGAATAAGTTTTGTGTAAGACTGAACGTTATTCAAAAGAAAAGAATTAATATAAGACCGAATACTTAGTCTATGACCGAGTACCTTCTCAAGCCGAGCACTCGATCTATGACCGAGTACTTTCAACAAACATTATCAATATAAAACCGAACGTTCAGTGTATGACCGAACGTTCTTCAATAGGGATCATAAGACCGAGTACATTGAGTTATTGAACATTCAATATGAGACCGAACGTTCTTAAATAGGGGATTCGTTTTGAATGAATAACTAACAAGGTATTTAGGTTTTAACATAGTTTATACAAGACCGATCGATTTTCAACTGATTCCTAAAGGGAACACAATTAAAACCGATTGTTTTAGAGGGAAACCAAACGGTCCTATTGACCCTCGGTTACAGCATCAAAATTTCACTAAGTTTAATACATTTACATTAAGTTTCTAACCAACATCAAACAATTCATGCAGCAACATACAATATTCCAACATACCAATTAAATCATCGAACATACATTAAAACATGCATCCAAACCATACAAAGAAATCATAATTAAATTTTATAAGCTTCCCTTACCTCTAATTCCAGCTAGCTTCCAAACACTACTTCTATGGCTTCCCAAAGAAATCCAAAGTTGTCCAAACTGAAATCTGATCGGTGCAAAGGAAAGGCCTTATCATCGGGAAGAATTTATCTGAAAGGAGTTAGGTGGTCGAAGGAGAGGAGGTGGTCAGAAAACTAGAGAGAAGGTAGAAGTTTCTAGAGAGAAGGAGGAGAAAATGGTGGTTTCTGGAAGTAGAAGATGAAGGGTTTGCATGCAGAAAGTGGCACCAGTTTTCAAATTTTAACTTTAAATACAACCTCCATTAAAACTCGTTCGGTCCACTCTCTGTACGCCACATGTCTTTCACTATCTAGAAGCTCTCATCCCCTTCTGCTGTCGCACGGTTACCGAGGGCGGGGAATTAAATGCACTGACAGTTTTGTCTCCCACTTAGTATGGGAAACTGGAGGGACACGACACGTGTATCCCACTAAGATGGGAAATTTAATGGGTGTACATTAAACAAGTCTCTCTCTCGCTTTCGTTTTTTATTTTAGAAAACCCTTTTAATTGTTACTTCATATTTAAAATATATCAACTCATACTAGATTTTTTTTATTTTTTTTTGCTTTTCTTTCTTGCATTATTCTCTGCCTATTCTTCATCTATACTTCATTTCTTCAGATGCTCCTCATTTCGTTTTCTCTCATTCCTATGGTGGCTATTCTGATTCTTGATCTGTTTCATGCTTTTATGCTCTTGTTTTTCTTTCTTTAAATTTATTTCTTGGCTGGATGTGTTTTAGTACTGTTTTGGGTTTGGGTAGAGATATAGAATGGTGAGGGGATTGGTGAAAAAATTGTGGCTTGAGGAAAGTGTTTTTGTTGAAGCAGCTCTTGAGCGAAGTGTTTTTGCTAAGATGTGGAGTTTTAAGGGTAAGTGATTTACGTGCATTGTTTTAGGATTAAACCTTGAGCTAGAGGGAGTGATTAAGGTCAGCTGTAGCAACTGTTTTAGGGCTGTTTATGCAGTAGTAAATTGTCCAATCTAGTAAGCTGTTTATGCTTCCTCCTTATTATTACAACTTTCAATCCTGTCCAGTTTACCAATGTAGTGGTCCAATGTAGTAGGTTTTTCAGGCTTGTATTTTGCAGCTTGCAACCTTGCCTAGTTTAACATTGAAGATGCTCCAATATAGTTAGTTTCCAGAGGTGAATTCTACAGTTTTGGAACGGTCTAAATTAGAATCTTTATTGCTCAAATAAGTGAGCTTTCCAGCGACTAATCCTTCTGTTTTAAGCTGACCAGTTTAGCACCAAAAAGTGGTCCAAGGTGGTCACGTTCTAGGACTGCCACTGTCAAGCTAATTCTGCCAATTTAGGTGCATTTGATTTATGTCTAATAGAGGTAGTTCTGCAACATTAAATTACTCACTTTAGCAATTGATAGTGGTCCAATTAGGTGAGCATTCCAATTAGGTTGCCAATGATGGTGTAAATTTTGGTGGAGTGAAAGAGATGGGCAATTCGTCCTCTAGAAACAGAGAAACCTATTCCACACCAATCTGCTTAAATAATGTGATAAAAAAACATTCAAGAATAATATATTATATAAAAAAGTATGAGAACAATTTAAATGATACGCAAATACCTTAACCTAACCTTGTGTAATATGTCATTTTTATTTGGTTTAGAATTTATGTTGTTATAATGTGACTCACTTTCTTAAATTTGCTTCTATGTTAACAGAAAGGTAAAAAGAGATCTAGAAAGTTAGCCCCTAGCAAATCTCTAGGGGAAGAATCTATAGATATACCTGCCAAGGTATTTGGTTATTACTATATACTTAAAGCATTGTACCTTGCTATATAAGTCATAATTTTTTTCAAGTGGCATTTTTGTTGATGGTTTAATATCTTCTTCATTGTGGTTGGTAGTTACTAATTCTAGATGGTTTAATATCTTCTTAATATTTAGCATTTCTATATACTAGATGGTTTAATATCTTCTTAATATTTGCTTAAATATTTTCAAGCATATAACATGAATATAATTTAAGACTCTATAATTTTGATATACTACTCTGATGATTGAACCCTGTCTTAGCACAAGTTCCCATAGTCAAACCCCTTTTATATTGAAAGCTTAAAACAATATTGTACATAAGGATTTACATGTACAAAAAAAAATAGTAAGATAGAGACATGTAGAAAAACATTGTAAGACAGAGAGAAGAGGACCTAAGTTAATTTAGGTTATTCTTTACGAAGCCATTTGATAGGGCACATGTCCTAATATAGAGACATGTATTAACCATTGGCTAATTGTTTTGTAATCGATTTATGTACAGAACATGGATTGTGCTCCACCAAATCATTCATGGATGTACGATAGTTGTCATAAAGGAAGAGGTGCTTTGAAAGAGTCTTTTGTATTGGGTGTTGAAGAGTTTATAAGTAAAGCTTGTGAACAAGAACGTTATCGCAGAGATGGGGGTCTTCGATGTCCATGTTTAAAGTGCGATTGTACAAAGATTCTGAACAAAAGAGTTGTCAAGGTTCACCTCTACAAGGTGGGTTTCAAGCCTAATTATTTATTTGGGAGGATCATGGGGAAATAATGCCAGAAGATGTAGAGAATCATGAAAGGATGGGTGTAGAGATGGAAAATGGTCCAATTAACCAATTTATGACAATGAAAGACATGGTGCATGATGCTCTTAGGCAAAATGAGTCGTGCCAAGCATCTACATCAGATAACATTGAAGAGGCTCCAAATGAAGAAACACAAAGGTTTTATAATCTTTTCTTGGATGCAAACAAGTCGTTGTATGAAGGAGCATCAGACTCAAAATTATCAATGTGTGTCAAGCTATTAGCTTGCAAGTCAAATTGGAATATTCCTAACTAATGCTTAGATTTTATTGCAAAAATGGTTTTGGATGGAACACCCATAAAATCAGGTTTGCCTAAAACATACTACGATACAAAAAAGTGTGTATCAAAGTTGGGATTACAATCGCAAAGGATTGATTGTTGTGTGCATGGTTGCATGCTCTTCTATGATAATGAATATGGTAAGAATGATGGTGCATTGCGTGAATGCAAATTTTGTGGAAAGCCAAGATATCAACCACGTAACACGAGAGCAACTACTACAAAAGAAGTTCTTGTGAAATCAATGTTCTATTTGCCATTAATTCCTAGACTACAAAGAATGTATGCCTCAACACAAACTGCAGGACATATGATATGGCACTATCAGAACAGGTTGACAAATGGTCTTTTGCGTCATCCATGTGATGGAGAGGCTTGGAAGCACTTTGATAGAGTATATCCTAACTTTGGTATGGAGCCACGCAATGTGCGACTCGGTTTATGCTCTGAGGGTTTTAACCCATATGTACAGGCATCAAATATACCATATTCATGTTGGCCAGTTATTGTCACCCCTTACAATCTTCCTCCAGAAATCTGCATGTCTAAACCTTACATGTTCTTGACATGTCTCATTCCCAGGCTATTGAATCCAAAGGTTGGCATAGATGTTTACTTAGAGCCCTTGACAGATGAATTGAAGAAGTTGTGGACGGGTGTGATAACATATGATATTTCAAGGAAACAAAACTTTATTTTGAGGGCCATGCTGATGTGGACAATTAATGATTTTCCTGCTAATGGTATGTTGTCCGACTTGAGCACTCATGGTAAACTAGCATGTCCACATTGGATGGAGCATACAAAGGCTTTTAGATTAAAACATGGGGCAAAAAATTCCTGGTTTGACTTTCATCGGAGGTTTTTACCGAATGACCATGCCTTTAGGAGGAATAGAAATGCTTTCAAGAAGGGGGACGTGGAGATGGATGATGTACCACCATATCTGATGGGAGAAGAAGTTTGGAATAGAATCAAGGGTTACCCTAAAATAACTGAAAATTGTGCCCCAAGAATTGATGGATACGGTGAGTGGCATAATTGGACGAAAAGAAGCATCATTTGGGATCTACCCTATTGGAAGGATAATTTGTTAACGCATAATCTTGATTTCATGCACATTAAAAAAATTTCTTTGACAACATCTTCAATACTGTGATGAATGTTGCGGGGAAGACAAAAGACAATGAAAAGGCACAAATGGATATAGCTTTGTACTGTAGACGAAAAGACTTGGAGCTAAAAAGTCATAGTAATGGAAACATGTACAAGCCAAAAGCAAATTATATACTTTCAGCAGATCAAACAAAACAAGTATGTCATTGGGTAAAAGATCTTAGGATGCCTGACGGATATTCTTCTAACTTGACAAGGTGTGTTGATGTGAATAGGGGAAAACTCATTGGGATGAAAAGCCATGACTGCCATGTGTTTATGGAATGCTTACTTCCTATAGCATTTAGTTCTTTACCGGCTCATGTTCTCAATCCCATTACAGAGATAAGTCATTTCTTCAAAGATTTGTGTTGTACAACATTGAACGAGGATGACCTAGTGAAGATCGAAGAAAAAATTCCAATCATTCTGTGCAAGTGGAGAGAATATTTCCCCCCTCATTCTTTGATTCTATGGAACATCTCCCAATCCATCTTCCATATGAGGCAAGACTTGGTGGACCAGTCCACTATAGGTGGATGTACCCATTTGAAAGGTGACAATATGACATCTTATTGTTCAAATTACTTAGCATAATTCAAAAATCCTAACATGTCACTTTCGTAATTGTAGGTTCATGGGATATGCTAAACGTTCGGTTAAGAATAAAGCTAGGGTTGAAGGATCTATTTGCGCATCATACTTGCACAGAGAGACAACTCATTTTCGTTCTCACTATTTCAAAAACTTGATGTTAACACCACAAAGCAGTAGAAATGAAGAAGAAACTAAAATAGAAAGCCTTCTGACAACATTATTAGTGTTTGACCAACCTGGTCGTCGTTCTGGGAAGGAATCAACTCATTGGTTAAGTGATGAAGAATTGAGATCAACTCATGTTCATGTTTTGATCAATTGCAATGAAGTTCAACCTTACCTTGAGTAAGCCTCCAAAATCAATTATATTTCCCAAATATTTCATTTGATACATTTAATTGTCTTTGAAGCAATCTCCTCATCCATGTCGACAACTCATTCTTACATACCTATCAACTATCTGAGTCAAACAGTTCGGCATATATACATGCTAATTTCCCATTGTGGTTCAGGCAAAAAGTACGACTTCCAATCATTCTTACTCATTCATTTCTTCCTTAATTATTTAATCATTACATTATTGAATAGTTTCATATACTTTATGGTTGTAGGTTCATGATGAGCCTTTAAGTGTGAGGAACCAACATCTTAGAGATTTTCCACTTGCTCCTTTAAGATGTGTAAAGGAATGACACACCTTATTTGCTAATGGATACAAATTTCATACCCATGCATGGATCCAGGGCAAGAGGACAATAAAAAGTGGGGTTCATGTTAAAGGGCTAACAGAAGGAAGTCAAGATGATTTCTATGGTGTGATTAAACACATCTATGAGTTGGAATACAATTCAACAAGCACTGAAAAGAAAATTGTATTATTTCATTGCGATTGGTTTGATCCATTGAGAGTAGGTACAAGGGTGGATTCAAAGTATGACATTGTGGATATTCGAATGGATAAAAGATATGTGTTGTTTGATCCTTTTATAATTGCACATAATGTACAACAAGTTTATTATGTACCATATCCTACATCATGCACGGACAAACGTGGTTGGTGTGTTGCAATAAAGACGAAGCCTAGAGGACGCATTGATTCTAATGATGTAGAGACTGATGTGTCATACCAAGTGGAGGAAATGTCACATTTTAATGATGTCATTGAAGTTGAAGAAGTTGTCTGATTACAAGATATAGAAGTTGGTCATGAACAAGTGGACCTAAACAATATTTCATCATTTCAAGGGCAAATGGATGAAGATACAATTGATAAAGAAGAATACAATGAAGAAGAAGAAGGTGAAGATGACAACGAAGATGAATTTCAAAGTTCTAGCACTGAATAGAGTTAGGGTGTGTTCTTGATTTATTTTAGCTGCATTTATAATGTTGTTCAGTTTAGAAATGTAGTATTCCAATGTAGTACGCTTTATGTTAGATCTCTTTGTATAGAGATTAAAATTTGTACTAGTTTTGAAGGATTTCTCCATTGAACATTGATACCTGGAATTCCCTTAAATGAAGTAATTGGTCAACTGCGGTATAGGGACAAAGGAGTCTCTTCAATTATTGCTTATGGAGTTATGGTCTGTTTTTCTCTTTGGTATCTTTTCACCACTTCTGTGTCCAATGGTCTTTAATGTTTTTAGTTTTCTATAACCAATAGGAATAATATTGAAATGCTGTTACGGTAGTTTTCTATAACCTCCCACAGTTGATCCTGCCAAAACCAGTATTCTGGAGTTTGCAGAAGCAAGCATCCCCCAGTTTCATACAGTTGATTCACAGAGGGACCTTCTAGAGACACCTCCCACTACATCTGTTAGGTTTCTTAAGAGTAAGAATCCAATCTATAGATCATATATTAGGATTAAACACTCAAAATTGATCATTCAACATCAATTCACATTAACATTAATGGAAAACGTAAGGGAACATTCAACAACATCCAAGGGAAATAAATCCCTTCATACAGGATAAACCTTGTCCAAACTTAAGAAAATACAACACACCCACTAGGAGGAACCATTTCCTCCTTAAAAGATAACCCTTACTAAACTTAATAACTACCTCTAACCACCCCTAAACTGCCCAACCACAGTTAACTGTCATGAAACTACTTATTTTGAACCTTCTTCCTAACGTACACCTTAAAGGTCTTATCAGCATCACATTTGACTTTGAGGATGTTGCTTTTGAAGTCTAGTTCAACATTGATGCCTTTCTTGGTTATCACCATTTTCATCAACCTGCAAAAATTTCAAGAAATTTTCTATAACTTTAATCTCTTTTAAGAAACTTTCAGAACATACTTCCTTCTTCTTAGTTTAATCCCACACATTTAAAATGTTTAAATTTAGTCCGTAAGTGTTTTATTTATCTTCTATTAGTTTTTATACTAATTCAATCAGGGTAAGGTAACATGAAAAACCATGAAACACATCAATCAAAGTAAGTACTCTCAATAAGAAAAATATTGACGTAATAACTTACTTCAAAAAGCACTAACAAGTCTAAAGAAAACTTACTCAATTTAGGACACTAAATAAGATAGACGGACTATTTATTACTGAAATTTTAGCGTGTTATATAATGTTATTAGAAATCCTTAGGTGCGGATGACTAGTAACAACTAATAAGAGAACTTTGGGCAAAGACTGAACAATACCCAAGAGAAAAATGCAAAAAGGTCCAGGACTTTGACATAACCAAATGCCAGTCTAATAGGCATATGAAACCTATGCTTCAACCAGTGTTGCATAACCTTTTCTCTCTTTAACAATATGACATGTTTGAAAAGTTGTTGATATAAGCCATGTCTCACCAAGACAGAGGAAACCACAAAGCAACAAGGTTCCCAACCTTGTAGCCAAGAGCCATAAGACCATTCTTACCAGTATCAGTGCTTCTATTAAGCTCCTCTTTGTGAGCAACTCAGCAACCTGTTTGCATTGAAAATAAGATATGATTATCAGAGAATTTATGATCTCTACAATTAAAAAGGTGTAGGAAAATATTTCTCTTGTTGATTGAATCTTGTTTTTGCCATGTAATTTATATTATTATCATTGCAACATATTTCTCTTGTTGATTGAATCATGTTTACAATCTTAATTCCATCATTGCACCTTCAGGAATATGGCATCAGGTGGTTCTGGTCCTCCTCTTCCACCTTCAGGAAAATCTGATAAGGGGAAGGGGAAGAAATCTTATGTAGTCAAGTTGATGGAGCGTTTCAATAATGAAATTGGTTCAAGCAGTCAGCCAACTACCCCTACCTCTACCTCCACTGGTTGATTTGTTCCATCTCCATTACAACTTCCTGGCTTGACTCCCACTCCACACACATCTTCACCTACCTCTCTTCCATCTCCATTACAAGTGCCTGGCTTGAGACCCACCCCATACCAAGTGCCTACTAATCAAATGGCATCATTCTCTCCTAATGTTGGTTCTAACCCATCAACTCCCACAAATATTTCACCATCACCTAATATAGTGGATGGAGATCCACATTCCAGTTCAACCGCCAATGACGTAGAAGAATGTTCCAACAGTCTTCCAATGATTACACCCGTTTGATAACGGTTTAAAACACCATTATTTTTTATGTAATTTTGATACTAAAAGCACCCTTTTTATGCTTAGAAACTTGCTTGAACTCATGTTTTTGCTTTAGTTTTATGAATAAGAGAGTTGATACTAAAAGCACCATTATTTTCCCTTGATTTTGTAGGCTAATGGAATGATTTGAAATAAGGGTTGAAGTATCAAGGAGTTGGAATGCAGAAAAGTCAACCAAAATGCAGAAAAGTCAACCAGTCAACCAGAATGCTGAAAAAGTCAACCAGAACGCCAGAAAATCGATGTTGGCCACCCAGGCGGCGGATTTGGCCGCCCGAGCGACGGGGTTCAAAGCTTGGGTGTCCAAATGAGCGTCTGGGCCTTACATGAGGTCCAATTCTCGCTCGGGCGACCTCTTTAGATGCCTGGGCGAAGATTTTAGTGGATCGGGCCCTGTTTATGCTCCGTTTTGATTCTTTTGGACTGGGCGTTGCTCTGGCACGCCTCTGACACTATTTAAAGGACCCTAGGGCTCTAGGTTTTGCATCCCTGGTAGAGAAGAGCATAGCAATCCACTCTTAGCCAATTCTTAGGCTTTCTTTCTCATTCTTTCTTCCATTGTTCATAGAGTTCCCCCATGTCTATGGGGAACTAATTTCTCTTTGTTGTTGGGGAATGATGTAACCTTGTAAACTCTCATGTATTTGAATTGATTCTTAATTCCATATGCTTTTTCATTAATTGTTAGAGTAATTCATCTGTTTTATTCTTGCTTATACAATAACATTATCTATGACTTGCATGAGTGTCGGGAGGTTCCTTTCAATTCAGGTTCTTGTTGAATTACTCCTAAGGGTTATATTGCTCAGGGATGAGGGTATGAGTCTTAGTCATCTTAACCTCTTGATCTTCACATCTTTTTACCAAGAATGCTAGGAATTGTATGAACTGGTAATTAGGGACATGCTTATTTATCGAGGGATCGGGTTTAAGTGATTTAGTGAGGGACGTTGGCATTAATGCATAAAGAAGAATTCTTATATACATGAGAGGGAACTTGATGAAATCTAACCCCAACAACATACCCATCTCATATAAATCAACCTCCGTTCATCTTTGTGCTCCTTTTGTCATTGATCAATTGCATCTTTATTTTATTTATTATTTTTGCACTCCAAAATCCATGACCTCTTTTATTTTAAGTCTTAATTAATCTTGTTTTCACACAACTATTTAGCGCCGAGAGTCCTCTGGGATACGATACTTGGTCTTACCATTTTATATTACTTGTGCGACTCGGTACACTTGTCGATTTGTCCCAACACCGTTAGAGGAGGGTAACAAAAAAATTTAACTCAATATATATATATATATATATATATATATATATATATATATATATATAGACAATTCATTGTTGTATTATTCTAATGTTTGAGTTTAATTTTGGTTTAGATTTTATCCTACAAGAATTGCATCAAAGGCAATCACAGCTACCATCAAGCAACAATTTGATTAGGCATGGCTAACATGGGGACAAATCCCTAAAACAACTAGAGATGTTTTCTTCGACCGTTTGAAGGTACACACTTTACAAATTAAGATAGAAAGCAACATGATGTTGATTTATAATGTTTGTGTTTTTGTCTTTGTAGTACACAATGGAAAATATTTGTTATACCTTCATTCTCTCCTTTACTACCATTCTTCTTCTTTCTCAATAACCATCATACACCAAACTAGTTATTCCTTAGACCACATGTATATGTTATAAATATTTCAACACTCCTTATTCAAACCTATTCTTTCTAATATAACAGAGAAAGGTTTCATGGACTCCTGAAGATGAGGAAAAGGTAAAAAGAAATTTTCACCCAAGACATCTTATAGACTCTCAGAGATGTATAAAAAGCTAGAACTCTAGGAAAAAAACCTGATTGGTTGGGGGATGATACTTGGAATGCTCTTATGGAAAAGTGGAACATGACACTTTATAGACAAAAGTGTGAAACAACTAAGAAGAATCAGACATCTGAAAAGGGTGGTTATTTGCACACCGGAGGATCTATTAGCGTGCATGAACATGTTATTCGTTTGGTATGTAACTTGTACATTTTATCTCTTAAATTTGCAATCATAAACTTTACAAATATTTTATTAACAACTCATTTTGTTTGCAGTCACAGGAGCTTGGTCGGTCTGTCCATGTTGATGAAATATTTCAGCAAACACATATTCGTCAATCCACAAGGGAATTTGTTGATGGAAGGTCTAGGCGGACCCATGTAAGTTTCTACTAACTCTATCACATTATACATTATCGGATTTTAAACCTTACGTTTACTTTATTGTATTAACAGGAACAATTTCAAGCAAAATTTTCTCAAATAAGACTTGAGACTGCATCTGTTGGTGGCTCAGCATGTAGTCTCTAGACCTTGCGGATGAGGAAAGATTGAGAAACCGATGTTGGTTAGAGGCTACTGGTGGGAAATACAAGGGACGTGTATACGGCATTGGAAATGTCAGTTCCCAAGATGACTGTGTCGATAGTTACATCCAACAGACACAAGCATCTTCTTCTACTCAGCAACAAAATTAAGAAGAAATTGTTAACCTTAGATCATAAGTACAACAATATGACAAGAAAAATTTAAATTATATACAGCCAAAATCCGTATATAAGACCTAAAATCCGTATATAACACTTGATTACATACGACTTATATACGGACAAAAATTCGTATATAAAACTGTCGTAGATAAGTTATATACGGATTTATCCGTATATAAGTTATATACGGATAAATCCGTATATAATATCCGTATATAAATTATATACGGATAAATCCATATATAATATCCATATGTAATATATTAAAAAAATAATTCTTTTACATACGGATAAATCCGTATGTAACATACAATACAGAAAAAAAATTATTTGTGAAAAGTAGAAAGCTAGAAAGCTTTAAAACTTATAAATACAATATTATATAAGATTATTGCTATTAGTTTCAACCACACAAATGTAAAGAATTTATAATATATAATTATACTTAAAACAAACAATTAAAACATAAAATTTTTATTGAAAGACTCTATAAATAGAGTTCAAAACAAATCGGCCTGGTACAATATAGAGTTGAATATTAACTAAACAATAATTTACACCTAAAATAGGATCAAACTCTACCAAAAAAGAAACTCTGAAACAATTACTGTTAGCTCTGCAAATGCTGCACAAAAAATTATTGGGTGGAAGACCTTCTTCAAGCTTGATGGAATCTGAAAATAAAGGGAGGGGATAAGAAATGAGATAACTATAGTAGACTTGGATTGTTGATCATTGGAAACAAAACTAGTCAATACAATCTACAAAAATAGACACTACATTTAGAGGCCAAACAAGCACATAACATGGACTTAAAGGTTACAAAATTATAAACAAAAAATACAAGAATTAATGTTTTCTTAAATTTTAGGCTTAATACCTCAATTGGTTCTCTGTTTTGTCAACGAATCTCATTTTGGTCCTCAAGTTTTCAAAAGTCTCAATTTAGTCACAATTTTTGTAAAAATGCCAACATTGTACCCCATCCGTTAAGTGCTAGTAGACGCCGTTAAGTGTTGTCCACGTGTTGGAGTGAGAATGTGGTGAGGTGTTTTTTTTTTTTACGTGGACTGATTCCATAAAAGAAGGAGTGGTGATGTGGCATTGGGATTTAGGGAAAAATGAGATCAGACCGCTAAAAATTGGGATTTAGGGATTCGAAATTGAAGTTGGGGATTTCTTGAAGTGGTTGCGAGACAAACACCCATTTCATTATTGGAGAAGACGAGGACAATCCAGGCTATTGGTGACGCGAATAAAGGTAAGGTATGTCCTTTTCGTTGTCCTTTTCCTTTTATGACCATGTGCGATATTTGGGTTTTTCTGTGTTTGTAAGTCGTGATGATGATTTGTGGTCCCATTTTGCATGTTCAGTGGTTATATTGTAGTTTAGAGTGTGTGGTCCCATTTTGCTTGTTGATAATGGTTTGTTGAATTGTTTATTCGGTGTAGTGGTCCCCTGCCTGTTAGTGATGGGTTAGTGGGGATGTAAGTTTGTTCCATGTCCCCCTGTTGGTGTTATTGTCGGTGTTAGTGTATATTTAGTGAGTGAGTGAGTGCTCCACTTAGCTATCACTGAAATAGATATAATATTTTTCTCCCCCAATGTACAGGTTATAAAAGAAAGTTTGATAATGGATGAGGAACGAATTAAAATTGTGGTCCACCATAGTGGACATTTTTTCACTGATGATAATGGTGACTTTAAATTTGATGGAGAGATAGCATAATGGACTTGTGATGCAGACTTGTTGAGCTATTTTGGCATAGTTGCCTCAGTCAAAGAATTAGGTCATATGGACATCAAAGAGTTATGGTATGGTTTAGGAGGTCAGTCTGTGCACCCAGATAGGTTAGAGTTATTAACTGATGACAAGGGTGTCATGCATATGTTGAACATTGCTAGGTTAAATGATGAAGTCCATTTGTATGTGGTTCATAATATGGTGGAACCACAAATAATAGAATTCATTGATTGGGTTGGTGATGAAGAGGGTTATGGTGTGGATGTTGAGGTGCATACTGAAGGTGATGCCCAAGTGGGTGGTCAGGTCCAGGTTGAGGGTGGTGAGGTCCAGGTTGACGATGTTGAGGTCCAGGTTGAGGGGGGTGAGGTCCAGGTTGAGACTGCTGAGGTCCACGTTGAAGATGTTGAGGTTCAGGTTGAGGGTGGTGAGGTCCAGGTTGAGGATGTTGAGGTCCAGGTTGAGGCTGCTGAGGTCCACGTTGAAGATGTTGAGGTCCAGGTTGAGGGTGGTGAGGTCCTGGTTGAGGATGTTGAGGTCCAGGTTGAGGGTGGTGAGGTCCTGGTTGAGGATGTTGAGGTCCAGGTTGAGGATGCTGATGTGGATGAGGTTGAGGATGTTGAGGTCCAGGTTGAGGACGCTGATGTGGATGAGGTTGAGGATGCTGATGTGGATGAGGTTGATGATTTTGAGGTAGATGATTTAGGAGAGAGTGAGGAGGAAGATCTACATGATGTCAGCGTGCAATGTGACATTGGGTACTCTAAAGGAAATGTTAGAGAAGAACATTCCAGTCCACTGCTTCAATCTTCTGAATCTACTGACAATGAGTGGCTGTCAGAGGAGCTGATCAGTGATGTAGAGGACAGTGAGGGTGAGGTAGGAACCTTTTTCGTTGAGGATGGTGGGTCCAGTAAGACAAAGTTTCCCACTTTTAGTATGCCTAGAAGTTTTGATTGTTATAAATGGGAGGTAGGAACCTTTTTCGCTGAGAAAAACGAATTCATAGATGTTATTCGGACTTATGCACTTAGTAATGGAAGAAAGCTGAAATTTGTAAAGAATGACAAGAAAAGGATTTGTGTGAAGTGCTTGGGTGGAAAAGGAAAATGTAATTGGTATGCCTATTGTGCCTTTAGGATTGATGTCAATGCATGGCAACTTAGAAAAGTGGTTGATACTCACAGCTATAGTAGGGATTTCAATGTCAAGTTGATGACTTCTAAGTGGTTGAGTCAAAGGATGGAGAAATCTGTGACAAAAAACCTAACTATGAAGGTGATGGACATTAGATATAAAGTGAGTAGGAAATGGAATGTAGGGATATCAAGAAATATGGCTTTTAGGGCAAGAGCCATGGCAAAAGATAAAATTGAAGGATCATTCATAGTGAAAAGATGAGAATGGCTTCTATGGAAGAAACTTATCGTGAAAAGATGAGAATGGCTTCTATGGAGAAAACCTTACTTAGGTTGGAAAAGTGGTTCAAAATCATAGTGGGGATATTGTTTGTGATCTTTATTTTCAATGTAATTTTATTGTCACTGTTGCTGAAAGTTGGGTGAAACTTGTATTAGTGGGGATGTTTTGATTTCAGTGGTTTTTGATTTCAGTAATGTGGTATGAAGCTTTTCATGGCTTATGTTGTATGCATCATGGCTTATATCAGAAATAAAATGCTGAAAAATGGTGATTTGAATGGCTAATTTGCAGACAAGTGTTATAAACCAAAATTTTATGTTTGGAGCAAGTTTTATTTATGAAACATGACTTGTACAAGCTACCAGCAAAGGCTAAATTATTTGAAATCAAAATATGAGTGGTACAGTTGCTCTTTAACACCAATTTTAAGCCAATTTAGCAACCAATTTTCATCACAGGAATGAAACTGAACTTAAATCAAATTTTATGTTTGGAGCAACTTTTCTTTATGAAACATGACTTGTACTTTTCTTTATGATGCATCATGGCTTATATCAGTGGTTGAGTTAAAGGATGGAGAAATCTGTGACAGAAAACCTAACTATGAAGGTGATGGACATTAGAGATAAAGTGAGTAGGAAATGGAATGTAGGGATATCAAGAAATATGGCTTTTAGGGCAAGAGCCATGGCAAAAGATAAAATTGAAGGATCATTCCATGAACATTATAGAAGACTTTATGATTATGGTCAATAGCTCCTGAAAACAAATCCAAGTTCAACAGTTCAAATTAAAGTGGATAACATTAATGGTGAGGTGATTTTCCAAAGATTTTATGCATGCTTGAAGGCATGCAAGAATAGCTTTGTTTGTTGTAGACCTATTGTTGGGTTGGATGGATGTTTTCTGGAAACCAAGTATGGGGGGAGTTATTGACAACAGTTGGAAGATATGGAAACGACCAAATGTTGCCCATAGCATATGCTGTTGTTGAGGTTGAAAACAAAGAGAGTTGGACTTGGTTCTTGGAGCTGCTTATTGAGGACCTTGGTGGGAAAGATGTCTGTGCAGGAATTACATTTATTTCAGACCAACAAAAGGTCAGTGAATGATCAATTTCTTGTACATTTAAATTAATATCTTCAGTACACAATATGTAACTCAATATGTTGAACATGTCAAGGTCTTTTGGCAACTTTTCAAGATCTCCTACCACGGGTAGAACAAAGGTTTTGTGTTAGGCATCTCTATTCAAATTTTAGAAAAACATTTCCTGGAAAAAACCTTAAACGTCTCATGTGGAGGGCAGCAATAGCCACACATCCACAAGAATGGGAAGCTGAAATGAGGAATATTAAAGCCATCAATGTAGAGGCTTTTAAATACTTGCGTTCCATTCCACCTAGGTATGTATCTGAATTCTTAATTTTATTTGTTATAGTCATAGTTCATTTTTATATACTTGACAACTTATATTTACTTATGACAGGTTTTGGTCAAGATCTAGATTCACCCCTAGATCACAATGTGACACTCTTGTCAACAACATGTCTGAAGCCTTTAATAGTGTGCTAGTAGATAGTAGGTCTAAGCCTATTATTAGCATGTTAGAAGACATTAAGGTATACATTATGAACAGATGGGCTGCCAACAGGACAAAGATGACACAGTATCAAGCTTCAATCTGCCCTAAGGTTTGGAACAGATTTCAGAAGGAGTCTTGGTTAGGAAGATATTGGTTACCAAGGTTAGTTTTATAAACTGTCTCACTACATGATTTTAGGCATTTATCTTGATTTGTTCTAAGTTTTGTGTTATAAATTCTGTGTTAAATACAGGTGGTCAAGAGAGAAATTATTTGAAGTTATACATATATCACAATTTGGCCACCAATTTGTTGTCAATATGGACACCATGGACTGCACATGTAGAAAATGAGCAATTACAGGCATTCCTTGTACGCATGCCATAACAGCAATGAAATTTCTGAACATCAATGCAGAAGATTACATAACCCACTGGTTTAGAAAGTCCACTTATGAAGAGACTTACAACACCAAAATTTACCTTATCAATGGTCAACATTTATGGGAGGTTACACCTTATCCAGATATATTACCACCAAAGAAGAAGACAATGCCAGGAAGGCCCAAAAAGAAACGAAGATTGGAGGAGTGAGAGTTGAAGAAGAATGATAGTGAGTTAAGAAAGGGTGGGCAGAGAAAAAGATGTGGTATATGCAACGAACTTGGTCACAACAAGAAAGGCTGTCCACAAAGACCTACTGCCCAATCTGCTTCTGAACAAACACAAGGCACCCAAGGTCCACCAACAGATGTTCCACTTACTCAAGAATCCACTGTGATTGGTACTGAAAGTGGTCCTCCTCAACAACCAGACCCCACTGTGCTTCCTACTGTGATGAATTATGACTGATCTGCTGTTGTTCACCTTCTTTATATTTTGAGCTCTAACATTTTGGATGTCATCATCTTATGATTTTGGATGTAATGATATTAGGATATCATTTTGGATTTATTCGTACTTGGATTTAATCACTTGCTTATGATGTATATATTGGATATCAGTTTCGATATATATTGGATATCATTTCAGTTTCATTGCTGTTAAAGAGCAACTGTACCACTGATTTTTTGATAAAATACTATTTATCCTTTGGTGGTAGCTTGTACAAGTCATGTTTCATAAAGAAAAGTTTCTCCAAACATAAAATTTGATTTAAGTTCAGTTTCATTCCTGTGATGAAAATTGGTTGCTAAATTGGCTTAAAATTGGTGTTAAAGAGCAACTGTACCACTCATATTTTGATTTCAAATAATTTAGCCTTTGCTGGTAGCTTGTACAAGTCATGTTTCATAAATAAAACTTGCTCCAAACATAAAATTTTGGTTTATAACACTTGTCTGCAAATTAGCCATTCAAATCACCATTTTTCAGCATTTTATTTCTGATATAAGCCATGATGCATACAACATAAGCCATGAAAAGCTTCATACCACATTACTGAAATCAAAAACCACTGAAATCAAAACATCCCCACTAATACAAGTTTCACCTAACTTTCAGCAACAGTGACAATAAAATTACATTGAAAATAAAGATCACAAACAATATCCCCACTATGATTTTGAACCACTTTTCCAACCTAAGTAAGGTTTTCTCCATAGAAGCCATTCTCATCTTTTCACGATAAGTTTCTTCCATAGAAGCCATTCTCATCTTTTCACGATAACTTTCTTCCATAGAAGCCATTCTCATCACACCCACTTCTTCACCTCGTGCAGTAGCACTCCTTTCTTCTACCACTCCTTCATTTCCTTCTTCAAAGCACCACTCAAAGAAGTTGCATCCAACCAATTCGTCACTCCCACACTGTTCAAGAACAACACAAAGTCACCATGAAGTAGGGCAACCCCAAAGATTAATGGTTATGGAAAACTCACCTTGAAGTTAGGGCAACCCCAAAATTTTTTCCCCTTGTTCTTAGGGGTTCTGGCAATTCGAAACACTGCATTCTGACCACAGAAGCATGTTGGTTTTGTACCCAACCTCTTCACACTCCCAGTACTGTGTTGCATGGACGAACCCAAAAATTTACAAGAGGTTAATGAACGAGACATATCCTTAAGACCACCTCAAGAACACAATGCTTGCCTACAACTCTTCTTCCCCAAGATGAATGAAAGAACTCTTCTTCCCCAACTCGACAATTAAGTAAGTATGAGAGGGGATGCCCTTAAATCTTAGGGCTTGCACTTAAATCTTAGGGCTTCCTCATCCACGTGGATAAACCACCAAAGGCATTCCATTTTATTTCACAATGACACGTGGTAAAAAAAAAATTACAACTCATCAACACTTAACGGCGTCTGCTAGCACTTAATGGATGGGGTACAATGTTGGCATTTTTACAAAAATTGTGACTAAATTGAGACTTTTGAAAACTTGAGGACCAAAATGAGATTCGTTGACAAAACAGAGGACCAATTGAGGTATTAAGCCTAAATTTTAAAAGTAAAAATATCTCCTAAAACATTTGAAAAAGGAAAGTCAATCTTCCATTATCCTGCTGTGGCCATCAATTCTATCAAAGAATGTGGTTAGACTATGGAACCTGACATTATGATATTGTAAAGGTCAAACAAAGCAGTAGTTAAGCCATGGCCTTATATATTTGGTTCAGTTAAACCTATATTTAATATATTTATTTAAGGTATCGTAAAAAATAATTCCATTAATTAAAACAAAGATATATGTAAAATTGAAACTTTTACTATAATTACAATTTTTTTAACACGTAACAACTAAAATCACAAAAGAATAGGGGAATAAAATCAGATATTAGAAATTGAAAAGAGAAGAAATATGTATTTTAGGCAAAGTTCATTTACTTTTCCTGTGAGCTTTTTGTTTTAATTCTATGAAACCCTAAAAAAATTTAAGAATTTTGGTACAGTTGTTGAGAAATTTGTTTCCCTCATTATCTCCTCCTTTCCTTGTTCAAAGTCATTCAACTATTGTACCAAAAGAAGATGTAGTACCATAAAAATTCTCTTTTTGTAGTTGGATTCGGTATTTGGTTCAGTAGATAATTTTTCACCATGTACTATATCTGTGTTCGTGAGGATGAGGTGTAAGGTAGTCAAACATACTAAGGAGACAAAGTCCTCAGTGCATTAAAGGTGGTTTTAATGAAAGAGCATAGATTGAATTGAAGTTAATATAAAACTGCAATAATAAGTGTCTGACTTATGTCATCAACAACTCTCAACTACTAATAATTTTTCAGCTGTCACTGTACAAATATCCTTTGTTTGGGAGAAAATCAAGCGAGGAAGTAAACAACACAGAACATCTCTCTTAAATGGATATTACTGTGTCAGTTGTAAAAGGATTGCTTAAAAGCAGAGTGAGGGCTAAGATTTTTTGGGACAGACATGGGTTATGGGATATTCAACTTTCTAGTTTGTTACTTACAAATTTAGTACTTTACTTGTGAGAGTAGCTACTCCTGTTAATGAGATTCTTTATGTGCACCAGAAGTAAGGTGTACATATGACATCAATATATCTTTTGCAAAAACACAATATACACAATAGTAAAAGTAGATGCACAAATAAGAAGAAACAATCCTATTCAATTCACATTCCACAATCCATATCAGTAGTAGTTTAATAGTTTTATTCAATCAAATTGATTCATCTCATATAAATGAAGAAAACTATAAAATTAAAACGAGCAGGAAACTCACACATACAAATCCTTTACTGCAAAAGGAACTTGCTCTGTAAGCAGAAGAGAAATTATAGTTAGGTAGAAAGCAGAGGGTTGTCTACCACCAGTGTGTATTCTTTTATTTGAGAACTGGACTTTGAAACTATGAAGAAAGAAGGTAGATGTCTGCAAACGGAAAATATAGATGTATAAGGAAGATGAATATGACTTGAAGATTTCTACTTACAATGTAAAGTTGGTCATTCATAAAATATATCTTATCATGTATCAAAAGACTAGCAAACTTACAAGAATAACAATTAATTTGGCATTAGGGCTCCACACGGCCTGCATGTTTTCTCCTTCACTTTGCAATGAATCAAAAGACTAGAAAACTATTTTACACTATCAGGGAATTATCATTAACTAATGTTTTAATTCACTAACATGTAGCTTTAGTTAACGAGTTCATAACTAATTTATTAGAATAACAAAAACATAAAAATGAACAAATGTTTTGCCTCATTCTCAAAAGTTAAAAAAATGCAAGTTAATAAAAGAGACAAGGCCATATAACATTCCATTATACTTTAATATGAACAGAATGTTAGAAATGACCAGGAAGTGAACTACTAGGCTCGAGTATGATCACCCTCATAGCGATAGCCATATTTTTCTAAAAAAACCCCAAAAATCACGATGCATCTTGGATTTGGATACCTTGAGTGCTAGATAACAAGCCCCATCACTTGTTTTAACATCCCTCATAAAAACTCCAATTGCATTAACCTATAGAGGTTAAGAATAAATACCATGAAGAAAGCCCACAAGCGGCACCAATTGAGAGCTGATAAACCTGCATTCAGAAATGTAAAAAAAAGCACTTCGAAGACGAGTGAGTGAAAATAGATGGAGAAAGATAATTTGTTGTGCTACCTCTCTTTTGTTGTACATTGGGACTTGAACCAGAACCATGGAATAGGTATACTTTCCCAACTCAACGTCCTCCTTCAGAGGCTCCCATTTGTAACGCTTCTCAGGTCTTCTACCGAAAAGCTTCACCAAGAAAATGGCAAAGCTCCCATATATGCGAATCACATCGCACACCAACTTTGTGACCAACAAAAAAAAAAACAAGAGGATTAGGGTTTTTGCAATTCACAAATTTAGCTCTAACAAAATTAAACATTACTTCCAAATAACTATGGTACCAATGACGCACAATGATGGCTCGAATGACGAAAAACTAGAGTTCCAGTGTGCGACCTACGAAAGCTCAACGAGAGAGAACCAAGGCTCCACTAAAGGGGAAGGAGGGCTCGACGAGAGAGAACCATAGTCAGAACACTGATTCAGTGAGGGTTGCAGTGAAAGAGAAAGAAGAATAGGTTCAATGGTGGAATTGAAGGAGACTGAGTGGCTCGACACTTTTTCCAAATGAGAAATGCCTGCAATGCGAGTGAGGATGAAGAAATAGGGTTCGCGAACTTTAAGATATGCATTTTAAATAAACTTTTTTTTAATTAATTATAAATCCGTATAAATAATCTTACATAATATATCCGTATATAATATTTGTATGTAGATTGCTCATACGGATCTATATCCGTATATAATAATCCGTATGTAAAACACAATTTTCTTGCTGCATATGACTTTTTAAACCTCCAAAATCCTCCACCTCAAAATCAAGCACCCAATGTTGTCCAACCAGCAACCTCCACAACAGCAAACACAGTACCAGCAATCACAGGACCAACAACCACCGGACCAACAACCAAAACATGGAAATAATTATATGCATTATTAGACATTTTATGCGTCTTATTTCTATTTGTGTTGAACTTATTTAGAACTAGAATCACTTTATGAACTTAACTGATGTATAATGTTGCACTTATATTGATGTCAACAATATTGATGTATTCATGTATACAATGCTTTCTTTGTTGATTAAGTGTGTGTGAAAAGTTTATTGCTTTAATGTCAATGTGCAATTTATAATGTCCAGGTCTGCTCATATTGAGAATGTTGAGTATCCATGTCTGCTTATATTGAGAATGTTGAGTATCCATGTCTACTTATATTATGAATGTTGACCATCCAGGTCTGCATGTATGAATTGGGCATGTTCAGGGGAACTCTATATGCAGGACATACCATTATATACGGAAATATCCGTACACAAGTTATATACAGAAATATCCGTACACAAGTTATATACGGAAATATCCGTACACAAGTTATATACGAAAATATCCGTACACAAGTTATATACGGAAATATCCGTACACAAGTTATATACGGAAATATATGTACACAAGTTATATACGAAAATATTCGTACACAAGTTATATATGAAAATATTCGTACACAAGTTATATACGAAAATATCCATACATAAGTTATATACGGATATATCCGTACATAACTTATATACGGAAATTTCCGTATATAAACTTACCTACGATAGTATTATATACAGATTTTTGCCCACATGTAATCCGTATATAACCAAGTATTATATACGGATTTTTGGCCTTATATACGGATTTTTGCTGCCTATGGAGTAAATCTTGTCTTCATTGCATTTCACAGATTTGAAGTTCAAATAGGAAATTACGATCACTATCTTGTATCTATTACTACTTTCATCGTATCCAAACCCAAAGAAAAGTTCTTCTTCTTCAATATTTCGGAAGGTAAATTTTGGAACTCGAGATATTCTATTTGTGGCGGGGTTCCATATATGAAAACGACAAATATGTTTAGATGAAGACTCAGTGATCGATATATCGTCAAACTCCACACAAATCAATCCATGGCAAGAATTTAGACCTTCATATCTATCCAAAAACCCTTCTGGAACCTGGTGACGACTTTGGTCGTGGTTGTTGTGCAACAAACAGAACAAAGAACAAGGATTTACCCAGAGTTTATCATCATCCTCTTTGGAGATTATTAGAAAATTGGACTGTTGGCTTGCTTTCTGGTATGGATCTTTTCCCTTTTTTTTCTGAGGAAATTAGTAATTTTCCATTTATTCCAAAGGGGTCACGATGGCTTTTTATGGAATTGGGAATCTCTTCATTAGTTTTTATTAGGCAAAAAGAATGAAAATGGGTAAGTCGTGGGACACACGACTTTAAATAAAGAAGTCATATCCCCTGCACGACTTCATCTTGTAGCATTGACCAGATATAAAGTCATGCACTATTGCACAAAAATAATTAAAACCAATGAAGTTTATTTATTTAATAATATTAAAAACTTTAATTATTAATTATATATAATTTAAAATATTTTATATGCATTATTTAAAATTTATAAATTATTTTAAATAAAAAAATTTAAAAAAGTATGGTTGGGTGGGGTGCACGACTTCAATAAAAGAAGTCGTCAACACCCTAAACAATTTCATTTATTTAATGTTTTATTATTTTAAATAATTTATAATGTAAAAATTGGTTTTAATTAATTATAATTAGTAAAAGAATATAATATAATGATAAAAATTCAAAATAATAAATTATAATGAAATATAAATTTTTAATACATTTAAAAATATTTAAATACATTTAAAAATATTATTTATAAATTATAGATCACTTTAATTAATAAAGAAATTAAAAAAAAAAGTAAATATGTGTGAGGGTGCATGACTTCAATAAGAGAAGTCGTGAACCCTCCCTACGACTTTAATTTTTTTTCAATTTATAATAAAAAAAAGTCTAATATCGTTTTTGGGTGCACGATTTCATCTTTAGTCAATGTCATAGGGTGAAGTCGTGTAGGAAGACACGACTTCTTCATTTGAACTCGTCTGGGTTTCCCACGACATATCTATTTGCATAATTTAAAATTTTTTGCCTACATCAGTAATTTATCTTTTAAATTTGTCTAATTTCGTACAAAAATCGAATTCTTAAAAAGAACGAATAATTAAGATTTGATTAAGATATACGAAGAGTTTCTTCTTTTTATCACAAAAAAAAACTCATATATTCTTTTTTTCAAAAAATAAATGCTTTCTTAAGGGTTTTTTAATTTTTAATTCAATAATTAATTTTTATAGGTGGGTAATTATAATTACTTTTTTAATTATACTTATATTTTATTAAAATAGTAATAAATTTATTATATTAACAAAATAATAAAATACAGAAAGCTTAAATATAATAAATAATAATCGGATTTTTAATGAACAAAATTTAATTTAATTTCTTTTAAAGTACAATAGAATCAAACTTATAATATAAATAACTATTTGTTTAAAATTTAATACATAAGTATAAATTCAATTAATTTTTTTAATTCAAAATATTGTATAATATAAATAAATTCTGCAAGCCCAAATATTATATATATATATATATATATATATATATATATATATATAATTTCTTTTAAAGTACATTAGAATCAAACTTATAATATAAATAATTATTTCTTTAAAATGTAATACATCAGCATAAATTGAATTATTTTTTTAATTCAAAATAATGTATAATATAATTTGTTATAAATAAATTATGCTAAAACGAAATTATATATATATATATATATATATATATATATAATATTTTTAATCTATATTTCTATTTTTTTAATATATTTTTTAAAATATCATAAGAATAAAAAAATTTGAAACAATACTATCGTGTCACTAAAATTCCTCTTGTCTAAAAATTAAGACTCCAAAAGTTATTATTTTCTCAAGTAGAAGTAAAGACGAAAAAAAAAAATAGGATGTAATGGTATTTACCATGCACTAAAAGAAATAGAATTACCAAGATAAAATTTACTGATAATCACCAAAATTTGATGACAAATTACTAATTGATTATTCAATAACGATAAATTTTATTGATAAAAGAATAATTCTTTAATAATTATTGATGATCAAAATTTATCAATAATTACCGTTAGCTAAAATTTTTCAGTAAAAATTCGTTAATAATTATTAATTAAATATTTTTTTCTTCTTTTATTTATTTTCTCTCTCTTTTCCTATTATCTTCATCTCTAACTCCTTCTCATTCTTTCTCCTCTTGCTTTTTTTTCTTTTTTTTCTTTTTTTTCTTCTTTTTTATTCTTCTACTTCTTTTATGACATAATCCAATTAGTTTATAATAATTTGTCGAATTTGACAAAAAATAATTAGTATCCATTTTATTAATAAATTTTTTACACATTTAATTATTAGTTAATTTATTGCAAATTTCAAAAAATAAAATAAAATACCAATAAACTTTAAAAAACTATATTTACTAATAAACTTAAAAAAAACCATCATCGACAAATTTATTGACAAATTAAGGAATGTTTGAAGCATTAAGGAAAAAGTAGTTATGTAAGTGAGTAGTAGTTAATTCAAAGACCATGAGCATTATGGATTGATAATATGTTAATTCAAAAGTCACAAAAGCCCTTAGTGAGTTGAGAAATAGGAAAAAATATCCTAAACTTATTTAAATCCTGTTTTAGTTAGTTAGTAGGGTCGAGACCTACACTCTCACACTTTAAACCAGTTACTTCTATAAACTTTACTTCACTTTTTTTATTGTCCTGTTGAATTTTTCTTTGCACAATCACAGTCCGAGCGTAAGTATATGTTAAAGGCACTCTGAAGCTCGAATTTCCCTTTATCTTCCTCCTCTTCTTTTTCTTTGTCTTCCAACTTCAATTCTTTTCTCTCCCTCTTCTCTCTTCCCTTGAACGCTTTCACTGTGAGAGAGAAGTTTAAAGTCGAGTTCCTCAGCAAAGCAAGTGTTGAGTACTAAAATAAAGTAAGAGTTGGAGTGGATTGCGCAAATGAAAAGAAACAATTATGGAGAAAAAAATAAGAGTTAAAAGAAAACAGGTGAGAGATGGGATGAAAATAAGAGAGAAGAAAAGTTGGGAGGTGAGACTAAAAATGGTAGAAATTTAAAATTATATATTAAAGTAATTAATTAAAGTTAAAAGTTAAAAAAAATATTATTTTTGTAATTAAAAAAATTTTGTAAAAAATTGAAGAGGTGAAAGGAGCAAAAGTGGTGTTGAAGGTAGCAACACCCTTTCTTCTTTTGTGAGGTGGACGTGTACGAAGAAATTTTGGAATACACAATAATCAATATTCAATAATTTTTACTTTTTATACCAGCCAACTTTTATAATATAATTAACCACCATTTAATTAATATTGAGAAATCTATAAAAAAAGTCTTTAATTAATTACCTAATGAATAAATTTTTTATTAAACAATAATAAAATGGATTATTTAAATTCGTACTCTCAAATAAAATGCTTTTGAGACTTGGTAAAATTTTCAAAATATGGTTTACCATAAAACTCTCCATTTAGTTTTCTCTAGCATTTTATAAACTATCCCGATTCATTCTAAGAAAATGAAATAATTATTACTTATTATAAGAATATTTATGACTTGAAAATATTTTTCAAAATTCTCTTACTATTTCTACTATTTTATATAATTACATAACTTTCTCGAAAATATATAAGTCCTTTAACTATTTCTCAATACCCGTTTCAAAGAAATATAAAAGAACTCAATTACTAAAATTAATATGAACGCAACTCTGAATATATGAAAATTTTGAGATTCTAATTAATTTCTTCAAAATAACATATTGAATTATTAGGAAAGCATTATCATACCTAGAAGTATGAACAGTTTACGTTAGGTTTAGAATAATTACCCTGTAAAAATCTTCTTTGCATAACATTGACGTATAATTATAAATTAAATATGTTTTTAATTCTTACGTTATGTAATGAAATTGAAAATTTATTCATGTACTACACTTTAATATAATTTAATTTGTAAGTTCTAAAATTTAATAAATATAATCTTTTTAAAGATTTTTTGACATGACAACATTTAATATTAACGTTTAAATTATTTATAAGATTTAATAATTCAAATATCAGTTTAAAATATAGTTTTATAAAAAAAATAATATAATTAAATTAAAATAATTATATGAATTGAATTTTATAGTTTAGAAAACAAAATACATCAAAACTTAAAAGATAAATGAATTTTAATTTAATATCTAATTATAAAAATTACAAACTTATTTAACTTTATAATTAAATTAAAAATTGTCTCTATTTATATATTATAAATTAATTTTATCTTAATATTATTTTATGCGAAAACATTTTGTAACTATAGTTGAATATAACCTAGTTGATAGACCCTTCAATTTTGGTATCATATTGAAAAAGATATTAATCTTAATCAATATGTAATAATCTTTCTGAGAATAGAAAATAGAGATAAAGAGTAATTACTGAAAATAAACTAGAGATAAAACTATCTGTACTGAAAACTAGAGATAAAGAGAAATTGCACCGATGTTTGCTATGGTGTCGTTTTGTAGGTTCAGAAATTGGGAGGGTTTTCACTCTGATCTTGCTCTTTAACTTCTTTGTTTGAAACCCTTTTGACAGGAGCATGAAACGACATGAGAGTTGAACCTCAGAAAAACAAATCAGCAACAGTGATTTCTGGTCCCTTTCTTCTCTGCTATACATTGAAGTTGTCACATTCAAAACAGTGATCTCAACCAAAACCATGCATGCTTTCTTCAAGCTAAGGTCTATTATTCATAAACTTTTTACACGTACCAGCTATACTGTATATTCTTCTTTTATTCTCTCTCTATATATACATAAGCCACACCACCTATGCCACTGCTGTTCGATATATTTTTTGTCTTTTCTTCATGATAAAACGGACCTCATTATTTATATTTGCTTATCATTAGGTTCACTTTTGAACAATTAAATATATATTTTTACATTCTTAATATGATCATTTTATTAAATTGACTGCATTGTTAATCTATCTGCAGTTTCAGCTTCTTTAATTTTATAAGTGCTCATATTTAGTCATTAGAAAAAAAAAAACTTTTGTTAGGAATTACACTCTTTAAAATACAAAGTACCACTTTGATTAATTAAAAAGGTTATTAGTTAAATTTGTAATTAATTTTTATTTTTATTATATATTCATTTCATTTTATCACGATTCTTACTTGTAGATTTTGTAATGACAACGGTGAGAGCATTTTATTTCTTAGAAGTGCATATCTCTAAGAAGCCAAAAAGCTAATTATATACTCGAAAGTTCAAGAATATATATATATATATATATATATATATATATATATAAATATAAAGTTGGACAGTCAAACCTCCAAAAAAGGTTTTGCCCTAGCAATTATGTACATCAAGACATGTGATACATTAGATAGGCATAAAGTGAACATGAGAAGTATAGTAATAAGTGAGAGGTTGTGAGCTTTCTACTTTTAAGTTGTACAACACATCACTTGAAAACTCTCACATTAACCTCTCCAACAATTTTTAAAAGTTTAATAGCATATGTTTTACAAGTCAACTTTTATCTATAATAATTTTAAGAATATTAAAGTATAGGATTAGTTTATTTACTTAAAACTAGGTAGGTGATTACTGTAATACTCCAAAAAAACTAGCAAAACAATATATTCTTGTCTTATTTCTATGCTATTATTTATACTCATTCATAAGAGTGCATGTCTCACCTATACACTATACACTAGAATAAATTATCTTAAATAATATTAATACTAACTTTACATAAAAAAATTATATTATCGACGACTAAAATTTTTCGATAATACTTAAAATTTATTGGTAGATTAAAATTATTAACGATAAAAATTTGTCAGTAAAATTTTCATCAGTATATTTTATAAATGTGTTTGGAATTTCATAGATAAAATCTACTATAAGAATTAGATCTAGTTCACATTCCTCCTCCTCCTTCCTTCTTCTTCTTTCTTTTAACTTTCTAATTTTTTTCTTTTAATACCTTCCACATTCCTCTTATTCATTCATGATCAACATGGTCAATGTCACCGTTGTTTCCATTTGTCACCATTGTCATCTTCTTCTTTTCCTCCTCTTGCTTCTCTTATTCCTCCTCCTTCTCTCACTTTTCCTTTATCATTTGCCTTTTCTCTTTTGTCTTTTCTCTTTCTCTTCCTCCACCACCATGCCACCATCGTGTCTCTGATATCTCCTTCTTCTCCTTCTTCTCTTTCTTATTTTTCTTCTTCTTCTCACTCACCTACTTAATTTATCATGTATTTCTCATCATATTTGGGGAAAAAAATTCGTTCTATTTATTGATAGATTTATCGATAGAATAATTCATCAATAATAAAAAATTTAAATTACCAATGAATTTTAAGGTATGTAATTACTGACAGATTTTACTGAAGAAAAAATTATCAGTAATTGAAATTTGTATTACCAACATAAATAAATTTGTTGATAAAATTCATCAATAATAAATAAAATAAAATTCATCTGTAAAATCTATCAATAATTCAAATTTATACATGAATTCATTTTCGTCAATAAAATTTCATCGGTGATTTTAAAACTTTTTGTAGTGCAAACAACACAACATATTAATATAATTAAAACATTACTACATTAACATCCTTCACATCTCATACTAAATGTCATAGTCATTGTGAATAAGAAACATAATAAATTATTATTGAATCACTTATAACCAATATGCAAGACTACTACGTATCATTGATTGAAAGAAACTTATCATACTCAACACCTTCTGAAAGACTCACATTAATCATGTTTTAATAGAACATAACATTTAATCTATTAGAATCTCCACGTAAAAATCAAACTCAAGATTTCATGTTAAGATGATTACTTGCATTTGTTATAATTTTGACTCAAGTTTGTTAAAATAACATCGTTATGATCAATTATCGCATTCAATGTATTTTCCACTAGCTTGAAATCATATCATTTTTTTTTATTAAAGGATATCTCAAATGGTTTAAAGATAAAGATGTATTAAACTTATTTTAAAACTACTAATGTACTAAAATAATTACAAAAAATAGTAATAAAATAACATCGTTTGAATTCTCACCACCTTGTGTGATTAAATCATCCATCTCTTTTTCTTAATGGGTTTTGTGCTAAATATTACAAATATTATCTCAAGTATCTCGTCATACTGTAAAGAGACAACATACTAATAAATAATCAAAGAGTCTCACAAGGTATCACTTAAAACATTCATTTTTATGAATATCATACAATCACTGCATACCATTTCTACGATTCTAAAAACATATTTTCCTTATCAAATTTATAAACTAAAAAATAATTTAAGAGAAATGACTTACCTCATTATGATTTTTACTTGAGTAAAATTTCTTCCCTTGAGAAAAAAAATGAGAGAGAAAATGTCAAAGATTTAAAATACAAAAACTAAAAAATTATTCAAAATACAGTAAAAACATCTTAAAAGATATTTCACCAATTTAACATCAATAAAAAATAATGCATATAAACCTGTTTTGGAGGTCATACCATGAAAACTTTTCTAGCTCAATCCACAAAACCAACATATTAATTCATTGATAGTTTTGCTAATTTATTAAGTTCATCCATTTCTATTTTCCCAAAGTCAACATCAATTCAATAATTTCAATGTCACTAGTCATTTTTACTATATCAACTTGATGAGCAAGTACTCACCTCATAAATAAAAACAATTCAATCATATAAACCAATTCAACATTTTAATCAAAATTACGAAAAAAAAAATCAAATACTATTTATATCTATTCAATTTTTTTTTAACCAACACCACCATTTTAAGCCAACTTGAAATTAATCAAATTAACCCCCTTAAGTCTTTTCCAAAGTTTGTCAATAAAAGATTTCAAATACTAAGTTAAGTAAGGAAAGTTTTGACTTGCTCTTATAGAACGTGATTCACAAACAAAACAATCATCTAGACTAAATATTGATCCAATTTATTCAGATTTCACATGTTAAACATATACCCACTCATGCAAAACACGCAATGAAAAAAAAGAAGAAGAGAGATCTAAAGAAAATAAAAATTTATTATAAAACATAATTTGAATCAATTTGTCCCAATCTTCATCATCTTTTACAAGATAATTTATAATTGGAGAAAATATTAAAAATGAAGTCAACATTTAGAGATTTAGAAATAATGAAATTTATAAAATGAAAACTATAAAGTTTTAAAATTATAATTTATATATTAAATTTTTAACATTCATTTGGGTTACAATCATGTTTAGTAACATTAATAATGGGTTCTTCAATTAATTAGAGGCCAACTAGATACATGCATATGCATAGGGCCATGCTTGATCAGAAACTTTGAAATTTAATCAAACACTTTAGGCTATCACATCTCTAGCAACAAAAAAGCGTCAACGGTATTTGAATTATGCAATAATTTCATAAGCATTTATAATTTATGTGTATGATGGGACCTTCTATGTTGTACGTCTATACTCAACATCCGTTGAAAATAGGATAAGGAAAAATTTATATAATAAGCCAGTCACGTTGCCTACTTTTTGTTCATAAAGATGTCACGAAGTTTGGAATATAATTGCATCTAATTTTAAAACATTGCTGTCAGAAAACACCATGGGTAGGTCTTATACGTAGCATAAAATTCGAGAAACTGGAAAGATGGCAAATGGCACGACCAAGGGTAGTCTCTATCCAATATTAATTTAATATTTCAATGATTGGTCCTTTTGACATGCAAAATTAGAGAAAAGTTTGATGATACTTGATATATCATGATAGGAAGAACTATATATGAAAAGGTTATTAGAGAAAGATAAAAATAATAATAAATTGACTGAGTATATCCTGACCAAAATTAGAGGAGAAGTTAACCAAGCCAATTAAATTATATATATATATATATATATATATATATATATATATATATATACTGAAAATTATATGAACATACATTACATAAATATAACTAGTTTTTATTCGTATATGATTATATTATATATGTGATTGTGCTAGTAAGAGATTTTCCATAATTTTTTTTAAAATTAGATTAATTTATACGTAAATTTAAAAAATAAAGTTTATATAAAATAATTTATGGGAAACTATTTTTTAGTTATTAGAATTTTATTTTAATCATAAAATTATTAAGTATCTCATAAAAATTGAATGCAGAAACTTGTTAAGAATGGAAATTGGCAGGATGAGTGGGGAGATTAAAACTGAAAATATAAAAATTACACGGAACATAAGACAAAATAAAAAGTATATGAAACCATTTTTAAAATGTGCATTTTAGGGTGGGAATATCAGTGGCACTTTGGCATGTTGATCTAAGAGAGACCAAAAAAGAAGTTTAAAGATCTATATAAAGAATTTGAATTTTGATTAAAAAGCATAATTGTAAAGTGTATTTTTTGTGGTATTAAAAACGTTGTGAAGTGATAACTTATATTGGCTAAAATAAATCATGAAATTAATCTCTTTTTTCTATCACATTAAATAATATTTAATTTCTTTCGTTTTTTAAATTATAAATTTGATTTTATAAATAAGAACAATATAATATTAAAATCATTATTTTTCTATAAATTATTTTTCTAGAGTTTTTTTATCTTTTTTATAAGTTTATGATTTTCTTACTCATTTATTTAACAATCAAAGATTGTGATAAGGACATCGAGTTTTACAAGAATAACTGATCAGTTTAAGTAAGTGATTTTCTAAGTTCAATTTGTTTTACATTTTATTTGTCTACATGTGCTGTTAGAGTTGTCAATGTGAGTATTTGGTGTTTCTATGTATAGAACATTTGTAAATTTGAAGATAGTTTAGTGTCTTATAAAGCAGTTTTAAGTTGTCTTGCCAAGTGAAGAAGCTAATTTTAACTTTTACATATTGAACTTTGTTCTAATTGTTTGTTGTGAATAAAATGATGTGTGATATTGAGCTTGTGAATATTGATTATTTTGATTTGTGTTGATTGAATGATATATTAAATTTGTTAAGCCTGATATTGTAATATATGTGATATATCAAAGTTGTGATAAACGGTGTTATGGTATGCTTGGTGATCTAAGATGGCAAAATTGATCTTTTAGTGGAGAATAGTGTATAAATTTGTAATTTATGTGCAATTAAGTTTAGGAAGCATGAAAACATCATTTTTTTTTATTGTTTTAGGAATGTCCCTGCGAGATCCTTGAATTGAGTAATATGACACCACCTGAGCTAAGACTTTGAATCTTTTAAGTATATATTAAGAGGTCTTTTAAGTGGGGTTTAACTTAAAAGGTGTTAAATTACTTTACTCTATCAGAACTTAAATAGGGAGTTTAGTATTATGATATATTGTCGAGCGCCACTTTCCCAATGCTGGTACCACCCTATTTCCCTAGTTAGAGTTATCCGGAAAAAAAAAATAGAATTCTCACTTTGTTAATCGTCATATTAAACTAAAACTTTGATAATTGATCTTAGGCATATTTGTCTTTACTTTTAACTGTTCAGATATTTGATTAGAAGTATGTAATTATAACATTTTTTTCGCATAACATTCATGTTGTTTAGATTGTTGACAACTTTGACCTATATTGCTTATTTGGATCATAAACTTTTATACAATTACTCAATTGAGTTGATTATTTTTGCATTATATTTTTATTCAATTATATTTAATTTATAAGAACTTACTTTTAGTATGTATAAAGAATAAACTATTATAAAGAATAAACTATTATATTCTTATAAGTTATAATATTTAAAATTAAATTATTCTAAATTAGTATAACTTTAATGTTTTGAAAATATTACCTAAACTAATCATATATATTTTAAAAAAATTTAAATATATCTATTTCTTTTATTAAAACTTAATAATATTCATGAAATACACAAAAATATTTGTTTTTAAAAAGAAAAAAAGAGAATATGAATTATTTCAAATAACTATTTTCACATACATTCCCAACTACTAATCTTCTATCAACCATGACAAATATCATAGTCTCACAAATACTTTTTGAATATAAAATACAAATATATCATCCTTAAATAACAAATTAATTGTTCTTATATTTTTAAAAAAAAACATTTAATGCGAAATTTTAAATCCTCCATGTTCTCAATCCTAAACATTTACGTTTTCATTAAGGTCAACATCACGTTGATGATTCTGTGAGCTGGGGAACAGCTTATAATAAGCATAAAAAAATTATACATTTTTCCGTTTTGTGGCTTCTTTTCAGTTTCGTCTCTTAATTAAATTTGCAATTCAAGTTACGTTTTCCATCCTTTTGAAGAAAAACCTCAGTTTTCATTTCCCCTTTTCAGTTTAACAAAATTAGTATTCATTACTTCTTTCCAAATACCAAAATTTGTAAACTTCCATCGAATATACAATTTTAGAATAATTATTTTGAATGGCAATAAACTTATAGTATTTCTTTTAAAATAGAAAAAAGTTTAGTACACTACTAATCTTAATATTCCATGTTCTTCTGGAAATAAATTATTCCTCTTTTCTCTTTGTAATTAATACCACCATTCCTTTTTCATGACACTTGTTTCTACTTATGCATTATTTATTTATTCATATACACTGATATAATTTATACATATACATATATACATATATATATATATATATATATATATATATACTGATATAATTTATTTGTATTAATTATTTATTAATGTATGGTTTCAAATTGATCTGGCAATTTAATTTTCATTAACAATTATTTTCTTTAGTTTGAAAAATATAACACCCATCACTCATAAATTTTAATGAGATTTTATTTTAGCACGGCATTTTTTATCAGCAAAATGCACCAACTTAAATAAATAATTTGTAATGAATATAAAAAAAATGTAGATAAGAAAAACTATAATTGAATCGTGCTATAGACTTTTAATGTGAAAATTATTGGATAGGGAATTTTGGTTTATATCATGTAAATATAGATGAAGCAAGTCAAATCCGGGTGAAATCATGACACTAAATTTTGAGTACCAAGAATTAGTCAACTTTTTATACAACGTTCCATCCAAGATAAACAACTTGCCATAAGAAAAACATATTTTAATGAGACAATTATTAAATATGTGATTTTTATTATATCAATTCTCATGTTGGTCTAAATGAAATGAGTAAAATCGTAATCAAATTAAAATGTTTTTGGTAGAATAAAATAAAAGAAAAATGTTGTTAACCGAAACCAATTGGTATTAACATGTTTCCAGTTTTTAATTATGATTAAACATCTTGGTATTGTTATTAATCAATTAAAAAATGTTTAATTTAATATAACCTTTAAATAAATTTTATAAAAATTAATAAATGGTTGAACAAGAATTTTCAATTCATGAATATATTGTAATAAAACTCAACGTGTAGAGAACAACTAGCAGCATGCAACTCCATCTTAAATAAAGTAATTAAAATTTGAATAAATAATTAAGAGCATTAAATTAGTGATTAAATATTTTGTCCCTTGCAATAATTTTGTTAAATTTAATTAATCTCTTAAACTTAAATCTATAGAAAAAAAAGCAACGTATAGTAAGAGAGTGCTTATTCATATTATACTTATTCATTCATTCAATTCAATTCAATTCAATTCAGCACAAACAAACAGTCCACTCATCGTCCATTCATTTCACACAAACACACAGACCAAGCAAAGCAAGAACCAAAGAGAAGAACCTGATTCCACCGCCACCCTCTTCTCTCTTTTCTTCTTCTTCTTCTCATCGACTCTTTCACCATGGGTGTGTGTGTTTCTCTCTCTACACACGCACTCGTTTAAATAATAACGCGTCTTCTCTTCCGTCATGCTCTCACAACTCCCCATGAAGACGCATAACACCATTATATAACGACAGCAACACCTTTCACGTCAAACGCCAGCACAAGCCCTTCAGTTTCGCTTTCGCTTTCGGTTTCTTTCTGATTCATCGCTCAAACAATGGCCAACTGGGCAGCCCTAGTTCAGAATTGCGTTTCCAAGAAGCAAAACAAACAACTCACAAGACTCTACTTTCTCACCTTCACCACCTTCCTCTGCACCCTTTTCTACCTCCTAGGCCTCTGGCACCACTCTCCGCCCTCACTAGCCGCCGTTTCAGCCGGCACACACCTCTCTGGCGGCCGCAACTGCCCCGACCCAACATCAAAACTCCTCTCCAATTCCATTTCCAATTCAACTTTGGATTTTTCCGCTACCCATTTCGCTCCCGATCCCGAGGAGTCGGCGCGTGGGTTCCACGCGCCGCCGTGTGATCCGACGCTAGCGGAGTACACTCCCTGCGAGGACGTGCAACGGTCGCTGTTGTTCCCTCGCGAGGACTTGATCTACCGCGAGCGGCACTGTCCCGTGGAGGCTGAGGTTCTGCGGTGCCGGATTCCGGCGCCGTTTGGATACCGTGTGCCGCTGCGATGGCCGGAGAGCCGCGATGCTGCGTGGTTCGCGAACGTGCCTCACAAGGAGCTGACCGTGGAGAAGAAGAACCAGAACTGGGTCCGGTTCGAGGGAGACCGGTTCAGGTTCCCAGGGGGTGGGACCATGTTTCCACGTGGCGCAGATGCATACATTGATGACATCGGAAAGCTCATTAATCTAAAAGATGGGTCGATCCGAACCGCCTTAGACACTGGCTGTGGGGTACGTACTTTCTTTGAACCGGTTCGGTTTAAGAGTTTCATTCTTTCATACTACACTGTTTTCTTGTTTAATTTGTCTGTAACACTTGTTTTCAGATCTTCAATTTTCGATTAAAAATTGTCTATATTCTTGTATTTGGAAAATTAAAATTCTGAATATCATATTCTTTTATTCTATATACGAATTACAGTCAATTTCTGATTGAAAATTGAGAGGCCTGAATCTCATTTCGTACTTTATTTTATTTTGTTTTCTAATGTTTTTTTAGTTTTAGTTGAACCGGGCGGGTCACCACCTTTCCATGGATTTTCGTTTACTTTTGATTATTTTATTTTATTTTTCTGTAGAAGCTTTATGTTTGTGTTTGGTTTCAGGTGAACCGGGTGGTTCGCCTCTTGTCCATTGGTGGTTTAACAACTATAGAATAATGGGTCCACCCTTGACCAATTGGGTTTTTCCGGAAAAGATAAACTCTTTTTCTGGTATTAATAATAATGGGAAATTTTGTCTTATTTGGAATGTTTGGAAAGGAGAATGAGGATGAATCGGGATTGTAAATGCTACGTATTCTTTCCTTCTATGCTTTAAAAGAATGTTATTTTTTATGGAATGGAATATCTTATTTGAGTGATCATGTGGGTGAAAGAAGAAAAAAAGGTCGAAAATTGACCAAAATTAAATCTCGCAAATTTTGTCTCAGCATGTTCTTCCAATTTTTTAAAATATATTTTTAATACTTTCCTATTTTTTATAACATGTGATGTGATGGTGGCCCTTGTTTGTGAATGCCATGAATTAATAGATAAGGATTTGAGTGATGATATTAGAGACGTGAAAATTGGAACTAGGAATTTGTCCAGTTGTGAAGGGAGGAAAGTGAAATGGGAATCACATAGAACTAGTTTACAAAACAATCTACTTAATTCTTCAGATCGAAGTAAAGTGATGAAAAAAAAGTATCACGCAATTGGCCAAACATACTAAATATATTTTTCAATTCAATCGGTGCTAATCATGGTGATAATATTATTGGAATTTATGTTGTTCGTTAAAGAATTTGTGGAAAGGACAATCTTGATTATGGAGTTAGATGTTGATCCCTAACCAACCATCGCAATTATGCTTTCTTCATCTGATTTGCAATTTACTTCATCAAACTTCATTATTAGAAGAAGACATTTTGTTGGACCCCTCAAGCTTATTTCTCATGGTTTTGAAACATTAAAATTTTGGAACACATTATAAGCCTATTACTATTGACATGGTTAATTACCAGAAGAAGTTCATTTTTGTGAGCCACAAATTTCCATTTGGCCTAATTTAATGATTTATTTATACCATTCAGGTTGCAAGTTGGGGGGCATATCTTCTGTCACGAGACATTTTAGCAGTGTCATTTGCACCAAGAGATACACACGAAGCTCAAGTTCAATTTGCTCTTGAACGAGGGGTTCCTGCATTGATTGGAGTTCTTGCCTCAATTAGGCTTCCTTACCCTTCAAGGGCCTTTGACATGGCACACTGCTCACGTTGCCTCATTCCCTGGGGCCAGAGAGGTACATATAATAAATTCATCAAATCTTGTTTCGTGTACACATTTTTAGGAAGCTATTTTTCTGAGGACTAATTTTTCTTTTTTCTGGTTTTCAATGGTGATGTTGGCAGAGGGAATTTATTTGACAGAAGTTGATCGAGTGCTGCGTCCTGGTGGTTACTGGATTCTTTCGGGGCCACCGATAAACTGGCAGAGCCACTGGAAGGGTTGGGAGAGGACTCGTGAGAGTCTCAATGAGGAACAAGATACAATAGAGAAAGTGGCAAAAAGCCTATGCTGGAAAAAATTGGTGCAAAAGGGTGACCTTGCCATATGGCAGAAGCCCACCAATCATATACATTGCAAAATAACAAGAAAAGTCTTCAAGAATAGACCCTTTTGTATGGCAAAGGATCCAGACACAGCATGGTAACGGCAGTACCAATCTTAAGATGGCTAAAATGTGTTTTAGCAAAATTGATTCTAGTTTCATGGTTTTAAAAACGTATATAATTGATGGTAGATTTAGGATGAGAATAGACCCTTATGGCTGAAAGTTGAGAGTCCTAAAATACGTCTTAGATGAAGATAATTCTCGGATAATGAAGCTTTAGGTTGGCAGTATTGCAGATGGATCGACTTACAATCACTGTCACTGTTAGTTCCGTGTGCTATTGATTTTGCTTTTGAGCCTATAGCTTTTCTATTTTCTTTTTTCTAAGGATAAAAAGCATATTATGCTTGCTGCCAATGAGAGTTTAGTAGTGATACCAAAACCACTTGGAAGATAAAGCTTTTAAAGTGACTAGTCAGTAGTCAGTGCAACCATAATCTATGTCGCTTTTTCCATCTTGTTTCTCACTCCATTCCCTTACCTTCCCGAATCTAGCTGATCAGCCAAAAGGAGAAGATTCTGTCTGGCCCCTAATGTTAAATATTTTGTTTACACGCTTTTGGCGACCTTTTCACTTTTAACATTTTGTTTCCTTGTCAGGTACACAAAAATGGAGACCTGCTTGACACCACTGCCAGAGGTGAATGACGTCAGTGAAGTTAGTGGTGGCAAATTGTCAAATTGGCCCGAGAGATTAACAGCAGTGCCACCAAGGATTAGTAGTGGAAGCTTGAAGGGAATTACGGCTGACATGTTTAAAGAAAACACAGAGTTATGGAAGAAGAGAGTAGCATACTACAAGAGCTTGGACTATCAGCTAGCAGAGCCTGGTAGATACCGTAATCTGCTTGATATGAATGCTTTCTTGGGAGGCTTTGCAGCTGCACTGATTGATGATCCTGTGTGGGTCATGAACACTGTCCCTGTTGAGGCCGAGTTCAACACCCTTGGTGTCATATATGAACGTGGATTGATTGGAACCTACCAAAACTGGTATGCCTTTCTTCCATAATAGTAAATTAGTAGAGGGACTCATTCTAGGAAAAGTAGAACATAGTTGGGTAGAAAGTAGCTTTCTCATTGACTGATTAGATTAGCTTAATTTCTGTTTATCTCTGCTAAATGCTTAAACACAACTAAAGTGGTACCAACTTTTGTCCTTTAGCATAGACAGGGCACTGTTATACAGATACACTTGTTTTCAATCTATTATTATCAATGATTTAGAAACCAAATCTTTGTCTTTACACTTTTCAACACTAACTACTTTTGCTTACAGGTGTGAAGCAATGTCCACATACCCAAGAACTTACGACTTCATACACGGTGACTCAGTTTTCAGCCTATACCAAAACAGGTATTTGTCAATTTACTTTCGAAGTTGACTAAGTACTATTTCAATAGTTGATTGAAAGACTTGAAAACTGACAGATAACTACTTCAATGATGGTTCAATAATTTAAAAATTGTATTAAATAGTAGTCTTAACCGTTGACAGGTGTAAAATGGAGGAGATTCTTCTTGAGATGGATAGAGTTTTGCGGCCACAAGGCAGTGTGATCCTGCGTGATGATGTGGATGTGTTGTTGAAGGTGAAGAAATTTGCAGATGCAATGCAATGGGATTCCAGAATTGCAGACCATGAAAAGGGGCCTCACCAGAGAGAAAAGATATTCTTTGCTGTTAAGCAATACTGGACTGCTCCACTCCCAGAACAAAAATCAACATAGAAAATTCTAAATTCGTCTTCTTTCTGCCTCATCATATGTGTAATTTTTTATTTCATGTTCACAAATTTTTTCAGAATTCTATTCTTTTCCAACCCCCGCTTCTATGGGTGGTGTGCAAAGTGAATTTTTTCTTTACACCAATTATGGTTTCTTAAGTTTTTCACTTTTTGGTAACTTATCTATCCTGTACTCCAAATCTATCAATCAAATGAGTGTGCAAAGGAACTATTAAACCGAGGGTTAAAAATGTAAAAACCCAAACGTAAAAATCTTTGAGACAATAAAAGTAGCTTAGACAGAGAAAGCACAGACACGGGGCTTCTAGAGTGAGACGCGGAGACACGCTTCTCTACTAGGGTTCCTCCAGCACACCACCACTGACCACCAATGCAGATCTCTCACAGTATGAATGATAACAGCGCAACACGGAGAACAAATAAGGCACAAGGTACTGAATAATACTTCACTAATTTCATTCATCTGAAACTGATGTCAGTTTACATTATTTATATGAGCTGAATGATGATCTGAAAACTGTAAAACTCTGTTTTGTGTTTATTTCTAACACTCCTCCTAAACAGAAAACATAAAAGGAACAAATTTTATGAAAAACCCTCTTTTTCATTGATTGATCGGTGAAAAACTCCATCTCCGGCGAACCTCCGCCACTTCCACCGATTAACAATCGGTAAAAACTCCTTTCACTGAGCTGATCTTCACTTTTGAGACGAAAACCCTAGTTTTTCGTGACTTCTTTCTTCGGATCTGCTCCGATCTCCAGCTTTTCCACTTTGATCTGCTTTCTAAAGCGTTCTCCTTTCAACGCTTTAGTAAGTATGTCTACAATCTGGTCTTTGGATCTGCAATATACTACCTCTAGCTTCCCTTTGCTAACCTGCTCCCTGATGAAGTGAAAACGCGTCTCAATGTGCTTGCTCCTACCATGTGATGTAGGATGTTTGGTCAGGTCGATGGTTGACTTGTTGTCAATAAGCAGTTTGACCTTCCCTCCAACTTCAATCTTCAATTCCTTCATCAGTGAATCAAGCCAGGCTACCTGACAAGTGGCTTCACACGCAACAATGTACTCTGCCTCACATGAAGACAGAGCTACAACTGGTTCCTCCGTAGAGCTCTAGGAAATTGGTGCTCCATCCAAAAAGAACATGTACCCTGCTGTACTCTTCCTATCACCCTTGTCTTCACACCAATCCGAGTCTGAGTAAGCAGTAACTCTCACCTCTCCTCCTGATCCACTTTTAGGCAGCAAAACTCCATACTTGGTGGTACCTTTTAGATACCTTAAAATTCTTTAATGACATTCAGGTGAGACACCCTGGGATTCTGCATAAATCTGCTCACCAAGCCTACACTGTAGCTGATATCTGGTCTTGTATTACACAAATATCTAAGACTTCCAACCATCCTTCTGTACTCAGTAGGGTCAACAGTCTCCTTCTCAGGATCTTTCTCAAGTTTCAAACCCACTTCTGCTGGAGTATTAGTAGAGTTGCAGTTAAACATGTTAAACTTGGTTAACATGTCAAAAACATACCTGGTCTGATGCATCAACATACCCCCATTAGTCTTAGTGAATTCAATCCCAAGAAAATAACTAAGCTGACCCAGGTCACTCATTTCAAACTCTTGTAACATTTGAACTTTGAAATGAGCAATCCTCTCACTACTACTTCCTGTAACCAGCAAGTCGTCCACATACAGGCACACAATCAACCTTTCTTCTCTCCCATTCTCCTTATAACACTGAACATACACTCCATGTTCAGAAACACACTTTTCAAACCCGATACTACTCATGAACCTGTCTATTCTCTGGTTCCAAGCCCTTGGAGCTTGCTTGAGCCCATATAAGGCTTTCTTCAATTTGTATACCTTGTCAAGATGTCTCTTGACTTCAACACCTTGAGGTTGGACAACATATACCTCCTCTTCCAGATCTCCATTCAGAAAAGCAGACTTTACATGTAATTGATGTAAGGTCCAGTTGTTCTGCACTACAACTGACACCACCAATCTCACTGTCTCCATTCTAGCTACAGGTGCAAACACCTCTCCATAGTCAATTCCAGCCTGCTGCAAGTATCCTTTGGCCACTAATCTGGCCTTGTACCGTATCACTACACCTTGTGGATTTATTTTAGACTTATAAATCCATTTCAGTGCAATTGGTCTCTTGTTAGGAGGCAATTCTGTCAGCTCCCAGGTCTGGTTCTTCTCAATTGAACTAATTTCTTCCTCCATAGCCTTGCACCACCTCTTATCCTTCACAGCCTCTTCAAACTTCACTGGTTCTGCTTCTGCTATTAAAGCAAAGTGAACAAAGTTTCCCTCAGATGAAATGGTTGCATCATAGGCTAGATCATAATCTCTCAGATGTGTTGGCATCTGAGTGACTCTTGAAGACCTCCTAACACAATCCTCCCTCCTGCATGCCTCTATATCTGCTGCAGGTTCACTATCCAACACAACGGTTGGTCCTCCTTTCTCTACTGACTCCCACTGCCATTCTCCAGCTTCATTAACCTTCACGTCTCTACTAATTGAAACTGCACCTGTTATGGGGTCATACAGCTTGTACCCACCTGTAACATGGTAACCTATTAAGATCAGTGGAACTCCTCTATCATCCAATTTCTTTCTCAATTGGTCTGGTACATGTTTATAGCATAGAGAGCCAAAAATCTTCAGATGCTTAACATCTGGCTTCACTCCAGTCCAAGCCTCCTCTGGTGTAATTCCATTCAACCTCTTAGTTGGAGACAAGTTCAGCACATAAGCAGCTGTCATTACAGCCTCACCCCATAGGAATTTTGGTAAACCCTTGCTCTTCAACATGCACCTCACTATATTTAGGATTGTTCTGTTTTTCCTCTCTGCTGCCCCATTGTGTTGAGGCGTGTAGGGAGGAGTTACTTCATGAAAAATTCCTTCCTTCTCACAATACTCTCTAAAATCAGTGGAGATATACTCTCCTCCTCCATCTGTTCTTAGATTTCTCAGTTTCTTCCCACTCTGCCTTTCAAGCATATTTTTAAACTTCTGGAAATGCTGCAGTACCTCTCATTTCCTCTTTAATAAGTAGACCCAACACTTCCTGGTCCAATCATCTATAAACAATAGAAAATACCTGCTGCCACCAGGTGTTTCTACTTGCATAGGGCCACATACGTCTGAATACACCACTCCCAGCTTCTCTGCATATTTGTGGGGTAAAATCCTTTGAAAGCTACCACGGGTCTGCTTGCATTGAACACATTCTTTGCAGACAGTCCCTGGAACATCTACCTCTGGTAAGCCAATTACCATTTTCTTCTGACTTAGCATTGATAGATCCTGAAAATTCAGATGTCCATATCTGAGATGCCACAGCCATTCCTCTTCCCTTTTTGTTGCAGTAAAACAGTGATGATTTACTGCCTCCATCACCACTTTGAATGTCTTGTTTTAAGATAACTGGGCCTGCAAAACCTCTTTTCCACTCTGATTGAAAATGCTGAGGCAATTGTCTTCCATCTTCATCTTGTGACCTTTGTGTAAAAGCTGCCCCAGACTAAGAAAATTAGTCATCAATCCAGGTACATACAATACCTCTTCTATGATCACTTCTCTGCCATTTTCACCCCTCAGCACCACTCTCCCAAAGCCCACAGCCTTCAAACTGCTATTATCAGCAAATCTGATTTTTCCATGGTCAACCTCATGCATCCTCACAAACCAATCTTTCCTCCCGGTCATATGAGTGGAACAGCCAGAGTCAAGATACCAAACTGTATTTTCTGGTTGTTTCTCATCATCAAAGGCAATCAAAAGTACTGCCTCTGAATCTGATTCCTCTTCTTGGGCCAGATTAGCCCTTTTCTACGGTTTGTTTTTGGCACCTTCACCACTACAGCAATCCTTGGCAAAATGACCATGTTTTTGACAATTAAAACATTTTACCTTTTTTTTTGTCAAATTTCCAGTCACCCTTCTTCTGATTTTTCATCTTTCTAGGTTCACTGGACTCTTCACCTTGCTGGTCCAGTGAATCTTTGCTCTTCTTGCCACCTTTTCCCCCTTTCTTGAACTCCTTCTTGCCTTTCCACTGAGTTCTGCTTGCAAGGCTTGCTCCTGGCACTGTCTGCGTTCATTGAGGCGTAACTCATGTGCTTCTAATGAATGCAACAGTTCTTCAAGATCAATGTTCTCCCTCCTTCGTGTTTCTTCAATGGTAGCCACAACATAATCAAATCTGGGGGTTAAAGTCCTCAGAAATTTATCTACAACTTACTCATCAATCATTTTATCACCGCAAGCTCTAATCTTGTTTACAATTTCTTGTACTCTGTCAAAATACTCAGCCACACTCTCATTTTCCTCCATGATCAAGGTTTCGAATTGCCTTCTCAGTGCCTGCAGTTTGACCTTCGCATTTCTGTCCCCATCACCATACGTTTTCACCAAGATGCCCCAGACCTCCTTTGTAATGCCAGCATTCGAAATTTTATTGAAGATTTTCTGACTGACACACTGGTACATAAAAAATCTTGCTTTACTTCTTGGGTCGCCTTTTCACTCAGCACCGGCAGACCTTCCTCAATCACCTCCAGGACATCCTGAAACCCGAACACTACCTGCATCTTGATGCACCAGTCTTCAAATTGTTTGCCATCAAACATAGGTAATGGACCCTGTATGCCTCCAAAATTTGCCATCATAGCCTTGCACAAGTTCTTGAAGATTCTTTGATTTTTCTTTAGCCAAAGTCACATTCTTCCTCTTCTCTGGATACACACAACACCAGATAAAGCTCACACACCCACTTCTAACACCAGAATTCAGCCTAAGCTCTTGATACCATATTAAACCGAGGGTTAAAAATGTAAAAACCCAAACGTAAAAATCTCTGATGCAATAAAAGTAGATACACCACGTGCTTAGACAGAGAAAGCACAGACACGAGGCTTCTAGAGTGAGACGCAGAGACACACTTCTCTGCCAGGGTTCCTCCAGCACACCACCACCGACCACCAATGCAGATCTCTCACAGTATGAATGATAACAGCGTAACACGGAGAACAAATAAGGCACAAGGTACTGAATAATCACTAGTGGAAAAACGTTTTTTAACGTCGGTTATTTTGGGCTTTTAACGTCTACTAAACAACCGACGTCATTGCCGGTGACGTCAATGGGATGTCGAACATGAATATAACCGACGTCTATAATGACGTCAGTTAGTGCCATGTCTGACGTCACTAAACGTCGGAACTGGATGTCTAAAGACATTATATAGACGTCGGTCTGCAGCAATAACTGACGTCGAAGAGGCACTATAGACGTCGGTGTATACATTAACCGACGTCTAATACAGTGGTTGTGTTTTAGTGCAGTTTTGTTCCCGTCTTTGGATAGCCTAGTAGCATAATCTCCTTTTGCTAGTTTCGCCCAAAAAAAAGCTTGCGTCTTTTGAAGTTCTTATGGCATTTCAACCCAAAACCGAACCTGGGTTGTTGCTTAGTTCCATTTTCATCCGCAAGAGGGAAAAATCACGGTGAAACGATAACTAGGCAACGACCCAGGGTCGTTTTTGGGTTGAATCGACCAAAAGAAATTCACAAGACGCCGTTTTTTCTAGGAGGCAACTAGCAAATGGAGAATGTGTTACTACGTTACCCCAAGAAAGGAACAAAACTGCACTAAAACACAACACAAAGAAAGAAAATTTTAATCAGTTGAACCAGAAGATAATCGTTGAAAGACTAAACAAAGTTTAAACGGTAAGCATAAAAAAAAAACCACCTGGGATGCAATGCCGAAAGAGAGAAAAAGAAGAGGAGGAAGACGATAAAGATATCAGAAACAATAATGCAATGCCACGAGAGAGAAACAAGAGAAAAAAGAGAAGAGAGGAAGACGATATCAGAAACAGAATGTCCTGAAGAGTCTGCGGTTTATTTAAAATGAAATTGAGCGTCGGTTGCTTGCGAAACCGACGTCTATAGTAATCTAGACGTCGGTTGTCTAACTAATTCGACTACCAAGTTAACATTTAAACTGCCTTTTTGAATCCCATTAGACGTCGGTTGTGAAGGGGCACCGACGTCTAGGGTGCTGAATCGATTGACGTTTCACTTCCTGTCAGGGACGTAGATGACAGTTGTGAAGGGGCGCCGACATCTATAATAATATAGACGTCGGTTTTTTGCTGTCGGACGTGGAAGTGCCTCGGAGTTTGATGCACAAATTAATTACAGGCTCATAGACATCGTGCACCTAGAAATGCGACGTCTTTTTTGTAGAAAATTTTTGTCTTCCTGCCTTCCGGACAGGCCATTGACGTCAGTTTTTGACAACCTAACGTCTAATAGCCTGAGAATCAGGTGACCAACATTAACTGCACCCAAGTAGATGTTGGCCCCCATCACAACCGACGTCAAATGCGCAGGAGAAGTCTGTCTTCTCGCCTACCTCATTACATTGGACGTCGGCTTACGGCAGAGCTGACGTGTACTGCTTAATAGACGTCGTATTACCTTGAAACCGACGTCTAGGTTACCATCTTATTTACGGTAATGCCACCGGTCATCATATGACGTCGGTGGAGTTCTAATAGACGTCTATGAACTGACATTAAACAACATTTTTCCACTAGTGAATACTTCACTAATTTCATTCATCTGAAATTGATGTCAGTTTACATTATTTATATGAACTGAATGATGATATGAAAATTGTAAAACTCTATTTTCTGTTTATTTCTAACAGGAACCAATTATGATGTTTTTACCAGACACCAGGATCTACATCATATGTTTGTCTCCTTATTACAAAATATCATTTCAATGTATTACAATATAAGAGACACGATTATCAACAATTTTATAAGAATTAAAATTTTAATTATTATTAAAAGATAAAACTGTAAAATGAAATTTAAACATATTAATATCACAATTTCCTTATAAAGACTGGGAATGTAAAACGTATGCTTAATCTTTACAGCTATTACAGGTTATGTAAGGAATCGAGCTGGCTCATAATGCGTTTTATTTTGTTTACTGTTACTTAAGACATTAAAGATGAAAGACCCGTTAACCCATTACCTTAAGGTTTTAGGTAAAGAGTGGTGTCAATCTTTTATATAGTTGGACTTATATCTCATTGGTGTTTGTATCTCTCTGGTAAACCTTCTCCTTGATAAACCCAACAATTGTATCGTTAGATGAAAACATTTTTTTCAAAAATAATATGAAAAGTTAAAGTTGATGACACCTTTGCTATTTTTTTTTATTGAAATGAAAATATTGAAACGGTTAATAATGATTAAAGCAGCTTTCTCGAAAAGAATAATTCAATTCTTTTAGTGAAACAAAATTTGAATAAAACTAAATTTCATCGAAAATAATATATGAATAAAACTAAATTTCATCATATCCATTTCTTTTAACTGTGATAAAATTGAGAATTAATCAAGATTGATTAAGATTTAATATATCTATTTATGAAAAATGTAATAGATTAAGAAGGCTAAGAACTCCTTTCTCTCTATCTTTCAAACATAGTTCGCGATTTGTTGTTTTCAGGAAAAGAAAAGAAGTGAAATTTAGGGTATTTGATATTTTTTCTGTATTGATGTTAATCATGATGTGTATTTTCTTTTTCTATCTGTAAGACGAAGTGGTCAAAAGAATATGATTTATTTATTTATTTATTTTGTATTTCTTAGTATCATATTGGCACTGTCACATAAAACAATCATATTGAGATTGCAAATACTTTTGTAATAAAAACAATCAAATTTAAATATCACAAAACTGAATGTGGAAACTCTTCTACCGCCAAGAAGGAGATGTTTTTCTCTTACTAGAAGTTATATTTATTATCAATTGATCAATATATCATTCTATATTATATTTAATATGCACTATATCATAACATTAGGTACGGTCTAGATTAAAAATCAACTTAAAACTTAGTAATGAAATAATGTTGACTAAATTTATTAGAGTCGTTTTTTCAAAAGTGTATATTTAGTAAATTAACACTAATAAATTTAAAGTTTATTGCATGTGTAATTAGCAAATTTATATAAACTTTATGTGTTAGTATTTATTTTTTAACAACATTAATAGTTTATTTTCGATCCTTAATTAACTTTTCAAGTGTTGTGGCTCCTGCAGGCAAAGATTGTTGTCCACACATGTTTCGGACGAACTCTTTTGATAGAAGAGTTTCTCATCAATGGTATTCACTATATTGTAAAAATAACAGCCCTTGACTAATGCAGAAAACACATATAAAAGTAATCTTTTTCAAAGTGCTGCAGTACTATTGAGTCACGTAACATTGTAGAAAAATTTGTCACCATGGTGATAAACCTGCTTTTGCAAGGAATGTCTGTAAGAAATGTTGGCGAAAAGATGGATATGAAAAAAGGTGACCATAAATATCTGAGTTCGGCATAGAAAATCTAACTGCAGCCATTGGGTCTGAAGTCTCAATAACTAGTTATATTGACTTTATCATTGCATGAAGTGTAACTTCCACCATCAGAGAATTTAACCTAATTATTTAAATGGTATATTAAGCGCCTGTGGCCTAATGGATAAGGCGCCTGACTTCTAATCAGGCGATTGTGGGTTCGAGTCCCACCGGGCGTGTTAAGTTTTTTTATATTTTCCCTTTTAAAGAACATAACTACTAACTAATAAGGAGCCAACCATCAATAATCAAGCAAATCTTACCGATGATCCTACACGTGATGTATGGGAATGAATGAATGTGATGATTTTTTCTTAGATCATCCAAACCTTATCACCATAAATAACACAATGTTATGTCATATATATTGAAAATGCAAAAGATTTGTGAAAATTGAAAATCTATTTCAAAATTTCTAATCTCCTAAAGATTTTATAGGAAGAACTTAATTTCTTAGACCTATTCCTAGTTTTGTTTGTTCTTGTAATTTATCTAAAACCTTACCTTAGTGAAATATGGAGAAATAGAGTATGTGATATGTTTTTTGAAAGGCCTTCATAATATCTAGAATACTACTAAGACACAAATTCTCCTTATGGAGCCTTTACCAAATATCAACAATGTTTCCTCTCTAGTCTTGAAAGCAAACCCTTAATCAATGTTGTTGAGGAGACATGAAATTGGAAACAACATGGTAAGGGAAATTGGAAAATGTAAGGACGTGAAAACACGGGTGAGATAAATCAAGGAAGAGGACGAAATCTTAACTATGGTAAACAATGTTCATATTGCAATAAAATGAATCATACTACAAATGAATGCTACTCAAAACATGGTTTCCTACCATGGTATAAGCAGACACGGGAGACACTAAGGTAAATTGCAATCTCAACATAAAAGGAAGAGACGTCACATATTAATACACAGACTCCTAATCAAGATATCGATCAATTCATAACTGAGTAAATGCAAAAGATTTTGAAGCTTTTAGAAAATGTTGACAACCATACTCACTCTGTTATTCATGTTCAAAGAAATATAAGCGAGTCTTCTAAAACTAAGAATCAACAAGGTACTTCTTTAGGGAGCCCCACATGTTACCTATGTTAAAAACTTCTTTGTCACTTTTTACAAAATCGAACATGTACATGTCAAAATGCCTAATCATACCCATGTTGTTGCATAATATGCAAGACCCTTATAGTTTTCAAAAATATCTTATTCTTTTCAATGTTCTCTTCATACTGGATTTTTCTTTCAAATTAATATCTGTCCAAAAATATGATTAAAGACTCAAACTGCAAATTAACTCTTTTTTTTGTGAGTATTGTCACATTCAAGATAGTTCATCATTGAAGATGATTGGACATGTTTATCTATGTAAAGGATTATACTACCTATAGGGTTTTTCTCCTATTTTTGATAAAGATTTTCTCCTTATTATTTTTTTCTATACTTGTAAACAAAATGACATTGATCTATGGAATTTTAGACTAGGACACCTTGCTAGAAAAATTGTTGAACAAATATGCATGCATTTTCCTTACATCATAAAACTATTTCTGATATTTGTCATCATGTCAAACAACAAAATCTTTCTTTTAAATAAAGTGATACCAAATATCCTAGAATCTTTTATTTTGTTCATATAAATATGTGAGGTCCTATTTTTATATCGTCTGTTCATGGACATAGATATTTATTAATTTTTGTAGATGATTTTAGTTGACACACAGATTTTTATAATGAACAATAAATGTGAAATAAGATCATTTTTAAACATTTTCGTTACATATGTCAAAAATAAATTTGAACAAAACATCAAAATCATTAGAATTGATAATGGATAAGAATTTGAATATTATGACTTTGACAACAAACATAACATTTTACACCACGAAAGTTGTGTGAAACTTCACAACAACATTATGTTGTGAATCAAAAATACCAACACATTTTAAACATTGCAGGCAACCTTATTTTTCAATCTAATTTACCCAAAGCCTATTGATCTTATGTGGTTTGCCAGCCCATTTATTATCTATTCTTTGATTAATTAAACCTTTATATTGGAAAGGGTGAACAGTGAAATGATTTGACAATTTCTCATGGGGGCTGAATCAAGATAATTTTGAATAAGAGTTTTTGATTTTTGTTCATCCTTTGCTGTAATAATATCTTGAGGTTTACAATGATACCTTGGTATATCCACTATACGACCATTAACTAAAACATGTCTATGGTTTATAAATTGGCAGGCTTGAGGAATAGTCGTAGTCATACCCGATCGAATGTCACATTATACATCTTATCAATAAAATGCCTACTATTGTGATATTTTGGAAAAACTCCATATGAATTACCTCATGTCTCTCCTCTTACTTATTTGAATCTTAAAGTTTTTGGATGCCTATGTTTTGCCTCTACTCTTCAGTATAATCGGACCAAACTTGCACCTAAATCTAAAAGATGTGTTTTCATTGGTTATAAATTTGGAATTAAATGTTATATTCTCATGGACATTTAAATTAGAGAAATTTTTATTAGGACAAATGTAGTCTTTTATGAAATTATTTTTCCTTATAAAGACCCTAAAGTTTCTATCAATTGCATCCTGGATAATTAAAACAACCTTGATCCTATTCTTGAAGCTGACATGCCTCTGTATAACCATGACAGGGAACATACAAATTATAATTGAATGGAATCTTATTTTCCAAACACCTCTTTAGAGAAAATTTCAAATTTTTATGCAAATGATCATCAGGATCTAAACAATTGGAAAAACAAAATGGATATGAAGAATGTAAACCACAAAGAAGATCCACTAAAGTGAAATAGACACCATAATGTTTGAAAGACTACCATCACTCCCTAATTATTGGAACCAATTTCTCAAACAAAAATGGGGAATTTTATTGTTTATCATATCTCTTCTATCTTATCTTATTCTCTATCTAAAGGTCAATTAATTTACAATCTTGTCATATTTAGTTGTAATGAAGCCAGAAATTATAATGAGACCCTCAAACAGGAAGTCTGGATTGACTATGAGCAAAGAGATTAAGGTTCTCCAAGATAATAAGACATGGTATCTAACTAGTCTTCTTTCAAGAAATTAACCCATTGGCTGTAAATAGGTTTACCAGATAAAACACAAAGATGATGACACTATTGAAAGACACAAAGGTTGTTGGCTAAAAGGCATACACAGCTCGAGGGAATCGACTTTATGGACACCTTTCCTCCTATAGCTAAAATAACAAATGTTAGGCTATTGCTCGCTCTTGTTGTTATCAAAGACTGACACTTACATCAACTTGATGTAGACAATGACTTTCTCCATGGAGAGCTACATGAGGTAGGTTACATAAGTCCTCCACTTGGCCTTATCACCAACAATTAATAAGTTTCTAAACTCATTAAGTCTCTTTATGGCTTGAAACAAACAACAGACAGTGGTTTGCTAAGTTGTCTAATTTCCTTATTTCAAATGGTTTCACTCAGTCAAAAGATGATTATTCCTTATTTACTAAATGTTATTCTAATATTCAAAAGTTGATTATTCCTCACTTGTGTATGTAGATATCATTATATTGATAGGAAATTCATTAATTGAAATAAAGAAGATTATAGACCTCTTGCACAACACTTTCAAAATAAAACACCTTGGTGAGCTTAAATAATTCATTAGATTTGAAGTAGTTAAATCTATAAAGGATATCCATTTATATCAATGTAAGTATGCGCTTAACATTCTAGAAGAAGCTAGAATGCTTGGAAGCAAAGCAAGTTCCACACCTTTTTGTTTGAACCAAAGGAACAACCTTGCAATATTGCTTCCTATAAGAGACTCATAAGGAATATTTTTTACTTAACAAATACTAGACCTGACAATCTTTTTGCAATTCTTACTCAATCAATTTTTACAAGCACTTAATGTTCAACACCATAAGGCACTTAGCACATTCTTCAATATATAAAGTTTTGTCTTGCTTGAGGGCTTTTCTTCCCTACCAACCCTAAACTTCAACTTAAAGCATTTAGTGACTCTGACTGGACAACCTTTTCAAACACCTTACGTTCCACTACAAGGTTCTTCATTTTCATAGGGAACTTGTTGATCTCTTAGAAATCCAAAAAGCAAAACACAGTATCCAAATCCTTCATAGAGGAAAAATATCATGCTTTGACTATTGTCATATGTGAACTCCAATGACTCCCATTTCTTCTTCATGATTTGCAATATCATCCTTCAACTCTTACTATGTTGTATTGCGACAACCAATCAACTCGTCACATAACTCACAATCCAAGCTTTCATGAATACATGAACACATAGACATTGACTATCATGTGGTTCATGAGAAGATTCAATCAATTCTCCTACTTTTTTTACCCATTTGCACCAACAAACAAGTCACATATAATTTTAGAAACTTCCTTTATCAGAGCCAATTCAAATCTAATATTTCCAAGTTAGGATTATGAATATTCATCACCCAACTTAAGGGAGACTTTTGTGTGTAGGGGTTTTCTGTTTTTTAGTTAAAGAGGTTTGTTTTATAGCTTATTTAAGATAAGCTTCTTTTCTTTTATAGATATTGAAATACACTTTTCTATGTGAATAAAGTTGTTACTTATTTTTCTTTCAATCTCTGATGTGTATCTACTTTTTCATTGATTATTCATTTTCTTTAATCTTTTAGGTTTTACCACGTGCAACCTCCATGGAGTTTGAAGGAAACACTTCTATATGTCTGTGTAGTATTGTAATTGAAATGTCATTTGCCACGTGACAAAATTTTAACGTCATTCAAAACCAGATATTAAAACCATTACTTTTGAAAGGATGAAGATTAAAATACTTCAAAGTTTAACACATACCATTTCCAATTTTACGTTATAATAACCAAAAACACATTTAATCTTTAAGTATATTTGTCATATGGTTTAGCAAGCAATTAGAAACTCATACTTTTATACTTTTTACACTCCTCCCAATTTACTATTTTCATCTTAAACATTATACAAAATATTGATTTAAAACAAAAATCTATAATTATTAATAGCTTTTATCTTAACAATTCAAATCTATTTATAAATATATTTTATCTTAAAATTGTGATACTATTTATCTACAAAATTTAAAATATACAATTTAAGATGTTTCATATCTTCCGCTCTGAAATATAAATAATTCATAATTACTAATTATTAAATATAACAATTCGAATAATTTGATTATATTTATTAAATTTATTTCTAAAATATCTTAATTTATTTGAGACTTTTTCCTAAGTATTTTTTTTCATTTTTTATTTCAAAATCTAATGAAATTAATTTACAAAATATTTCTGAATAATATTGGTACTGATAAATGATATTAATTATTTTTGAAAGAATATAAATAATTTTTTATACGAGGGCATTCTTTTTAAGTAAGATTTATTTTATTATTTGTTATAGTTTTATGGAGATATTTGTTTAGTTTCTGCGTGCTAGAAAACTAAATGGTTAAAAAACCAGAGAAGCTGAACAATATCACATCACATCTGATCCTTCTTCTTTCCTTCAACACTCTTTCTCCCTCTTACTCTTCTCACTCGTTCAACTTGTTTCTACCAGCACTTTCTCATCAAAGCAACAAGGAGCATAGGAAGTTACTTCACTTTTCTGTAAACTCTTCACTCTCTTCATTCCATCAGAGAGCGAAACCTGAGAAAGAAAATAAAAGCACCCTATTAAGCAAGCCAAGCAACCCATCACGATTAAAGCACCGATTTTTACCGCCGAAACCCGAGACCCAGATGAAGATTTGATTCGATCCGTCATTTTCCTCAAATGGGTCACTCCAATTCTTCGTCGCCATCCAAGCGAGGCCACGCACGGCAGTGGCGGCTCCTGGACCTCGTCATCGGCGTGTTCTTCTTCCTTGTAGTGCTCTTCTTCGTCATGGTCTTTACCCCGTTGGGCGATTCGCTCGCCGCCTCTGGCCGCCAGACGCTGCTCCTCTCCGGTGCTGACTCCCGTCACCGCCACCAGCTAGTGGAGGCGGTCGAGACAGCTGGGCGGGGCGTGGAGGCGTGCCCCGCCGATGCTGCTGATTACATGCCGTGCGAGGATCCGAGGCTGAACAGCCAGCTGAGCAGGGAGATGAACTACTACAGGGAGAGGCATTGTCCCAGGCTGGAAGAGTCGCCACTCTGCTTGATTCCGCCGCCGAACGGTTACCGGGTGCCGGTGCCGTGGCCGGAGAGCTTGCACAAGGTGTGTGTTGCGTTTTTGTGCTGAGGGTACTTTGGAGAGATGGTGAATGTTTGTCTTATTTATGGTTTGTTAATGAATTTAGGGTCCATGTGGATAAACAACTTAGTTATGAAGTTTTTGATTAAGGTTTGGATAGATTTCTCAAGGAATACTTTTAAGAAAAGAAGCTAAGCTTCTTCCTTGAGATCAACTTAGTTTATACTTAAGCTGGATTGTAAAAGTTCTCTTATGGCTTCTCCCAAAGTTGATTTTAACTGAGTAACCCACTGATTGACCCCTAACTAACTAATTAAGGCCATGTAATCAACAGACCTATCATTTTCATAAGCTCTCAAGGGAGTCTTTCAGTAGGGGTGTGAGTTGTATACTCCCTTGTACTTGTTTAATTCATATAAATAAAAAAAACGCTTAAATATTTGTCAGAATCTTAATTCAAGCAACTTATAAATAATCCATTCTTAACAGACCCATCCTTACCTTGACATTTGTAATAATTATTTAGAAGTCATTTATAGAGTAATTGTGAATGTTCACATTTATTGTATATCAAAATGAATCCTTTTTTTAATTCCGGTGTTTAGTTATTCTGTATGTTGACTATTGTTGACTTAGAGGAAGGACCAAGGAGCTAGTTTTGTGGATTTGGAGTTTGGAATGGGACGGGACTTTGGTGGGGGTTTAAATCGGTAGTGTTTATTGTCCCTTTTTGTGTTTTGGAAGAAACTTGCATTTTCAGCTGCTTTTGGATCTTGGACCTTGTTGCCAGTATGATTCTTGTTGTTGATGCGTCTTGGTGATTGAAATAATAAAGCAATTGTGCTGTTTGCTGCGGAAGAGTTCATATTTTAATGGTCCAGACCAAGATCAATTCGTGATTAGATGTTAGTACGATGTTTTTGAAGGAAGGTGCCGTGATGGGTGTCTCTATTTAGAGTTCTTATTGATCTAACAGAGTCCCCCTTATGGCTGTCTCTAATTTAGAATTCTTGTGGGTTTAAAGAATGTGCTCACGTTTTCAGTGGTGAAATAGTGGCTACTATGGCCACATCGTATTTATTTCTAGAATCCCCTAGGACAAAGAGAATTCCTTTCAGAATAGGAATTCAAATACTTAGGAAGAGGTCTCTTTGGTGATGGCGTCACTTTATCTTGATCATGATGTTAGGCTGGCAGCCAAAATAAAATTTGCTATATAGTGTGATGAAATTGAGAACGAGATGGCACGGAGAAAAAGGACTGAAAAGAGAAAAAAGGATTAAATTATATTCATGTGAGTGATGAGTTTATTTCTAATACTTCCTTAGTCGATCTAAAGCCAATTGTTCTAGAGTATATTTGTAATTCCCGATAGAGCTATGGACAAAATATGTTTAAGTAGTTGTGTTGTGTATATGGACACCTGATCAATTGATATTCCCCTGGTTGCTTTCTGTATAGAAGGTTCTAATTTTAATTACTCTAATCTTAAAAATATTTTAAGAGGATGGATGGGAGATGGTAGTGCCTATAATAGTTTTTTTTCTATATTTTCCACTTTTTTCTCTTTCACATTTAACGAGGGACATCTTCAAGATGTCCTATACTGTAGTTTAGAATGACGATAGAATTTATCACTCATGATTTGTCTATCCAAAACATTGATGATATATTCTGTGCAGATATGGCACAGCAACATGCCATACAACAAGATTGCTGACAGGAAAGGTCACCAGGGATGGATGAAACTAGAAGGTCAACACTTTATATTCCCTGGTGGTGGTACAATGTTTCCAGATGGAGCAGAGCAATATATTGAAAAACTTGGTCAGTACATTCCAATAAGTGGAGGTGTTCTGAGGACTGCACTTGACATGGGGTGTGGGGTAAGAGGTGTTATACTGTTTTCCTTTGAGAACTCACTAGAATTTATTCTTGCTTAACATTGAAACATATCCCATTTCTTTACAGGTTGCTAGTTTTGGAGGATTTATGCTATCCCACAATATTTTGACCATGTCTTTTGCTCCAAGAGATTCTCATAAAGCTCAAATACAATTTGCTTTGGAAAGAGGAATACCGGCTTTTGTTGCTATGCTTGGTACTAGAAGACTCCCATTTCCTGCATTTGGATTTGACTTAGTTCATTGCTCTAGGTGTCTGATCCCATTTACAGCCTACAGTAAGTTTCTTCATTGCAGCTCACTTGTATGTCTTCCAATCTTCTACATGCTTGTCACTTCCCTAATGCAGCAGATCTGCCTTGCAGATGCCTCTTATTTCATTGAAGTGGATAGATTGCTCCGCCCAGGTGGATATTTAGTTATTTCTGGCCCCCCTGTTCAGTGGCATAAACAAGATAAAGAATGGTCTGATCTCCAGGCTGTGGCAAGAATCTTGTGTTATGAACTGATTGCTGTAGATGGTAACACTGTGATCTGGAAGAAGCCTGCAGGAGAAACATGTCTTCCTAATGAAAATGAATTTGGTCTTCAGTTATGTGATGAATCAGATGACCCAAGTCAAGCTTGGTAATTTCCGGCAGACTAGCTAGATTAAGTTATTTCTGCTCTTATTTTCAGTGCTTTGCAGTTTTGCTTTGTTCAGCATCAGTATATAGAACTACTAGAGTGTATGTTGCCATTGTTAAAAGATCTTATGGATTATTTTAAATTCAAACATAAGTTGATTGTTTTGTAGGTACTTCAAATTGAAGAAATGTGTCAGTAGGACATCTGTAAAAGGAGATTATGCTATAGGGGTAATTCCCAAGTGGCCGGAGAGGTTAACTGCAACACCTCCAAGATCCACCCTCCTGAAGAATGGTGTTGATTTGTTTGAGGCTGACACTAAGAGATGGGTAAGGAGGGTGGCTCACTATAAGAATTATCTAAAAATCAAGTTGGGCACTCAATTTGTACGCAATGTCATGGACATGAATGCATTATTTGGGGGTTTTGCTGCTGCCTTAAAATCTGATCCTGTGTGGGTGATGAATGTAGTTCCTGCTGAAAAACCACCCACTCTTGATGTTATCTTTGACAGAGGTCTTATTGGAGTCTATCATAATTGGTGAGCTCTGATCTTTTTTCATTTCTTCTCTTAAATGGGATTATCCAGAATCTTTTAGTGCTCTGATCTTTTTGGCACTTGTCTTTGAAAATAAACCTTCCTTTTTTAACTGATAATATGATTTGAAAATAGGATATGTTGTGAAAAAAATTTGTGGTTTGCAATGATTATCTGCATGGTATTCAGTGGTTTTATTTTGTTTGCAAGTTGCTTCCTTCTTGTTCTCCAATTTTGACTTGTTTGCAATGCTTGTCGCTCTACTACGCTTGAAAATTATGGACCTCTACTGTATTATGGATCTGTCTGTGTGTGCTAACAGATATGGCTGTATAAGAAATTCAAAGTGTCTCAAGCTAATTTTGTGTTAAACTTCTCAATTAATCATACGGCTTCTTCAAATAAAACTTCAGTGGTAATATTTTTGTGATTGTAGCGAATCTTCTATGGAAAAGGAGTGAAAGGCTTCTACATATCATTATAAAATGAAAATTTAAGCACTTAAGCTCTCTAACTTAATTTTAATCAAGATCCTGCTTCTGATAGTCTAATTTTTTATTTAATATATCTGAATGATTTTTCAATTTATAATGGATGAATTTTATTGGATCTAAGTTTTATGGTTATGTTCCCAGGTGTGAACCATTTTCAACATACCCTCGTAGCTATGATCTAATCCACGTAGCCAGCATTGAATCCCTTATAAAAGATCCAGCTTCTGGTAAAAGCAGGTATTTTCATTTTTAACTTCTTGTATGAAGTCACACCACTTCCGAATTGATTTGGGATATCAATTTTTTGTACAAAGGGAATGTGCAAGATCTTGGTGAATATATCGAATTCCTAAATGAAAACTAATGGTCATTGCGTATAGATATTTGTTGACAAAGAGAACAAACAAGGCAAGGGTGATAGAAAGAAACATTGCTACGGGAACTAAGTTATGAGTTATACACATGAACATGTTAGATGTGTATTGAAGCATATATCTTCACTGCTTGATTTGCCTCTGAACTGGTGTTTGTATTTTGATATTCAGGAGAAACAACTATATCCACTTGATTTACTTAAGACATGCAGTGTTTTCATTCTCTCTGCTTCTATGTCTTCACAGCTTCTTTGACACAATTTTAGTATGATTATTTTTTCCCCAAGAATATGAATATTTATATCATTATATTGAATGCATTTAAATGTTTCAAACTTCAGAATTTTGAAAATGAATGATCTACTTTTGCAACTAGGTTATGTTATGTTTGAGTTTGTGTAGCCTGCATAAAGACATTCGATGTTCTAATTCATTGGTCTGCTCTGGAATAATTGATTAAAATTAAATTACCTTTTATTAAAAGACTGTTTAGATACAAAGCTAAAAGTATTTTTGAGAGTTTCTGAAAGCTTCTTAACTGAAACAAGTCTATATTTCTAGTAAAGATGCCAAATGTGGTGCATAGTAAACAATGAGCTCACACTTGGATTGCAGATGTAGTCTTGTTGATTTGATGGTAGAAATTGATCGAATGTTGCGTCCTGAGGGAACTGTGGTGGTAAGGGATGCCCCTGAAGTGATCGACAAAGTAGCTCGCATCGCCGGAGCAGTGCGGTGGAAGCCTACCATTTTTGATAAAGAACCCGAATCACACGGCAGAGAGAAGATTCTAGTTGCAACCAAGACTTTATGGCAGCTCTAAGTCACATCCCATTCACACAGCTCTGTAATTTAGGTAACTACCCTTTTTCCATCATGTGGGGGGTGAAGGTATGCATCAAAGAGATGCTGTTTTCTGACTCTCAATATTCTCATACAAAGAACATACTCAGGTAAGATTTCAAAGAGATGGAAAGACCCTTGTGCAGTTTTTGCATGGAAAATTCAATACAGTGTTCATTACATTTTCTCTAAACGTTAAGGATGTGAGATGTAATTCAAAACTTCTTTTTTATTGAAAACAGATTATCATTGATTACAATTCAGCTACATTTCACCCTCTGTTCTGTTCCTTTTTCTTCTACTTTATTGTCAACTTTTTCATGCATTGAATTTAACATTTAATCATTTTGGGAGTATTTTTATCATTCATGTGTTTTCACCCTTTGTTGGTGTTTAAATCAACTGGATAAATTTTCCTTGGCTTTAGTTTTGTGTGAGGGTGTTCTTGATGCAGTGTTTTGGTTTCTATCCTGAAAATCACATTGGTGAAAAAATCATTCATTGAAACAGCGTTTTTCTGTCATGAATAGCTTGTACCAAACACCGAATAAGTTCATTATGGTAAAACAAAAGATAGAGACCTAGACACATGAATCTGAAAGATTAATTTCAAAGTAAGTTTATCAGTTAAAACATTTAATTTTTTCTTTTTCAAAACTAAAATCAATTTATACAATGGATGAAATAAATCAGATTTTAGAAATAGAGATAAACAATAGTTTTTTATGCATAAATCAAATTACATTTTTAAAAAGGCTTTAGTTTTTGAAAAATATTAATAGAAATTAGTGTGACTTTAAATGAATGAATTTGAGAAGTAACTTTTTAATTGCTTGGGGAGATTGTAATGGATAAACATACTAATAATCCCTACAAATTCATTTAAAATAAATTGAGTTAATTGCTTTTAATGATCAAATGAATTCAATTTAATGCAATACCGTAACGGTTAGGTGATCAATTATTTATGTTAATCCCAGATTTAATATGATTTATTCAAAATTAGATAAAGTGATAAATTTGATGAGATTAGATACCCGTAACCTCAAACAAGTTTGGTAAAGTTTGTTTGGAGCAGCTTTTATAAACCAATTTAAAATAATTATTTTTATAAATTAATATTAGTTTATATCGAGATGAAAAATAATATTTATAAAAAAATATATTATAAATAAATTTATACATAAACTATGAAAATCTAAACTTTTTATATATATTTTTTTTTTCATTTGTTTAACAATAATTAAGATTATACAATGACGTGGACCCTTACCTTTTTAATGTCATTCAATACATACGAAATCGAAACATGTTCTAGTATTTTGAGCATATAACTTCTTTGTGTGTATCTGCATTAATTCATATAAGATTTTGACACTGATAAATTGCTAATCAAATCAAATTTTATTTTCATTGTGATATAATTCAATGATGTATTAAATAGTTTTAGGTGAATGCAAAATTTTATCTATGATAATAAATTTTAATCAGTTTGTATTATAATAAACATAATAAATCATCTATATTTTAATCAGTTTAATAAAATATGGATTTTGTTAAGAACTGATCTCCCTTTTCATACTATATTTAAATAGAGGGGTACTAATAGTAATTTGGGGTCCTGAATGTAGCAAAAGCTAGTTGGCCCTTTAAGTTGTTAGCTGAAATGAGAACAGAATAAAAAAGAAAATAGGATGAACTTATTAAATGCAGGGGTGCCATTAGTAATATGGATTTACAAATAAGATCATATTAAACCTAATTAAGCAAAGCTTTTCGCTCATTGTTCTCCAACTCTTCTTCCACTTGTTTATAAAACAACACATAAAACCTCTTTGCTCCTTCGTTATTACAATATAATATTACAAGTTTTTTTTTTTTATTTTAGTAAAACATTTACGTCAATGGAAATTACAATATACTAATAAATAAAATAACATACTAATCAAATTTACTTATTCCTATATAATATATATATATATATATATATATATTTACTAACACTTTATATAAATTAAAGTATATTTCAAAAAGAATTTTAATTTATTAAAAATATTAACTATATCAAAATATATCCAAACTACAATTAAATAATTGTAGTGATTATTATTGAATGTATTTCTTTTAAAATTAAAAGTATTCAAATTTTATTTGATAATTAACGATTTTAAATTGTAGATTGAAACACTTTATTATTTTTATGTTAATAGTGAAGTATTAGAAATGATTAAAAAAATAAATTGCTTGATTAATTAATTAATTATATAAAATATAAATTCCAGCTAAAGCTTTAACAATACTTGTCATTTTAATATAATACCAGTAAAATTTAAAATTATCATCCATATAAAATATGTTACCAAACAGATACTTAAAAAAAGTACAATAATAAGATATAATGTAATTTTATTTATATTATCCATTATAATCTGCCCAAACACAGCATTAATGTTTTGAATAGCATTAAAATGAGTTTCAAGTTGGACCATTGATGAAATGTGAAACACTGAAAATTTGACTTTTATTGTATATTAAAATGAAGAACATTTGACTTATCAAAACCTACATAATCGTTCCAGCAATGTCGGCATTGCTTTTTGTTGATCATGACACCGTGATTCTTGCAATCTCAGGAATTTCAATTCTTGATTTTATGATATTATTTATTATATTTATTTTTAAAATATATCAATATACACTAATTTTAATATTTTAGGCATATTAAAGAATCTGAATTGGTATCTCTTTGTCTAATAAAGTCAGTCTAAAATTCAGAATCAGTCAGAAGTAATACATTGTTGTAAGAAAAACCCTAATTAAAATAATTATACAAGTATTTAAAAGAGACCTTAATTATTAATAAATCGAATGTGTACCAATTTACTAAAATACTAAGATTAAAAAAAAATATTAACAAGAATAAACAGAATTGTAAAATAACTAACATTAGTTGCACAAAACGACCAAAAGATGAGTATATTATAATGAGATGTTATATCTCCAAAACAGTTATATGAAATAAATGTTTAACTAATGCATTAAATGAAAATTCAGATTCAAAATATTAATGATAATTTGACGTAAATAAATTTTTTATATTTATTTAATATTATTTTTTTAAAATAAAAAAAATATTTTTATAATTATTTTATTTTTATAATGTGTAAAAGTAATATAAATATGTCTCACTTCATCATTTTATCCATAACAACCACTGAAATATATAATTCAATTTAACTAATTCTAACTATTTAATATTTTTTAACTTTTAGTTTTTATTATACAAGAGCATCGACTCATTAATTGCATGGTATCGTGCGGTAAAATTTTGTCGGAGATATTTACTTAAATGATATGGTTTACTATTCTCGGTAAGAATCCTATTATTTTAAGAAAGTGACTTCTGATATCTATTTTTCTAAGAACGTAAAACCTATACTATTATATTATTATATTATTAGATTAGATATGTGTATTAAAATAATAAGATTGAATATTTTATTTTAAAAAAATTTATATAAATAAAATTTTTTAAAGTTCGATTTATTATCTAAAATACTTTTATCTATTTAAAATATTATTTTCTTTCCTTTCTCTTACTTTTTTTTACTTTTTCTCATACTTGAGTCATCTGTTTGACGATCAGGAAGTGTCTAGGTGGTCCTGACGACGAAAGCTACCTTTTCAACCGATCAATTTCTTGATTTGAGTAAGTTTCATTTATCTTTTCTAGGTTTTTCTTGAATCTATAATCATGCCAAGGAACTTTTCTTTGCATGAGATGGGCGTCTCTTTTTCTTGATTTTTAGTTCAATTTAGATTCTAAGGTTGGTTTTCTATCATCAATCGGTGATTTGTAGGTTTTTTTTACAATTTCCTTGTTATGCAAGCAACTGTCGGGATTTTATTGAGCTGTGTAGATTTTTTTGAGGTAAGGGAAGCTAGAATTTCTTTAGTAAGTAACTACTTGTGTATGTTTGGTAGTTTATGATTTCTGAATTGATTGAGCTAAATTCATGATATTGGGGTAGATGCAAAATGTGTAATTTGACTGTTTGAGTGTGAAATTGATGAACTGTAATAGTCAATTGAATGGGATAATGTTTGAACTGTTATTGGTCATATGAAATGTGATAAATTTGATATAATGTTGGTTATTTAGGAATATAGTCACATTGTAGGGGTTTAGAGTTAGTTTTGAGAAAGTGGAGTAGTGAAAATGTGAATTTGGGGTTAAGTGCTCAATTGGTTTGTTGGGATAACTTTGCTAAGTTAAATAGGACTTGATTGAGTCCCTAAATTGCTTAAAACTGTGTCAAAAGTGTTAGAACATGATTTGGGTCCATAGGTTGATGATTTATAAGTTTTGAAGAGTAAATTGTTTAGTAAACACTTTAGAATGAGGTTATAAAGATTTAGACACACTTGGTTAAGTATAATTAGGTCTATAACACAATCTAGGAGGGTTAGAAATTGGGAAAAATAATTAGAATTGGTAAATTTGGTGTATGTTGCGTAATTCTGCAGATTTTGTGCTGCAGATTATGCAGACTCGCTGAGTGAGTGGAGTCGCTCAGCGAGTGGTTGTGGAGGCTGGCACACTGTTTGGTGATTCGCACAGCGAGAAGGTGCACTGAGCGACAGGTTGAGGTCTAGGAACTCTATGAGTTTTATTCAATCAGCGAAATAGGTCGCTCAACGAGTGTTTGGAGGGTCTGAACCACTGTTTGGACTTTCGCATAGCGAGTTGGGGTGCTAAGCAAGAGGTTTGGTTATGGTACCACTGATAGTTTTATTCGCTCAACGAGTTGGTTCGTTGAGCGAGTGCTTTGGAGGCTGGGGTTACTATCATTGGATTCGCATAACAAGCTGGGTCGCTGTGCGAAAGAAGTCTGTGGTCGCTCAGCGAGTGTGTGCACTGAGCGACTGGTCCAGGTTTTAGTTTATTCTTTATTTCTTTGTCTTAGTTTGATCTAAATGAAGTTTTGGATTCATTGTGAATTATGTATGAATGCGTATTAAGGTATATGATTGATTATGTCATGAGTTATGTTTCAAAGTAAAGGTATGTGATTTCAAAGTGGTGAAAGTAAGTTTCAAGGTGGAATCTCTTGGTGTGATTCAAGTTTGTTTATAATGAACGCAAGAGCTCAGTCTTGGGAGTTATCCTGAAACTCCAGTGATCTTTCATTCTCACGTAGAGAGGATTGATCTATGTCGTGAGGAGTAGCAGAAGGTCTTAGACTTGGGGGATTCCAGTATGCCTCAAGGCTTAGAACAAACTAATCTTGTGAGTGTGGTAGGGTGAAACCCGTTGGCAATAACTTTGCAAAGAAGTAGAGACCACCACAAATGCACAATCCGCCATAGTTCGATAATCATTCTAAGTCTGGATGGTCAAGTCTAGGTCATAACATGTTAGGATGTTTGAAATAGTTTATCTTGTATGTATAATTATAGGTATTTTGTATGTTATATAAATGTATGCATTCTTTTATATCTAGCTTACATTTCTATTTGTGATTGTGTTTTGTATGTGTGGTGTTTTTCCTTTGCAATGATCATCCTATGGGTGTAAGCAGAGGGAGAGGAGGTTTCTCTGGAGCAGGCTTTGGATGAAGGTGATGTAGCAGCATAGAGTAGTTAAATATATAGTTTTGTAGTAAACTAGCTATTTATAAAGTTTAAATTTAATGGTTATTTTGAATGACTGTAAGATTGTACTTTATACTTTGGTCTATAACTGTTCTATCTTATCATATATGTAATGACTCTTTTATATAGTTTTATACTATATTTTTGGGATGTTACAATTTTTTTTGTCATTCGCTTGTCCAAAGGACATCACAATATATTATCCAATAATTGAATTTTGATCAAATTTTTTAATTGTTTTAATGCAACTGAAATTATAAAAAAGTTAGAAATTTAAGAAATGTAACGATAAAAATAGTTAATATTTTACATCATTACTAATATTTAACATTTATTTTATAACAATTTAGAAAATCCCTAAATAAAATTGATATAGAATTTTGTTAAAAATGTCATGTTATTTCTTAACAAATATTCAAAATTTAAACATTAATTTAAGTTAATAATTGGAGTGAATTTATAATTAGATTTGTTTATTAATTTAATTATATATAAAATAATATACATATTTAAATATCTTATTTTTAATAACTAGTTGATATAAAAATATATTTTTCAAGTGTGACATCCCAAATATCATATAGACATATAATATAATAGGATTCAGCTATTATAATATGAGAAAGCAGTTAGGAGTTATCAGATGATAGTATTAGGCATACAGTCATCCAAAATGTAGTTGGAATTTAAAACTTAATTACAAGCTTAAGAGTCTTTCAAAATACAAGAGACAACTATGAAAGATCCTAAGAACTAGGGGCAACTGCATCTGTCTCCTCTAGGGCTTGAAGCATCATCCCTTTCTGCTCACATCCAATTTGGATGATCATTGCAAAGGAAAAGAACATAGAACATGCAACACAAACAAGAGTAAGGGCAAGCTAGGTTTCAAAGAAACATACAAGTCATCATACAACAGTGGAAAATAGAAAGGCATATGCATACAAGTGACTAAACAAATTATCCTATCATGTTATGACACACTAGACTCGTCCGGACTTAGAATGAATGTTGATCTAGGGCGTGTTGTGCACTTGTGGTGGCATCTACTGCTTTGCAAAGCCATTGCCAACGGGTTTCACCCTACCACACACAAGTGTTAGTCCGTTACCGCGCAATAGGCCTTCCAAGAAGCACCTACACTAGGACATCCCACTACTCTCACCACATGCGTTAATCTTCTCTAAGTGAGAATGAAAGAGCATTAGAGTGTTGGTATAACCCCCCATATGGAAGCCTCTTACATTCATTCTAAACACTAAATGATCTCACCTAGAGATCTTAATATAAATGCTCAAATTACATCCTATTCCACCTTATCATCATTGGTTTCAATCACAAACTACTCAAATGAATCATACAATCTCATTCAATACCATATTATTCCATATATAATTTATACATCAATTATCACTTACACAGAAAGAAGAAAAGAGTAGATCATTGCGAAAGAAATCGCTTAGCGCACAAGCTCGCTATGCGAAACCATGTAACATTCGCACAACGAATCTGGTTCGCATGGCGAGAAATCTCGCCTTGCGAATTAACTCACAGAGGCTCCAGGCCTCACGCTCTCGCAGAGCGCATCTCTCATGGTTTTCTAATTATCTAGTTAATTTCTCACCCCAACATCAGCAGCAAAGCGACCCGATTCGTAGTGCGACTCACCAAACAGAGGGTAAACCTCTGGAATGATTCGCATAGCGCACCAAAGGCACTATTGTTAACTCTTTGGCAAGCGTACCAAATCGTTCTAAGTAATAAACCGGTAAGACCGGATATCGCTTCCCAAGAGACTCGGTTAACGCTTTACTATCGTATAATTAACTAATGAACTTAGGTTAAAGAATGATTCCCTTTAATATGAATTTGTGCAGTGAAAATAAACATAATGCATAAATGATAAGGTGAACTTCTTGGGGTCAAATCTCTTAAGAGTGAAATGATTTGAGATGATATGGAATGGATATGTTGGAGAATTATTTCAACTATTACACTCCTATGCAAATGCACATAATCTCTTCTTCTTCATTTAATTGCTCTTGTCAACTTGCTAAGTTACTTAAACCCAATCCCTTGGTGAGAAAGCCTAGATTCACTTATTAAATCTCAATCCCTTGGCAACCTAACAAGTTCATCCGTATTAAGAAAAGAAGTTTAAGACAACCAAAGGTCCTAGCTCTATCCCTAGACACTATTTCCTTTAGGTGTTTAGTCCAGTTCAAGGTTCACACAACATTTCCTAACATTAAGCAAACCCTAAAATCATGCTATGGTTGATCAAGTCATAACAAGCTTTAAGAAATGGAAATAAGCACTAGCAAGTAATGAAAGAAACATATTTTCATTGAAACCAAGTGCATTTACAAGTGAGTTTTACAGTTTACATCATTCCCCAACAAAATGAACTTAGCTCTCCATAGTCATGGAGAGCTTGAGCTTATAATGGAAGAAAATGGAGTAGATGGAGACCCAAGGAGGAAGAATGGAGAGTTCCCACAGCCCAAAACCAGCTCCTAGAGGTCCAAAATGGTGTTTCCAAGCTTCAGCCGCCAAGAAGATGACACCCTCGTTGCATGTGAGCCTTTTATAGGTCTAGGGTGCAAAGACAACAAAAAGTCGCGCCCAGCCCCCTTTTCTAGGGCGCCCGGGCGCCAATTTTAAATGGAAACACAACAGAAAAGGCGTCCAGCCCCCTTTAGGGGCGCCAGGCGCCATATCTTGAAGTGAAGACAGCGTGAAAGAGAGCCAATGCCCTAGATTTGAGTTGGACACAGCAGAAAAGGGCGCCCAACCCCCTTCTAGGGCGCCCAGGCGTGGCCTCTGCAGTGATCTTCAAGAATTCTTGTCTCTTTTTAGCTTTTCCTGGGATACCACTCTTGGTAATTAAGACTCTCTTCCAAAGCGCGTAAAGTTCCTACAAAACATGGGAAATTAGTGATGAAAACTGGTATGTGTAACTTAAACTGAAGTTATTCACAAAGTTAGATAAAAGAGATGATTAAGTATGTTTCAGGCTTTAGGAGAGTTGATTTGGTAAGAAAATTGCACCATATATAATGGTAAGAATTACCGTTATCAATAACTCCAAACTTGAAACTTTGCTTGTCCTCAAGCAAAAAGGGAACTTGGTTTAGACAAAACAACTCAATCACAACGGTTTAACAGCTTAAGGAAGCAATTTCAATCAGATAAGTCAATCAAACATGTTGCTCATTGTGGAGAGATCTAGCAAGAGCTAATGCAGCCAGAAAATCAAGCTTAAACTATGGTGCTCACATAACAAAGATTACAAGACAGATGCAAAGGCTTCATAGGGGATCAACAAACATGGTAAAAAAAATTTCTAAAATGCATGGAACCTTTCCTCACCAGAAGAAGAAGTGTTTCACTCAAGCTCAATGGTGTATCAATAAGTGTGTTGTTTTCACTCCACTATCACAATGTCACACAAATCAACTTTGCCTTTCATTTCATTTCAAGTCAAACACAATCACATGCAAATTAACATCAGAAGGACTTTTTGAAGCTAGAATTATGGTTGGGCTAAGAAGAGAATTTGGTTTTTGTGGATACAAAACACCTTGAGTTAAGAGAGCAGACAAACCAAAGCAGGATAACATCATTCTCTCTCTTGCTTCAAGACAATTAAAACCAATTCTCCACTCAGTTTCCAACCTTCATTCATTGTATTCTTTTCCTTATTTCTTCTTCTTTTTTTCTCAATGCTCCTTTGTAACATGATTTTCCTAACTACCCCAAACTTAGACCATTCTCTTATACCAGAAATGAATACTCTACTCAACTCAAGGTAAGGAAGTCAAAGGTTTTCCCATGAAGTTCAAGGTTCAAGGAATGAGAAGATTCTTTTTCTTTTTGGGTTTAAAGGATTGGCATTGGCTTATTTGGCTCAAAATGTAAAAGAAGTAGAAGAAAAGATGGCCCTGATCATTTGTAACAAGCAAGTGAATATATATATGTGTGTGTGTTTGTGTGTGTGTGTTAGATATATTATCTTTATTTTATATTTATCTTTTATGTTTATCTTTTATCTTTAGTTAGTTTCTTATTATTTCTTATTTGTATTTTGGGCTTAGCCCATATATTAGAAAATGGGTTTTTAAGCCTAACTCAACCCTACAAAATCGGCTTGTAAGGTGAGGTTTGCACCTCACTTATATATTATAATTGGCCTTATCTCTAGTCGATGTAGGACTTCCAACACGCCCCCTTCACGCCGAGGTATAGACATCTCCTACGTGATATTAGAAATTGGGTGGTCCAATAGCGGCCCGACAACGAGTGGAATAGATTTGCCCAAGAAACAAGAAATATTGCTAGGATAGGCTCCAACCATGGCTTTGATACCACTGGTGGCATTCCTCAAGGGCGATTTACAAGAAGAGATTTACATGGAGCAACCTCCCAAATTTGTTGCTCAGGGGAGTATTTTGGATTGGTATTTCGTCTTCTATGTCGTCTTGCAAATCATTAGCAATTTGATGTCACTCGAGCGCAGAAGCAGATATTTTCACTAAGTCTTTATGGATTATTTTAGTAATAAGCTTGGTACATACGATTTGTATGCACCAGCTTGAGGGGAAGTGTTAGATATATTATCTTTATTTCATATTTATCTTTTATCTTTATCTTTTATCTTTTGTTATTATTTCTTATTTGTATTTTGGACTTAGCCCATATTTCTTCTATTATAAATAGATAACCCTATGTGTGTATTTAACACAAGGGATTAATTCCATATATAATTTTCACTATTTTCAACAATATATATATATATATATATATATATATATATATATATGGCAAGACAACATATGGCAAGTTTCCTATCTAGATTTCGAGCAATGAATTAATGATCCTCTTCTCTCTTTCTTTGACAAAGTTGTGATTAAAAGTGTCCAGTTGCGGGGATACAGTTCAAAATGTTTTGGTGAAGGGGAGGTGATTGGAGAATCTTTTACTTTTTGGTAAAGTTGTGCCTGGGGCAAGTTACCCCATGTTTTACATGTGTTTCTGACACAATTTTCACTAATAACAAATTCAAAAGATAGGTGTAATTATTCAGTATAATATTTAAAATTGGAAAAGGGTATCTTATGATTGTGTGTTTTCTGTTATATTTCGGAATACAATTGCCATAACAAAACACTACTTAATTAATGCTGCAAGTTTTTCTTTAAGTATTGCAATCTCACAATTGTCAAAGTTAGTAGAAACAAGTATTTCAATCCATTTAGAAACAAGTATTTCATTTTTTTAATTCATTATTTGTTTGTATTTTCCATGAATATTGTATTCTTTTTCATGTGTTTGTGTATTTCATTTTGTTTAAGAATATTTTTTAATGGATAAATCTCAGATAACTAAGCCTCGAAATACAGTTGAATACTCAATTGGTTTAGAAAAATTCTTAGATTTTGCTTTTGAGAATGAGACTTATGGAGACCCAATTCGATGTCCATGCCTCAAATGTGGGTTTGTGAAATGGAAAACTAGAGGCATAGTTGAGGAACATTTGATTTTAAAACAATTTTTTATAAATGATGTTATTTCCCATAAATGTTTGGAAATTTTGCCTAAAGCATTCTAGGCTGATGAAGTTGGAAGACATCGATTTTAGTCTCTTGTGGTTTGTGTCAACATTTTGGGATAGACCCAATCTTCTCTTTTTCTCCTTCTTTTTTACTTAAAAACTAAAAACTTTGAACCAAGTTTTTGTATCATACTATGCTTGATATACTATAATTACTATGAGCACATGTAATTGAGTTTAGAAAATTCTGAATTTTCATGGTTATGATAATATATCATTATTTATTTTATTAACTCTTTTTATTATTTCAGCAAGATGGTGATGCAAATGAGCCTGAGTCTCCTTTAGGTACAAAACAATCATCTGGTGGAAATAACATTTAGGGAGTATATGATATTTTTTTACAATAAAACTATATCTAGTTTATTATGAATTTTAAATACTTATTGATTAAGTTGTAAGGATGAGTTTTATTTTAAATTGCTTTTATGTTACTATGATGATTTTGACAATGGAATTATATGAATTTATGATGTCTTTTGTTACATTAATATGTTTTAATATCATTACAAATAAATATTTTTGACCCAAAAATATAAACACCTAAAATGGTGACATAAATTAAATAATGTTATCAAAATAAAGTAATAAACCTCAAACTAAATAATATAAATGAAGAAGGTCACAACTTCTACAGTATAATTGTCACATTGAATAGCATATAATAATCCCAAAAAAAGTGCAAAAAATACAGATATTTTTTGTCATCAAATAGTTGAAAATAAACGAGGTTAAAAACTTGCACAAAATAATAGTTAGTAATAGAGGAGGTTTTTACTCCCGTAGAAAAACCTCTGCAAATTGAATGTGATACCAAGGGTCGTGAAAAAACTCCGCAGATAGGTTGTGGCGACTTAAACTGCGACAATTTGAAAACCCCCCAAATATTACTTTGCAGAGGGTAAAAACCCCCGCAAATCGAAAAAAAAACCTCCATTAGATAACATTTTTTTTTGCAGTGTTCAAATTGCTACATATGAAGTTTTCTTTGTTTGGCTTAGGTATCATTTTCTCTACTTGAGCTATTATGAAAGTAAAATTTGAATCTTCTTAAAACTGCCTTTGTGCTTAGGTTGTGATTCTGGGACTCAGGCTGTTGTGCTTTGTTTTTTCTAAATTTATAGAAGTTAATTGGAAAATAGTATTAGTTTGCCATCATTTTGATATCCAAATACTTTTGTTGAATAATAGATAAAAGGAAGTAATAAAATCTTAGTATTTGCAATATAATTAATCAAGATAAGTGCTAAATTGCATGTGAATTATAGGTAAAATGAGCACTTATCAATCATGGAAGAATTGGACATCTTAACATCTTAAACCCAATAAAAATGACATTTCAAGTTCAATGTATGTGTACTTGATTAAATGTTTTCCTATAAATATTTTAATCTTGTGAAAAGAGTAACTTATGGTTTAAATATTTTAATCTTGAGTATATTACCAATTACCAAAAGAAGGCATAAATCTCCATATCCATAAAGATCTCTATGTAATGTCATTAACATTTAATCCTAAATATGTGTTATGTGTACATTGAAATCAAATTGCACAAACTCTCATTGAATGCAATCATTCGTTGTCCAATGAGAATTTTGAAACTTGAATTCAAAGTACAGAGCACATGCTCCTAAGTAAATGTTAAAGGCATTTAGAACATGTAATGGCCTTTTCTTTTTTAAACTAGAATAATAGAGTTCTTACATGGATAAAATATATATACAACGAAACTAAAACTCATATGTTCACAATATGTGTAATTGAACTCAAACTATGTTTTATGCAATGGAAACTAAAACTCATATGCAGTAGAACTATGTTTTATGCAATGTGAATGTTTGGGAAAAATTTATATACCTAAAACTACTCAAAATCCATAAAATGACAATCAAAACTAGAATGGACAGCAAACATAATATTTACTTTTCAGAAAAGCATAATAGAACTTCTAACTTAAGAAGAGTACTCTATCAATTTCAGACACTCACTCATCACAAATAAAGAAGAAACCAATCTCAAGTACAATTAAAATCTTATTTTCTTTAATTTTGATTCTTAATAACTCAAATCTTGAATTATTAGAATAAAGAGGTCAAATAGACCACTAAAACACATAATATGACATGTTTTTAGAGTTAATAAACTAATCTAAAACACCAAAGAACCAAGGTCTTACATTCAACTATACATCAAACAACCAAAACTATCTTAAAACAAAATATCACTTAACAATCAAAATTAATACAACTTAAATCATATATCCGTATCTAAACAGTGTCGAAAAGTACAACCAGAAATTCCGTAGGGAAAACTTTGAGCTTCAACATGTTTAAAATACGATAAACTAAAAGTTAAAACAACAACAATAAAAAAATAATAAGCATGCACTGTAGTTTAAAAAATATATATTATCAATCAAAGAGAAATATCTTTTATAACTCTTTTAATCGTTATCCTTATTATTATAGAGAACAAATCCATCAAATAATATTAAAAAATATATAAGATTGTGTTTAGAAAACACAAAATTTCCAAATAAAAAGTAGTAAAAGAAGGGTTTAAAAATTTGAATAAGTTTGATTGTTTAAGAGTGTTTTGATTTATCTGGTTGTCTTGGTGATATTTTAAAAAGAGTAAAAGTAAAAATTTAAAAAAAGAAAAGAAAAATAGATTTTGGCAATACCCTATTGGTAGGTAGTATGTATAGAATTAAGGAGTGGTTGTCCTGTATGTAGTAGTGAAAAACATGAGTAGTGTGGTTGGGCAAAGGGTTCCTTGAACACAAAGCCAGACCACAACAGTTGTAGATGTGCTGGAACACGAAATTGCCATTCATAAATGCAAACAAATAGCCACACCTAACCCACACTACCTTAGTGGTCCTTCCTTCTCCTATACATACCTAATCTCTCTCTCTCTCTCTAGTCCAAAGAAAGTGAAGACATAAGGGTGAAGAAGGTGTCCTCATCTAGGGCTGAATTTTGAGTGTGAAAGCTCATGTGGGGTTGTGGGTCTTCCAATTCTATCCAACCTTTTATATATATATATATATATATATATATATGTTCCTATATTTCAGTGCCACCATGACAGTGACTCATTCTTAATTTTGGCTTTGAATTTCACAACCGCTACTGCTTCTCATACCCTCATTATTCCACCTTTCACCTCTTCATTCACCCATATCTTCATGTTTCATACCATTCTCGATGTGCATGCATCTTCCATCTTTATGCCCCTTTTCATCTTCACTTTCAAAACTTTACTGTATGCCATTTTTAATTCATTATTCTACGTTAAACTTTCTGCCTTTTCATATTCAATGCTCATGTGTATCAAATATAAAAAAAATAAAAATAACTATCTCAATTTTATATTACTTAAGATATTGGTTGAGTTCTTTTAGGTTTTTGAGTTCATAATAAGAACAAATATATTTCTTCAATTAATTATACTTTCCATATAAGATTATAATAATTAAATAGAGAGACTTAGTTAAAAACAATCCGTCAATTCAATTATGAAAATTAGTGAGTGATAGAATTTGTGGATATTTGTATAGGCATTTAAAATAAATAATATATATTAATTATTTTAGAATTTTATTAAATAAACTATTCTTGTTGTAGCTACTATCTTACTAACTTGATATAATTTGTTAGGTATATAAAAATAACTACATTGACGGGACATATAGTTAGGTAGTGTCGTCAAACTTAATCAAGTTATAATTAAAAGAGATTTTTATCTGGTAAATGTAGAGATAAATATATTATTTGTTTTAGAATAATTTCTAACATGTACAATTAAATAATGAGATAGTAATATAATTTAAAATTTAAAACGCTTGTAAATAAACATTATAATACACATGAATAATTATATTATTCAAAGTTTGAAAGAAGTTTTGCATGTTTATTCATTCATAACTTGTAAAGATATCGTTATTTATCTGTGTCAATCATTTCTTTTCTCTAATACCTTCAACCTAAAATAAATTAAATTGTGAATATAATTTTGTCAAGTAAATACATAAATTGTGAAACAATGATAAAAGTTATATTAGTTGCTTATAAGAATTTCTGATTTTTCTTACATCCATATGATAAGCAATCACAATCTTATCAGTATAGATATTTATAAAAAATCGAACGCATTATACTGTATAATAATTGAATTAAATTAGAAAAATAGTTTTTTTTAAACTAAATTGTACTGGACAACAATTTAGATAAAATGATAATTGAGGACAAATAATTAGAAAATATAATTAAGAAATGCCATATACATATACTTATTTATCTTTATTTTGTGTTAATGTTGGAATTATGATACTATGAGTAAAATTAACAAACAATGTCCTTAAGAGAAATTAATAAAAAAAAGTTACAATTGATATTTGTATAATTATATTATAATGTAAGTTAGATAGTTCAAGTCACAATTGAATTGTTATTGTTTAAATTACTATACTTTTAAATATAAGTAATTGTGTTTTGACTATAAAGTATAACTTTTTGATCAAGTGATATGAATTCCATCTAACAATTAATTTTTAGAATTAAAATTATCAACTATTAAATACAAAGAATTGTACTATAAATTATAACTTTTAATCTAATAATAAATGTTCATAAATTTAACATGAGTATCCTCGTAACTGAAGAATAGTAAAATCAACACAATATCCTTTGTGCTAACTCATTCAATTAACAAATAGTTAAAACCTGCAATTTAAGGACCCTACTGGAAGGTACCCATAAAAGTTAAGTTGAGTCCATATAAGCATATGAATGAACTTCACATTAAAATATAATGAATTCAGGTATTTCTCTTGTACACTTATTTTATATCTGTTTTGATTTCTTTATTTGAATTACTTATTCTTAATTTTTTCTTATATTTTACATCAATATCCATATTTTTATTAGTTCATTTCATTTTTTATTTTAATGGTTTGTTCCTATTTCAACCCTTATTCATATATTGTTTGAAACAAAGCCTACATAATTTACAATATAATTATCACTTTATCCTAAGTGAATTCAACCCTCTATATCTCATAAATCTAAAACTAGTCTTTTGAGAAAATACTATGTCCAATTCTAATGTTTTTTTCTACATGTTTAGGACACATTAAAATTATAGCTTATTTTCTCCACATAAATTAAACAAATTAGCATTGTCATTTTAATGAAACACTTGAGCAAAATTTGTCTATTAGATTTTTCTTTTCACTTATAATAAAGGCGTTGAATGATTTTTAAGACTCTTCCCATTTATTTTTTTTCTTTAACGTAAACTTTTCATATTAGTTAATGCGGCTCATAGTTAAAAATTTGTACATATTTTTTTGGTAATAATAACCTATCCAAAATTTTCCAATGTCATCATAAATTGAAATCTATTTCTTTTTCCTAATTCCTATTCAATTCAACAACTCTACACGTTACATCATACAAAAGAAAAAAATCTACACGCTATATTAATTGTTATTTTATCTCGTTCTTCCTATAAAATCTTCCTTTCCAAACTCTTAAACGCAAAAATAATTAGCAATTTTGATACATCGTATAGTAGCTCTAAAAAATGCATATTAAAAAAAATTACTTACACAACGTGGTATAATATTGAACACGATTTTATTAATATATATATATATATATATATATATATATATAAAAGATTTTTTGATAATATTTTGATACAGTATATGTGTCAACTTTTTTATCAGTTCATTATTTATTTGTTATTGTCTTAATGTATTCTAAATTTAATAAATAAAATGACATATGTACTATATTAAAATGTTATAAAAAATATATATATTAACATATTATTGTTTAAAAGAAAATATTGAAATATGTTTATTTGTTATATACTAATTTTTTTTATATAAAAATTGGTTCTTTAATCACTTAAATAGTTTATCAAAAATGTCAAAATCGATTCAAATACATAAGTTTACTGAACTTGAATTGAGAAAAAAACAATCAATTTTTTGAATTGAATCTAATTCACATAATTTATATAGGTTAAGCTGAATTAAGTCTAATGAAAGATGGATTTTCACTCTTAATTTACCAATAACAATCTTTTATTATTTTTTCATAAGTTTTTTAATATAATTATTTACTATTTTTAATTACGTAAATTAATAATTTAATATTTTAAAAACGGGAACATTATTTAATAATATTTAAATAGTTTAAATATTTAATTTCTTTCTTTCTGAAAAATAATACTTTAATTTTTAAATATTGATTTTAAAAATAATGTTTATAAACAGGTCGGTATTCTGATATTATAATTATAAAATATTCAATTTCTGATATAAAAAAAATGTTGGCTAAAGTAGTTGAATGTTTTGTTTTGATGGGTTTCCAATGCTTACGTAATACAAGAGGCAAGGTTTTCAATTTGGAGAAGTTATTTGTGATGAAGTGATTAATAAAAGCACGTAGTTATTTATGAGATGTCACAGTTGCAGTTATGTCCGTTTGCTGCAACCTATGATATATATATTTCATGCCAGAAGTAGAATTTCAACATGGCCAATGACTTTTCTTCCTCTACCATTTGCTTATTCTTCACAGAGAATAGTAAATGCACTTTTGCTTTTCAAAGATTCAGAGCACCAACTGTTGCAGGTTTTTTTAAAGACAAAAATAAATATTCAAAACACATCTTGTCTGAAACACTGAAACAACACACGAAAATCATGAACTACCACTTATGCTGATGTTTAAATGCAGACCATACTATAAAAAATTAGACTTTTAATGTAGTATGTATCAGCTTTTAATGTTGATTTATATTTTATCAGTGAAAGACTCTACAATATATAATTCTTTTGTATAGGAAGAACTAAAAGGAAAAGAAAAACAAACCAAACATGTTGATTATTTGCAATAATGAAGAAGAATATACCCACCAAGGAATGTTGTGTATACATCTTCATTTAACTACTTCTTATTCATCTGCCAGAAACCAAGCACAGCATGTGCAATTTTTAATGCAAGTTGCAGGTGCATACCATATAAGGCTGAACGAACTTGATATAACAATTTATAATCAAAAGAAATTTTAGAGAAAAAATATTTAAATATAATTAATAGGTTTAAATGATATAAATTGAATTTATTAATTAACGTAAAAGTTAGTTATTATTTAAAAATAAGAGTTATATGTTTGTTTTATAAAAATGAGGTGGCTTAAGATGACAATCCAGAAATCATTATCCATATGGTTAATTAGAAATTATATGTGCTAATTATTTCTCGATGAAGGTCAAGGGTTTAACTTGCCATTAAAGAAACAACTTACCCCTTTGTTTTTCTTTTTCATCCATTGAAACATTACACTTAATTGGTTGCTTCCAGATGCTAATTATACGCTACAATATTGCACTATATTTTCTTTAATAATTTCCATATGTTTATCATCTAAAATAAACAATTTTAGCAACTTTCTTTCTATTTCATCAATCTAATGAGATTGTTTCAATGAATAATGATCGTCTCATAGTAAACCCCTTAACATTCGTTTATATAAGAAAATCTTACATTTACTCACAATAATAATTGAGAAATACTTTTGTTCATATAGATATATATCATTTACTCATAATTATAAAAAATTTAATTGTATACATTATATGATATCAAGGTAATTTGTTTTAACTTAATATATTCTACAAAGTCATAAGTATGTTTAAACAAAAAAGAAAACCTAACATAGAACTCATCACCATAAATGCTTGTACTATCCCACACCAGTTTTCTATATCAGCGTAGTTCTCTATGTAATAACAACTAGTGGAGTGCACGGTTTTTTTTTTATTTGTTAATAATTGTTTTTATCTAAAAATCTAAAAATAATAAAGTAACGAAATTATTATGTAACGAGATATTATAAAAATTAAGTTGTATTGTTATAATTATTATTGTTAAGGTAATTATATTGTATGTTTGTTTAATCGAGTTTGAGTTTTTTTAAGGTTGAACTTCTGATTGAGTTCTTTTAGACTAAACTTTTCAAGTTAAGTTTTTCTATGTCAAACTTGTGTGGGTCATTGTAGGTTAAGCTTTTACAAATCGAGTTTTTCAGAGCAAGTTTTCTAAGTGAATTTTTGTAAGTTGAGTTTTTCTAATCTGAGTTCCTCTAAATTGAGTTTCCTTTGATCGAGATCTTCTTGGCTAAGCTCATCAAAGTTGAACTCTCTAGACTAAACTATTAAGGCAGAACTCTTCTAGATCAACCTCTTCTAGGCCAAGCTTCCTTAGGTCGAGTTCCTCAAGGCCAAGCTCCCTTAGCTTGAGCTCCCTAAGGTCGGGCTCCTCCAAGCTTAGCTTTCCTAAGTTGAGTTGCTCTTCCAAACCCTCTAAGATGAGTTCTCTAGGTCGAGCTCTTCCAAGACGAGCTCACCTAAGCCGAACTTCACCAAGTCAAACTTACATAAGCCAAGCTCCCTTAAGCTGAACTCCACCAAGCTGAACTCTTGAGTCCGAGCTCTCTAGATCGAGCTCTCCAGGCTGAACTCTCCATGGCAAGATTTACAGGTCGAGCTCTACATGTTGAGCTCTTGCAGACCAAGCTCCTATAGATCGAGCTCTCGAGGCTGAGCTCCTCCCTTCAGGCCGAGCTCCTCCCTCTAGTCCGATCTCTCCCTCCAAGTCGAGCTCAACATAGAGGTGGCGTGTTTGGACCAATCAAATGAATGTAGTAGGCATGGTTAATTGTCAAATCAGTACAATGTAAATGATTAAAATAGCCTTGTTTGGAATAGGTGTGAACCATGTATCGTAGTCCAACATGTCGAGATCTAACATGTCAATCTCCTCCAAGTTGACTTCCTTTAATCGAGCTCTTCAGGACGATCTTCTAATTTTGAGATTGAACTTCGATAAATTGACCTCCTACAGGTCAATATTGTGACACCCGGACACTGACGAGGGCGGGGAGTGATCGCTGGTGCAAGAGGCACGGACAAGGAGCGACTCCTGGCAGGCTTCCAGTGGAAGGGGCACATGAACGAATCGAACATACACCGGAATGAGAGAGATCTAGAGACTGTATAGGTATGTGACTATACGATTGAAGGATAGCTTAAAGGAATTAATTTGGCTACTCATATCAACAAATGTATTTGTTTTTCGGTAGTCTAACCCATAAGAACTCCATGGTTAAGCGTGCTTAGCCTGGAGTAATTTAGGGATAGGTGACCTTCTGAAAAGTATTCCCAGAAAATGTATGAGTAAAGACAAAACACATTAAAAAGCCTCGTGTTGATATGTAGGAACAATTAATATTCCTTGTAAGTTGTCGGAACGTTAATCATATAGGTAAACCTTCTCCAAACCGATGCCTTAGACTCGAGAGCGACATCTTCGTGTGGACTTCCTCGAGGGCGAGCTCCTAGACGTCAAGCTTCTCCAGTTCTCCATGTTAAACTCTTCATGTCGAACTCCTACAAATTAACCTCTTTCAAACTTGAGTTTCTCCAGAACAAGCTCTTTGGACTAACTTCCTCCAAGGCGAGCTATTTAAACCGAAATCCTACATGTCAAGCTCTATTGTGCCGATCTCTTCCAAATCAAGATCTTAAAACCAAATTCGTTAAGATCGAGTTTCTACTGACCAAGTTCTAACATACCGACCTCTTACAAATTGATCTCCTCTAAACTAACCTGGAGGCGACATCTCCAAACCGAGCTCCACGGTTGAGATCCCTGTCAAGATTGTAAAAGTCAATATACTTCATGCCCAAGTCCAAGAATACTATGACTGGTAAAGGCTGACATACTACAGGCCTAGCTCCAACATTTCCTACTTTTTAAAGACTGTCAAATCAAGAAAATAATCAAAAAGACCATAAATTTAAACAACTATCAATAATGTTCAATGTAGAGTTGCTATTTCACATATGGGTTTATTTTCTCATATATATATATATATATATATATATATATATATATATATATATATATAAAGTTTATATGTAAGATCATTACGTAATTTATTAGCATTTGATATTTGAATCTATATAATTTTTCAGTAAAGCTAGAATATTTCATTTTATAAAGGATTTCTTTAGTTAATCTCACTATCACAATTCGGTAAAAACTACCGTCACAAGTATCCATCTTTCTCAATTTTATAATAAATGAAAAATTTATTAATTTAAAGTAATCTTTAAAATAACAGTTTCATTTTTTTTATTTAATTTAAATTTTACAAGTACATTATTAATAAGCTTAATATCTATTTTGGTCTCTCGAAAGAGGGATTATGTTCAAAATCGTCCTACCTTTTTTAAAAAGCAATAATTGGTCCCAATTTTTGAAAAAACTGTCCAAATTAATCCTTTTCGCTAACGGCGTCAAAAATTTAACGTTGCAGCTACTACTGCCATAGACTAAACTTGATGACATGTCAATTTTAATTTATTGAGTGACAGTTTCAGCTTTATTGACATGTAAAACTAAAATGGACAGGAAAAAAATTGACATGTACTGTGTTGTGAGAGAGAGATTAAAAAAATTGGGATTAGGGTTAGAAGCAAAATAGCGATTTGGGATTAAACTTTCTGGTGCAAGCATCACTCCTTCAATTCTTAGGTAATTCCCCAACTGTATATTCAACTGAGAGGCATCTGCCACCAAAGTTTGCGTGAGTATTTTCCAAGCAAATAAGCTTGATGGTTGGATACAGTAACTCCCCCCTTGGGTCCCTGATAGTAGCCTCAATCAAATCAATGTCCATGGTTCCATCATTGTTATTCTTCACTGGTCTTGGATGCACCGCTCCAATAGTAGGGTCATTGCCTAAAACATCGTAATCAACTTCAACACTTGCCATGGCAGCCCGCATATGGCTTCTGTTGATTTTGTAACTGTGTCTGATCAAAGATCCACAATTCTAGTAATCAAATCCAAGCCTTTAGAAGTTCTAAATGACTTGTATGGATCAACAATGTACAAGATGATGCTTTGCCTACATTTTTAAGCAAAATTTACCTTGATAAGAAAGGAAAATTAAATCCAGGGGAAAAGCCACATGATGTGTTTAGCAGCAGTAGACTGACGATTCATCCTCTCCATTATAAGTTTTTGTCATCATCCCTGCTACATCACCGCTACCATTGCACTGTTGCCATCAATGGAGTTTTTGTCTTACCTTTCATTCTGCTCAAACCCTAACCCCTCTTTTTTAACCTCTGTAAAGAGAAATGCCATCTAATCTATTTTTTGTTACAGTTTTAACCTATGAAACTGTCACGCAATCATTTAACATTGACACTTCATCAAGTTTAGTCCAGGAAAGCAGCTGCAACGTTAAATTTTTGACACCGTTAGCGAAAAGAATTATCTTGAACAAATTTTTCAAAAAGTGGGACCAATTGTTACTTTTTAAAAAAGGTAGAAAAATTTTGAATACAACCCCTCTTTCGAGGGACCAAAATAGGTATTAAGCGTTATTAATAACTTATAAAATTCGCACTTCTATAGTTGTTCTCAGTGTGTTAAGATACTTATTATTAACATTTTCCTCATATAAAGTCAATAATAATAATTTTTCAGTTAAGCCCTTATTTCTTTCAAATTCATATCTTTGATGACTTATCAATGAAAAAGAATAAGAATAAGTCGTATTAAATAATTACAAACGTTTTTCTGTAAATGACAATATTATTAATTACGTCTTTTAATGTCGGTGTTACTCTCTGTCTCTCATTTTATTTTATTAATTATATAATTTATTGTTGTAAAATTTTAGAAAATGATATTTTAGAAGTAGTGGTAGTGTAAAAATAATAAGACTTGATTATTTTAATATTAAATGATTTTATTATAAATGGTTTTGTTATAAACAAATTTCATTATTTTAAAACGTATCATCTCTCTATAAACCATTTTTCTATAGTTCTCTATCTTTTCTCTAAGAATTCTAACTCCTGAGTCATCTATTTGACGATCAGGAGGTACCTAATCGACCACGGCAATGAGGTCTACGTTTCTACCTGATCAGTTTCTTCAATAGAGCAAGTAAGTTTCGACTCCTTTTTCCCCTTCTGTTCTTAAACCTGTTTTAGAGGAATCTTTTATTTTTGCATGTGTAATCATGCATCTCCTACACATTCTTGATTCATATAGTGTTCTAAGGACTCTGTCCGTCTGCAATTTGGTATTTCGTAGGTTCGTATAGGTATTCCTTACGGTTCAAGTAATCGGCGGAGCATTTTTAGAGTTGTGCAGTTTTTTTGAGAGGTAAGGGAAGCTAGATAATTGTTTCTAATTTAAAGTATGTGGTATAAGTTTTATAGTATATGAGTTCTAAGTTGTTGGAATGAAAAATGTTATTGTGTGTTAGTGATAATTGTAGTAAAGTAGTGAAATTATGTTCTTGTATGATGGTGAATGTGGTATAACCTTATGAATTTGTTTGTATGCATGTAGGAATGCTGAATTTGAGTTGATGAAGTGATTCGTGTTGATAGAAAATGGTTAATGTTGGTTGTAGGTTATTTTGGTCTAGAAATGAGTTCTTGAGTATTGAAATGGTGAGAAATGGCTGTTGAGTTAATTCCTTGTAGTTAAGATTGGTTGTGAGTTGTTTGAGGTCATGTTTAAGTATCTAAATTGGTGGAAATTTGAGTTGAGTGTGTGATGGTGATGAGGTAGAGTTCTAATTAGTTTAGAATTCAAATTGGAGGAAGTGAGCTAGTGAAAACTTGAGTTTGGGGTTCTGTGTGCAAACCGTCAGTTTGGAGAGTTTTGGTAAGTCAAATGGGACTTGCTTGAGTCCCTAAGTTGCTTAAAACTGTGCAAAAGTGGTAGAACATGATTTGGGTTCATAGGTTAATGATTTGTAAGTTTTGAAGTGTGATTTAGATAGTAAACACTTTAGAATGAGGTTAGAAAGGTTTAAACAGAATTAGTTAAGTATAATTAGGTATATAACACAATCTAGGAGGATTAAAAGTTGGGGAAAATCTTTAGAATTGCTAAATTCTGGGTAGGTTGGGAAATTTTGCATATTCGTGCTGTAGAATTATACAGACTCGCTTAGCGAGTGGAGTCGCTCAACTAGTGGTTATAGAGTCTGGCACACTGTCCTGGTATTCGCACAACGAGCTTAGTCACTGAGCGAGAGTTTGGGGTCTAATACCACTAGGAGTTTTATTTGCTCAGCGAGCTGGGTAGTTGAGCGAGTGGTTTAGAGTCTAGGGTACTTTCAGTGGATTCACACAACGAGTTGGGTCGTTGTGCGAGAGAACTCTATGGTCGTTTAGTGAGTGTGTGCGCTGAGTGACTGGTCGAGGTTGAGATAGACTCTTTTTATCTTTGTTCTTGACTGGTTTGAGAAATGTAATTGATTCACTTGTGGATGATGTATGACTGTGTATGAGTATTATATGAGTATCAAAGTAAAGTATATGGTTTCAAATGGTGTGAAAGATAATTCCACGAAAGAATTTCTCAATGGTGCTTTCAAAGGTTGTAAGTATGAATATGGGAAGCTCAATCTTGGAGTCCATCTTGACATTCCAATGGTCACTATTCTCAAGTAGAGAGGGGTGAGGCATGTCGTGAGAATAACAGGAGGTCCTAGCCTAGGGGTTTTTCCTTGGCTTAAGGTGAGTGATAACGGACTAACCTTGTGTGGTAGCTTGGGGTGTGGGCCAGCTCTTTCACCACAACAAGTGCACGAACTGTCATAGCTACATATTTATACTAATTCGGATAGTCAAGTCTAAGGTCTTTACATGTTAAGATGTTTGGAAGGATGTAAGTGATATAAATGATTTATGTATGTTATGTTATAAATGTGATATGATTTCTTTGGTATCTAGCTTACCCTTGCTTCTGTGTTGTATGTTGTGTGTTGTTTTCTCTTTTGCAATGATCACCTTAACCGGTGTGAGCTTAGGGAGAACATCTTTCAGGGGATTCAACATTTGGTTGAGAGAGAAAAGCAACAGGATAGATAATCCTATGGTCTGTCAAGAATAGGATCTCTCATTCTAATAGCCTCAAGTTACTTGTAAGTTCTCATTTACGTACGTCTTATTGTAGTAGTTTTATACTACTAAAATGGGATGTTACAGTTATAATATAATAAATTTTTTTGACAAAATATATTTACTAATATTAAATATAGTTATGAATTCATTTAAGTTATAAATATATTAAAATGAAAATATTTATATAGTAATTAATTAACATGAATAGAAAATAAAATTAAGGGACTAAGGTCCTATAAGCCTTCTAAGCTTCACTACTCTTTGGATACGAGGAAAATCAAATGGGTATGTCCTTTACTCTTTCTCTTCTGAATTCTTATAAAAGTAGCTTAGTTACTGATTTTGACATTTGGGATATATGGTTTTTATGTATTAAAATAATAAAATTATACCCCTTCATCATCATAAGAAAATAAGGGAATTGTTCTAATATTTAGTGTACGGAAAAAATACTCACATCGCATTAAATAAATAAAAAATATAAACAATAAATCATGAAGATAATTATCATAAATTACATAATAATATAAAAATTATATATTTTTATAACTCAGAACTCTATCAAATTAAAAAAAATTATAAGTTAAATTAAACAATGTTTTTAATATCTTCTAATAACTAACTCATTAATATCTACTGATAATAATAACAATTAATTTAATCTTTACTATAACTTTTTTCTTTATCTCAATTTTTATTTTCATTCTCTTATCATTATTTAATTAAATAATTTCATTTTTACTGTTTTTTATATCTTTTTCTTTCTTTCTCAATTTGTATCCTCTTTAAAACCAAAGCCTTAAATTACTTTTAGATTAATTTTTCCCTTGTATTTTATTTTTTTAAAAGTAATTTTCGTTGAAACTTATATCTAGAATGAATAAAAGTATTGTTGGAAAAAAATCTCATTTATTATAATTTTTTTTTTGAGAAATTTCTTTTAATAAAAATAAAATTTGTTTATATTTAAATAAAATTATGGTTTTCTTTCCTAACATTTTTTTCTTTTATTTCCTTGATTTTTGAATGTACTTGTTATCACTGGTTACCATTTTCTTGACATATAATGGCTAATTTTATTAACCAAACTATTCAGTCTACTTCCTTCATTTAAAAACTTCAAAATCTTAATCTATTTACTTTTCTATTCATTTAAATCTGAAAATAACACTACTTATTTATACTCAATATTGTTTTACTCATTTATCATAAATGAAAATACAAATAATAGGGAATTATTTAAAAAAAATTAAGAATATTACGATCTTATTGAGAAATATCATATATATCTCCCCTAAGTTCATGTGTGAACATCATTTATGTGTAAGGTGCAACATTATCCATTTATAAATATCTAAAGATGTTTGTTGTTTGGAAACTCCTCTATCCATATAAATTACTATTGGACATTGATGCAAACAAGCTAGTGTTTCTTCTTTCACTTCTTTGACCTTTCATTTTATTTTTATTTTTATGATTGTATTGAAAAAATGTTAGGGGTGGAAGAACTTAGAAATTAGTTAATGATATGATGTATATGCATAATATGCATGAACCAAATTAAATGAAGCTAAAATATGAAACTATAGAGATATAGTATGTACCCCGTACTTTCACGGAAAAAAAGGATCAATCATTGATTATTTAGCATGCTATTAAAAATCCTTCTTCATCATGTGAATCAAAATTCTAATGTTGGGTACTTTGAAAACCACAATTCATACATGCCATATTTCAGTAGATCATACAACCCATAATATATATATATATATATATATATATATATATATATATATATATAATATACATTGAAGACTATTACAAAACTACAAATTAAATGCATTCATTTCACGCCAATCATTGAAGTACTCTTTATTTTAAGAAGGCCAATTTATTTTTATTTGTTTGTTTGCTAGCAAAAGGTTCGATTGATTTATTATTAGCTGATTGATGTTTTTTATTATAACATAATTATGTTTCTGTTAATGTATATGTACACTATAATGTTGATAGAGGGAAAATGTTTTAATGTAGGATTTATGAATGTGTAGGAATTTGTACAAAAATAATAGTTTCGGTTCAATGACTAATCACTTTATATTGATTCTTTGTTTTGATTTATGATTTTAAATTATAGATGTTAAAATTAACAATTGTGAATTGAATAAATATTGTTTTGAATAGATCTTTATAATTGTATAGTATAGTAAAATAGCATTATTGGTAAGATTAATCAAATTTGTAGTTTTATATATGGCTTAGTTTTTTAAGAATATAATAATTAGTTCATTTGAAATTTTTTCTAAGTTAGGTTGTTGATTTTGCATACTTTGTTTGAATGAGATAAATATTGAATGTAAGATCTTTATAAGTTTGGATTACTTATCAAATAGTATCACTTAATGAACATAGAATATTGAAAACAAAGTTTCCAGTTATTATTATTTTTTTCATCATTGTGTTATTCTTTTATTCACTCTCATTTTCTCTAAAACTTTTCTTTATTGGGAGGTGACTTAGTCTAAAAAGAAATTTTATTAAAATATTTAAGTTTTTCTTCAAAAGTTTCCATTAACTAAAAATAAGATTAGTTTAAAATATATAAATGAGTGCAAGTTTCATTTTATAAAACAGTTTTATAAGGTTAAGTTAAATTTAAAGTTCACTGCTTAACATGAGTTAGAGTCTATGCTAATAAGTTTTATTGTTTGTTTGACTTATTCTATCATCTGCTATCGAGATATTTGTTGTTTGTTTGACATATTATTTTATCTGTTATTGAATTGTTATCGAACCACTTAATAGTGTTTAATCACTTATTAGTGTTTAATCTTATATTCAAGATGTATATACCTAAACATGAAAAAATGTGTTAAAAATCTCACATCGACTATAAATAAAATCACTATATAATTAAATACAAACTCCATCTTACAAATTGATTTTATAGAGTTAAGTTAGACTTTAATTCCACTTTTTAACCTAAATTCTTTTACTTGTTTTTATTAAACTAACATATTCATTGAGAAAATACTAAATAAGTTGATAGAATAAGATGAAAAGTATTTAGGAAGCGATTTATTTTAATGAAGAATGCAAGGTTCCTTAATGATTCGTTTGTAATTTAATTAATGAATGAGCGATATTCACATTAAGTGTTATAATTGATGTTTATATACTTCTTAAAGCATCTATTGTTTCGTAATTATTTTCTTGACTTAAAAGAAACTACATTTTTAAGAGAAAAATTATTTTCTTCAACGTTTCTCTATATAATAAACAATTTTAAAGGTAAAATCGTGAATTCCTAAATAAAACTAACAAATTTTTAAGTAACATTTAAACTTAATTAAATTTTAAATCTTTTATAAATTTAAATATTTTTAATTGAGTTCCTTTATTATATTGATTATTTAATTTTTTTTGTATTTTTCAATTAAGTAATTGTTGTTTAATTTTTTCATTAAGTAGGTGATATGTTATCTCGTCACGTTCTTTTTAATTCTTATCTATTATGTTAATAAATGTTAAGTTTTGTGATTAATATAAAAAAAATATTATTATTAATGTAAAGATGAATGACTTTTATTATTTAGTGACGGATAATTGAAGAAACATTTGCTAACTTTATATGGTATACGGAAATTTGATTTCTTTTTTAATTTTTTAAATTATATATAGTATATAGAAATTTGATGTTTTGATATTTTTTTATAAGAATATATATATTGAGAATTGATGAAAATTAAATTATGTATCTTTCTGTTTCTTTTTAAATTATAACATTTAATGCTAATAAATATTAAAATATAAAATTAAATATAAGAAACAAAAAACATTATTAAGATATTGTTTTATTTAGCATTATCTTTTGAATTTCTCATATATTATACTCAATCTTTTGTGACATCCCAATAATATACGACATACATATATAATATAGGCATCATTAATCCTAATATTGCAAAGCAATTAGGGACATGCAATTAGAGTAATAGGATTACAGTCATCCGATACGGCTAGGAAACTTCAAGTGCTAGAGTTTATCAAAATACAAAGAGTTGGATATAACATCCTAACTACACTTTCAAAATAATACTAAGTCAATTAAGGGGATTCTAGGAAACTATGCAGCAGCATCGTCTTCCTCCAACGTCTGCTCCAGAGGAACCTCATCTTTCTCTGCTCACATCCAAGTGGATGATCATCGCAAGGGAAAACACACACAAACATGACACAAACACAAAAGCAAGAGTGAGCTAATTATATAAAAAGCATACAACATGATAGCATATATATACAAGAATTAACTTCAATCAAAGCAAGATAGAACATACATCCTAACATGTTGTATACTAGACTTGACTCGTCCAGACTTTAGAATGATAGTCGAGCTATGGCGGGTCATGCACCCGTGGTGGCTTATGATACTTGGGTTCCCTACCCTACCACACTCACGAGGTTAGCCTGTTCCGAGCCTTGAGGCATACTGGAAGCCCCCAAGACTAAGACCTCCTGCTACTACTCACCACATTGTTCAATCCTCTCTACTTGAGAATGATTGACCATTGTAGTTTCAGGAAGACCCCCAAGACTGAGCTCCTACTTTCATTCTAAACACTAAGAATCTCACCAAGAGATTTTACACTTTGAAACATACTTCTTTTACTTAGTAACCACATACTTACAAAGCCATAATAACCCTCCATTATACTGTACAATCCACTCCAAAACATGCTTCCCAACCAAACAAGTTCAACATAATTCAATGCAAAAAAACTCAAAGGGGAAAAACTAAACACAACGCTTTTCGCAAAGGGCACTGTTCGCACAGCGAATCCAGTGAGATTAGCATAGCGCACCAGCTCGCCTAGCGAGAGACCCCAAACAGAGAGCACCTCTCTTTAGTGACTCGTTATGCAAGACCATTCGCATAGCGAGTCTGCATGTTCTGCAGAACGCCAGTTCTGCAGAATCATGCAACTCACACCCCTCCAACCAATTTCGACCCTCTTGCCCAACTTCTAAGACCTCTAATTCATGATATGAACCTAGTTAAACTCCTCTAGATGAATTTTAACAATTATACAGTGATTCTAAAGTGATTTAGGCTTGAATTCAATTCTAAAACATCAAATCCTATGAATAGTGGCTCAAATCAAATTTACCATTTCTAGCTTCCTTTAGTCCAATTTTATGATCCTAACAGGTTACATTAGGCCTATTTAAGCTACCAAAACAATCCAATTTCTCTTAAGACTCCAATTGCCCAAAATCACTACTCCACTTCCCTCAAACTGACCTAAAACAGTACCCAAACACCAAACTTCTCATCTAAACAACTCAACAACCAGTTTTCCACTCTAAACACTTCAGCACACACCATTTCCAGAGATCAAGCTAATTCAAAACAGATTAAAATCATCACATCACAACATACACAGGCTCTATAATGTAATACATGCAACTTAGGCTACTGAAATTAAAGTTTAAGCAGAAAAACATGCTTACATCAAAGTTCAACATACATACGAATCACACAATGAATTAAAACATATAATCAGTTCCCCTTACCTAGGGTTCTCACAGCACAGCTCACAAAAGACCCCAACAACACCTCTCACAGCAACAAGAACTCAACAAAACCCTACAAGCCACCAAAGTGGTGATAGAATCAGCTCTTAGAGCTAGAATGGACAGAGAAATTGAAGGGGAAAACTACTAGCTACATGCAACCAGCAAAGTTGCATGCCCTAGGTTCATGAGAAATGGAGAAACAGTAAAGAACTACTTACCTGCTAAAACCAGAAATCAATCGGATGAATATGAAGCTCTCAACTCTGGGGACGCGGAAACACCACCTGATTAACAATCTGATGGTTTAGTGAGGAAATATTGAAGAGAGAAGGTAGAGAGAATGGAGGAGAGGAAAGCATAGCTATGAAGTGTGATGTTAACTTCTCAAATAAATGAAATGAGTTTTTAATCTACGTTTTTACAAATTAACCTTTATTTTAGAAATGTTTGCTCAACCCAATTATCTACTGCCACGTGTGCACCTTCGAAGCTCACTTTTCTCAGTCTTTACATCTTTCACTCTTATGTGTTTTGTTTTCTTTTGTTTATGAAGAAATAAAAAAAATTAAACATAAATTTATTTATTTTTTCTTTTCATTTATCATATGTTCTCTTCCATGAAAAAAAAAGTAATTTTTTTCTCTCACTTGATAATGAAATATTAGTTTAATAATTAACATTATTTTTTTATCTCATTGTCTTTGTATATTTATTTTTTTATGAATATTACATTTTTCATTTTTTTATTAGATTATGATAAATTATTTTTTAGTCTTAAGCTTTTTTTTAAATATAAATATATTGACTAATAATAAAAGAATAGCTTCATTATTTAAAATTGATAAAAAAAGAAGCTATTCGAGAAGACAAAAATATAAAAAAAAAAATCAATCTTTTATAAGAATAGAAAAATTAAAGACATTTCACTTCATTAATAATTTAATTAGTCTTATTTTAACTTATTTTTATAGCTATAACAAAAAGATTTTCTATAATGAAAATTATAAAAAGAAATTATAAAATAAAATAAAAGATGAATTTATTACTGACAAAATATAATTATTTATATTAAAAAAATAGCTGAAAATTATAATTTTGATTCAATTGTTGATGAGTTCAAAAATGCGAAGGAAGAACAATTTTTCATGTGTAATTTGTTTTATAGTTACAACTGTATTAAATTATATATTCATTTGTATTGTATTAGTGATTATAATTAAATATATAAATTTTGAGTATATTATTTTGATTCTCAAACAAAAATTTACTATAATTTATTTTAAAGAATAATAAATTTTAATGACAAAAAATAGTTAATTAGTATAATGATTAATTTAAATACTAATTTATAAACTAAAAATTATTGTAACTAAAATAATTTCTATCATAAATAAAAATCATAATCGTCTCTAAATTAGTTATCTAGATTTTGACTAAAAGAAATTACTTTATAATTATAATATTGTTTTGTATTGTTGATTTACATTACCTGTAATATTATTTTATATTAATTACCAAAATATTACATTTGTAATATTGTTTTATATTAATTACCAAAATATTATATTTTTAATATGGAAAGATAAGTAAAAATGAAAATATAAGACGCTAAAAATGATAAAATCTCAATGAAAAATACTCTCATCAAAATTAATTTAAAATATATTTGAAACAAAACTAAGTAAAAAAGAATATATTCAAATTTATAAGTATTTTTGGAGGATTTTAATAAAAAAATATCGTTGAATCAAGTATGTATTTCTTAACAATGATGTGATATTATGGAAACCACTAAAAGTATTATGGATATCACAATTTTCTTTTTCCGAAACTCTATGTAAGGTGTCCTTTGGAAATGTCTTCAATGTTCTTCCTTGTGGTGTCCACATCAAAAGGACCAAATTGAAATCAAATTTACAGTCATAGAGCTTGGAATTAATGATATTAAGTTTTTATTTCAAATTACTTTTTATTGTTCTTAATATCTTCTAATAAAAGACACCTAAAAATGTTTTTTATACGTAATTAGCAAAGTTAGATTATATTAACTAACTATGTTAGGCATAATTGAAGTCTCGTCAATTTAATTTATAATTGAGTCAAGAGATATAATATTATACTTTTATAATTTAGTACATAAATCATAACTTTTTAACTACTAAAAAATCAGAATTAGATTTAATGCTCTATCAAAATATTTACATATTCTCCTAGTCAATATGTAAATAATAAAGACTAATAAAATCTACGTCGTGAATTTAAATAAACAAGGTAGTGCTCCATACATTGATGTTAAAATTTTATAGTTTAAGTTCCACCTCATTAAAATAATGAAATTCACTCTCCTATTTAAGCTTATTTATTTGTTTAAAACAAATAAACACGACCGAGTATTTAATTTAGTCACTTGGACCACACTAGTTTTATATATAACTTAACTAATTTATACTGTAATTAATACTTAAAAAAAAAGTAGGTAAAAGTATAAGCTTAGGTTAAAACTTATTATAAAAAAAAATTAATTATATTATATGAAATATACCGGTCCGCGTTACAACGAGAATCAATTTATCAACAGAAGTAACTAATGGGTCGAGGCAGTCACTTTAGGTAATTAAAGTCTAATTAAGAGTGCAACGATCATTTGTGGACAGTTAACAAGTATTAATGGTTTGACCGCCGTATCAAATATAAATATACGATATTAATGGTTTGACCGCCGTGTCAAAAATGAATATACGACATTAATGGTTTGATTGTCCTATCAAATATAAATATACAACATTAATGAAAACACACACACATATTCATACATACATAAATACTTATATACATATATTATACATAAACTAAAAAGATATTATATATATATATATATATATATATAAACATCACAAAATACATAAGAGTTGAGCTTATTACATCTAATATAAATAATAGGGTTATCTCTCCATGATGGAGAACTTAAGGTTTACAAATTGAAGAGATAGGAAAGAAATTGAAACCATATAAAAGTTGAAATCTTTTTCCCAAGGTTCTTAGCAACTACCTCATGCTTCAATTGTGTCTCTCCTTTGCATCACCATTTCCCATTCATAGTTCATCTTCCTGTCAAATATAAAAGGGGAAAAGCCTCCATGGATGAATAATGAGACCCAAAAAGGAGAAGGCAAAACTTCCTACACCCTTAAGAGCATCCAAGAGCCTCTCCTAAGCACTAAAGATGTTTCTCTTCACGCAAAATAAGGAATATCCTAAAAAACCCTTGCTGAGAATATGACTAAATACCAATTTTGAAAACTTAGGGTTGATACTGCATGATGCACCTTAGAACTGTTCGACACCATATGTTAAAATGCGAAAATGGGCTCTGTGACTTTGAGTTGTTTGGTGGCATTTTATCATTGCTTGGTGCTGACATTGCCTGGTTATTCTAGCTTGGATTGCCCATTCAACTTCTTTAAACGCCCAACGAGAGTGGTGGTGCCCAACTCTTACATTGTTTCACCTAACGAGTTGCAAGCTTACAACTATGTTTGTTTTATGACTTTGTAACACTGGGAGTGATTCTTGTGTCATTCCATGTAGGTAGTCTTAAAATCCATCTTTTGTTGTCCAATTATATTTTTTAGGTAACCTTAAAATCCACCTTTTGTTATTCAATCATGTTTCGTGGAGTTCTAACTTGTTTTCCTTTATCACAATTATATTTTATTCACTTATTTCACACATTTAAACAAATATTAATGATAAAACAACATAAAATATTTAAAACATAAAACAATACAAAAATTTATTAAAAGACAAGTGAAACTTAATACATAAGACAAATGTTATAAAAGAATTGATTTCAAAGAAGAGTTGATTTTATTTAAAGAAATAAACACATAAAATAGATAAAAATTAACACTATCATACTTAAAAATATATAAATATGTAAAAATAGAAAATTTAAAATAAATAAAGGAATATGTGAAAGAAGGTATCAATCATGTAAGTCAATAAATATATAAATGGAAAAATTATAATGAAAAAATCAATAAAATTCTCTCTTATGATAAAAAGAATAATGTATATATTTAAGGTAAAAGAAAATATAAAGGAGATATATGCACTAGTGCATAAAAGACTTTAGACGTCTGTTATTTTGGGCTTTTAACGTCTGACCTCTGTCCGACGTCTATACGGGTGACGTTAATGAGACGTCGGACCCTTTAGGTCAGATGTTTCTATATACGATGGACTATATAGGTCAAACGTCTATATAGACGTCCGATCCATACAGGTCAGACGTCTTTGAGGTTGCTCCTAGCTGATGGTGATTCGAGTTTACAACTTTATATTTTAGTTGAAGAGAATGTATTATATTTTTTTTATTGGATGGTTTTAAAAACGTAGTGGAGGGAATTGGAGAGTGCAAAACGCAAGAAATCGCCGCCAAAGAACGCCGCCCAAGGACACGAGAATAATTACACCAAAACCTAACGAAAACACATTTTAATCGGTTCAAATGAAAGATAATGCATCAAAGAGTGATGTAATCAGAGTAAAACTAATTTAAAACGGTGCAAAAGTGAGAAAATGAACCTGAAAAGCGTAACCCGTAGAGAGAAAACGCGACAAAGATGATGAACAATGAGTGCGCGTAACAGCTGTCTCGCGATCACGATATTTTAATGCTGACATTTAGAAGTCGGTTCCCCTATAATAGACGTCTAAATGGCTTTAGAAGTCGATTCCCCCATAACAGACGTCTAAATGAAGTCAAAAAGTGACTTTTTAAATTTTTGGGTTTAGGGTTTAGACGTTGGTTCCCCCAATAACAGATGTCTAAAGGGCTTCAGAAGTCGAAGTGGCGAGATCAGACGTCTAAATGGAGTCAAAAAGTTACTTTTTTAAATTTATGGGTTTAGGGTTTAGACGTCGGTTCCCCAATAACAAACGTCTAAAGGGCTTTAGAAGTCGGAGTGGCGGGATCAGACGTCTAAATGAAGTCAAAAAGTGACTTTTTAAATTTCTGGGTTTAGGGTTTAGACGTCGGTTCCCCTAATAACAGACGTCTAAAGGACTTTAGAAGTTGGTTTCCCCTATAACAGACGTCTAAATAAAATAAAAAATTATTTTTATTAACTTTTTCATTTAGTTTTGGAGTCTATTAGGGGGAGCCGACGTATATGAGGGCCTATAGACATCGGTGATGAGGACCTCAACGTCTATAATATTATATACGCCGGGACCCCTCTTAAGTGATGTCTATATTGATAACTTATTTACGAAAGTGCTACCAATCATTAATTTACGTCAGGCTCCCACTTAACTGATGTTTAATGGATAACGTTAAAAACCAATTTTGCACTAGTAATGCTTGAAGATATTTTGAAGAAAAAAGCTATTTAAAGCAATATTTGAAAACATTACATATTATTAAAGAAGTACTTTTATATCAAAAGCTTGATATGATTAAAAGAACTTTCTAATTAGAAGTTAACTATTTTTTTAAAGCATACTTTATTTAAAAAAGAATAATGAAATCATTGAGTAAATTAGGGTTATATTATAAAATAAAATTTAATACAATTTTTTAAAGAATTGAAACAATTTAATTAACAGTAATAATAAATAAAATATTAATGTTGGTAGTTGTAAGTATATTCTCAAATAAATAATGCCATTTAATATCTAATATATTTATAAGAAGTGCTCGGAAAGAATTGTTTATTTTTTTTAGTAAAATATTCCTTATTTGAGAAATAATTACAAAAATAAAAAATGGTAAATTATCATAACCATTTAAATTAACTCACAATTACTTATTTTATACAATAGAAAATAATTGATTCAATTTTTTTTAATATTGTACAATTCTATCAATGTATAAAAAAGATAACATTTTTTTTACTTCTATTAAATCCACTTATCCATGTAAACAAAAAAAATTACACCAATCCACATATAGTTAAATATCAAATTTTAAAATTAAGTTCATTCAGTAATTGTCTATATTAAAACTAGTCAGAGAAACGTTGAGAATAATAAATATACAATGTGAAATATTTCATCTTTTGAATATTTTCATAATCTGGTTCTTTTAAACGATAGCATTTAATTTGTTTTACGTGAAAAGAAATTAAAAATCATAAAATATTGGTTGAATAGAGAAACACACCTTCAAAGGGAGATGTTTGCATTTTGCTTGCACTAATTTGTGCATGAATAGACCAAAACATGTTTATAAGATATTGTATATAATTTTTATTTTACAGGTATAAATTTATACTGAAGTATTTCGTTATTGTTTTTAATTACTTTTATTATTACATAATTTTTATTGATATCTATCAATCTCTTTATTCACTTACTTTTATGTAATTAATTTCAAAAAATTAACTTTGTATTTTTTATATAGTTTTATCTTATATCTTTATTGAAATTAATGTTTATCCTGTTTAGTAATATGTGATTTTATTATCATGAGCACAATAAAAAATACTGCACCTATCATATTATTTTTATTTATTAAAAAATATTTCAAACTATAACAAAAAATATCAAAATGTCCAATGCAAAAAATATAATTATTATTGATAGAAATAATAAATAAAATTATATTAAAATATGTATTGTGAATCATGTTTCGATTTTGATAAAAAAGTAATTAAATTGAGCAAGGATATATAATATTAAATTTTTAAAATTGAACATGAGAAAAGACGACCATATATATTCCTTCCGCCTCCTCTATGTAAGTATTCATCATAAATTATTAAAATACACTTAATTTATTATTAGAATATTTATTAATTATATAGAATATAAATTTTAATTTCGTGTACTTAATCATCTATTAAATAACATTTAATTACTTTTACTCCTATTTAATATTTTTTTTTTCTAATAGATTTTCTAATTACAAATTTGAAGTGTTTAGTTTATTAAGTCACTTAAAATTTTTTGTATATATTTTTTATTTTTCTTTAATTTCATTTCATTTAAATAATCTTCTTTTACACAATCTTTCATTTTCTATTTCAATAACTCTTTCAATATCTATTAAATTTACTCAAATCTTGAAAATATTTTATCTTCCAACTGTAATGAAATTTTAATTATATTAATTATTTAATATTTATATTTTTAAAAATATTTAATTAATATCCAGAATAATGTGGGAGCATATATATATATATATATATATATATATATATATATATATATGAGACACATATTTCATAATTATGGGGAATAAGAAAACATATAAATATCCTGTTATGGTCCCAAATTATCCAAACTAAAAAGTACAGTTAAAATAATTAATTTAATTAAAATTAATATAAAATTGAATAAAGACAAAAACTTATATTTACACAAAAAATATATTTTAATATAATTAAATTAAATTAATATAAAATATCATATATTTATCATTTAACGTTCATCAAATACTTATAATTGAATAACTTAATTTCATAAATTTTAGCTACTAGGTAAGGTTTTGACTTCTAATAACTTTTTCTTTTCATCTAGCTTTTAATTTATTTTTCTAATATAACATAGAAAACTAGTTCGTTATTAATAGTCAATAATTGAAAGATCCAAATGGTATAACTAACTTATTAAATTATAAGTATTTAAAAAAATATATTTTAAGATGGCTAATAGCTAGAAAATAGCTTAAATAAACTTTAATGATATGACATTCTTATATAAATTTTAAATTTATTCAATTATTAAAACCATACTTTGAGGTGATTACGATCTTATTTTGATTTTCTATCTTGCTGATGGAAAGTTAAAATATTATTATAGTTATAGTAATTATATTCTCCTATAATTAATGTAATTATTTTTTCTACTTTTTTCACAATTACTCTGAAGATACATGAAAAACAGTGCCTCACATAAAATTAAAAGATTATTAATTGTTTTTGTTTTGTGTGAAATTTCCTTTTATTTTTTGACATATATTAAACTAAAGAATTAATTATTATGAGCATTTTAGTTAAGTTATCAGCTTAGGAGAAAAACAATAAATATATATATTTTCCTTCAAATCCACCAACTCTTAATTAACATATTAAAAATTAAAGGCATTGAATGAATATTTTGTACTATAAAACCAGGAATGGAAAGAGGGAGAGAAAATTCATAGAAAATTAAAAAGCTTTCCTCTTGTGATTATTTTGATAATCAAGTTCATTAAAATGAGAGCATCAAAATGGAAGAAAAAAGAAGTTAATGAAAGATGAATTGAGTAGTAAAAGAAAATGAATTCACTGGGTGGTGCATAGGCTCATAATGTATGAAGAAAAGGACAAAGGAAAATGGACCCAAGTTTCTGATATTCACATTTTTAAAAGTGTAAACTTCCGTGATGATTTTGTTGCCATATGAGTGAATTAAGCTAAATTAGTCAAATTATTGAGAGTCCCAATATCAGTTTATAGGAAAAACTGAGAAGAGGGTGCCCGTGCATCTTAGCAACACCATCATAACTAAACTTTTCATTTTCCTTCATATCCTCAAAAAGTTATTCAAAAGGTATATTGCAAATTTCACAGCTATTCACAGACTTTAAAAGGGTTAAAGTGGAAAAGAGATATAGAGATATAGAGAGAGAAAGAGTTTTTGTGTGTGATCCCAGTGTGAAGAGTCAACCAAACCCTTTTTGGATGCATGTGTTTGTAAGGCTTTCAAGTGTCCACATGTTACCTTTTATCTCTGCTTTCTTCTCCAACTCTTTCCTCTTCTCTCTCTTTTCTCTTGTCTGTGCACAAATCTACAACCCTTTAGTTTAAATATTCATTTTCTTTTCCTTCTCTTTCACGCTTTACCATAGTCAAGCATAGCGGTTATCATGCAGGGAACAAGACAGCACACACTGAACTGAAACACTAGGGTTCTATGCCATCCTTTCATTTATAAGGAAAAGGTGCCAAAGTAATCAATTTTTTTTTTTCTTATTGTTGTTATTACTGATGAGTAACTGGTAATAATATTTGTTTTTTTTTTCCTCTCTAAATAATAAGAGTGTGAAACAAAATAAAAATAAAGACAGCATTTATTTGTTTATGTTTTGGGCTTTATCCTTTTGTCTACTTATCTTTCTCTCTCTGTATTATTATTTATTTATATTTTCCCTGGTTTCAAAAGGTTCTTTTTTGATTGCGCTCTCAGGTATATAAGGCAGATTCTGAGAGACCCATTTCATCTTTTGTGGTGCTACATGGCTGGGAAATTCTGGGGTTGGACGAATCAATCGACGCGAGGATTAAAAGTTTCTGCGACAAGGCTGAGTCAGTAGTGGCAGCTTGAGTTTTTCAAAGGGGCTTTGAGTAGTATCAGTTTCTGTGGGGGGTGTGCTTGTTTGATTGGCGAAAGGAATAAGAGAAAGAGAAAAAGAAAAGCAAAAGTGGCTACTTTGATGAGTTTTGGGGGGTTTCTTGAGGTCAAACAAAGTGGTGGAGGTGGTAGGATCGTATCAGATATTCCTTACAGCAACGGTTCCAACCACAGCAACGATATAATGCCCTCTGGTGCAATCTCGCAGCCTCGTTTAGCCAGTCCTACTTTGGCCAAATCCATGTTTAACTCTCCTGGCCTTTCTCTTGCGCTTGTGAGAATCATCCCTACCCTTTTACTTTTCTTCTTCTTGCTCACAAGGGCTTTTGTTTTGGGTGGTTCTTTTTTCTTCTTCTTACTTTGGTTTTCTTGTTTTGTTTGGAAAAAAAACACAGCAAAGTGATGTCGATGGACAAGGGGATATGAACAGATTAATGCCCGAGAATTTTGAACAAAATGGGTTGAGAAGGAGCCGGGAAGAGGAGCATGAAAGCAGATCTGGCAGTGATAACATGGATGGAGCTTCTGGTGATGATTTTGATGCCGCCGACAACCCACCAAGAAAAAAGCGTTATCACCGACACACTCCTCAGCAAATTCAAGAGCTTGAAGCGTACGATGAGTTTTTCATTTTAAAAAAATAGTCTTTTTTTAAGGTTCATGTTGAGTGTTCTTGCTTTTTTTTTGGTGGTGTTGTTTTTTATTTTTCGTTTGTGTTTTCTGGGTTTTAGGCTTTTCAAGGAGTGTCCTCACCCGGATGAGAAGCAAAGGCTTGAACTCAGCAGAAGGCTGAATTTGGAAACGAGGCAAGTAAAGTTTTGGTTCCAAAATCGAAGAACACAAATGAAGGTAAAACCAACACTACCCTTATGTCAAAACTTTTCCTTCTTTCGAGTTATTTATTTATTTATTTTATTTCTTTCTCTTTCAATTTCCTTCTTTTGGGAGTTCTGAAACCATGGATCGTTTGTGTGTTGTTTAGACACAATTGGAACGGCACGAGAACTCGCTGCTAAGGCAAGAGAATGACAAGCTTAGAGCGGAGAACATGTCTATGAGGGAGGCTATGAGAAATCCTATGTGCTCAAACTGTGGTGGTCCTGCAATGATTGGTGAGATTTCACTTGAAGAACAGCATCTCAGGATCGAGAATGCTAGGTTGAAGGATGAATTAGACCGTGTTTGTGCACTCGCTGGGAAGTTTTTGGGTCGCCCCATTTCTTCTTTAACAAGCTCAATTGGGCCTCCATTGCCAAACTCAAGCTTGGAGCTTGGGGTTGGGAGCAATGGTTTTGGAGGTTTGAGCACTGTGCCTTCAACATTGCCTGATTTTGGGGTGGGGATATCAAGCCCCTTAGCTATGATGTCACCTTCAACTAGACCAACTGCAACATCAACTGTGGTGACTGCTGGGCTTGACAGGTCAGTGGAGAGGTCTATTGTTTTGGAACTTGCTTTGGCTGCAATGGATGAGCTGGTGAAGATGGCTCAGACCGGGGAGCCTCTTTGGATCAGGAGTTTGGAAGGGGGAAGAGAAATTCTCAACTATGAGGAGTACACAAGGACAATGACACCTTGCATTGGTATGAGACCCAATGGTTTTGTCACCGAGGCCTCTAGACAAACTGGCATGGTCATCATAAACAGCTTGGCTCTTGTTGAAACATTAATGGACTCAGTAAGCCCTTCAACTACCTTCACACTTTTCTCAAACTTTTCCTCCCTCTAATTTAATACCTTTTATTATTCTTGGCTCCTTTGGTTTTGTTATTTTCTCATTTTATGTTGATGTTCTTCTTGAGTAATGTTAGTAACGTGAATATCTCTATTATTCTTTTGGGGGTGTCATTTCTAACATAAATAGTATATTAAAAAGAGTACTATATAAGAAAAGAGATGCCAGTCCCTGTTAATTTTGAATGCGTGTGAAACTGATTTACTTTCTGCTGTGACAGAATCGATGGTCAGAGATGTTCCCTTGTATGATTGCTAGAACCTCAACCGCTGAAGTTATATCTAATGGAATAAATGGAACTAGGAATGGTGCCCTTCAGCTTGTAAGTCTAAATTGTTTTCTTACACTACTTTTCCTTTTAAAACAAAAAAATTTCAATTTTTCAATGACATAAAATTTATTCTCAGATGCATGCCGAACTTCAAGTCCTTTCGCCCTTGGTTCCTGTTCGTGAGGTCAATTTTCTACGCTTTTGCAAGCAGCACGCAGAGGGCTTGTGGGCAGTGGTGGATGTGTCCATAGACACTATCCGAGAAACTTCTGGTGCACCCACTTTTGTGAACTGTAGGAGGCTTCCTTCTGGTTGCGTAGTGCAAGATATGCCAAATGGTTACTCTAAGGTAAGTAAATTACCAATATTCTTCTTAGTTAATGGCTGGTTTTATGTTCTCACTGCAATTTTAGCATCCCAATTTTCTCTTTTTTGAAGACAGTAAAAATGATTTACTAGTACATTCTGCCAAGCCTTGTGTCTTAATACTTTTCTAAATATATGTGTGTGTGTGTGTATATATAGGCCACCTACTGAACCGTACTATCGCACCTGCTTTCATGTTTTCATCACATTTATTGTATTTTTTCCAAGTGGGTGCAAGTAACTGCACCATGGTAGCTTAGTTGTGCATTATTTAAAGTGGGGGCAAAACACCAGGCTGAGGAATCATGGAGCTTTTGCTTTTCCAAGCTACATAGAACGCTCCTAGTTCTAAGTAACTCAGCTTGTTTAGTGATTACTCACTATAGAACCACTCTGTCAGTGATGATTCCAATATATATTTTTAGTCTCTCAAAGAATTTGCACCCTGAGATAGTATGCTTCCCTTTGTCTCAATTATATTCCAATCTTCAATTTTCAACAACTGATTTTGATCCCATAAACTAATTGAGTAATACACCATGTTGCACAAATCTAGGTTATCCCATTAATTTATTCATGGAAGTCTCTATCACTTAAATTTTTGTAGCACGAACACATTAATTAGATATCCCCCTTTGAGCAATTTGCCTTGCAATATTTCACCTACTTTTTTATTCCATAAACAATTCATATGATGTTTCTATTCCACTCTTTTATGCTACATTTGTCATTCCCTAAGCATTATTTAATTTTGTAGACTATACGTGACCTGGTTCCAGCCCTATAGTCCATAGGTCTGTTATATAAAAATATTCAATGAGGACCCTTTGAGTCAAGATCAAAGACTGAACATTTTGTCTGTTTCTTGGGTGTTTGGGATGAGTTCATCACACTGTCGTAACAAATCTCGATGCCCCTTTACACTGCACGTAGTAGTAGTAGCTATACTCCATATCCCGGGTCACTCTATCTAGTACCTTATATTTTATGTACTTCCTCCAGGCTCCGCAGATACTTTGTCTCTCTTTGATATTCCAAGATTTCCCTTCCACATGCTTCTTCTATTCACCACACCATCTTCTATAACCCCCCCAAAAACTTAAAAGACTGATTTAACTGTCATTTTTTCTAATCAACTAACCCCCAGTGTTCACAAAATAAAGGGTGTCACATTATTATTTGTTCTTCAAATGGTCCACTTTGTAGCATGATGACAAAATTAGTTAATTTTAGGTTCATAAAACAAAAATAATGGTGGGTATGAGAGTACAATGTATATAACAAACATTTGTTTGAATTACACACAGGTGACATGGGTGGAACATGCAGAATACGACGAAAGCCAAGTTCACCAGCTGTACAGACCCTTGTTGAGCTCAGGCACGGGGTTTGGTGCACAACGTTGGGTTGCCACCCTTCAACGCCAATGCGAGTGCTTAGCCATTTTAATGTCCTCAGCAGTTCCCTCTAGAGAACATTCAGGTACATTTCTCTATATAAAAGTTTTAACCATGCAATCATTCATAGATAGTCAAAATTAGATAAAAGTTTTAGTTTTTACTAATTTCTATGATATGGGTGTTGCAGCAATAAGCTCAGGTGGAAGGAGGAGCATGCTGAAGCTAGCACAACGGATGACGAACAATTTCTGTGCTGGAGTTTGTGCCTCCACGGTGCACAAGTGGAACAAGCTGAACGCGGGGAACGTGGGGGAGGACGTGAGGGTGATGACAAGGAAGAGCGTGGACGACCCGGGCGAGCCGCCGGGTATTGTTCTCAGCGCGGCCACGTCGGTATGGCTGCCGGTGTCGCCCCAAAGACTCTTCGACTTCCTGCGCGACGAGCGGCTCCGGAGTGAGTGGGACATCCTCTCGAACGGTGGACCCATGCAAGAGATGGCTCACATTGCCAAGGGACAAGACCATGCTAACTGTGTCTCCCTCCTCAGAGCCAGTGTACGTATATATATGTATATATATATATACATAGATAGATAGATACAATGCAGATTTCCCTTATGATGAGTGAATATAATTAATTTGTGTTATTATGTTAAAGTTGATATTATCTGCAGACATGCATAGAACATAGGAGAGATTGGTTTTGTTTGTTAATGTTGAGGAAGTGGTGTTTTACCATTGTGGGAGGAAAATGTGCTAGAGAAGAGGAAACGTGAATGATGAATTGTCGCAGAGTGTGAGGATAAAAAAGGTGAAATTGAGAAGGACAGGGTTGGAAATTTTGGAAGTATCTATGAAGACAATTGGCACCAGAAATAGGGCAGCGTTTGTTTCAGCAAACTTTTATAAAAAGTCAAAATTCAGGACTTTTGTCAACTTTCTATTTTCCTCTCTTCTGACCTCATTATTTTGCCCTAATTTTTTTTTTTTAAAATTTGGGGGAAAAAAGGTGGTACCGGGCTTTGACTACCCCCCACCGAACTTAACGAAAACGACAACACCAAAATTTGAATTTTTATTTTTCTTTATTCATTTTACAGCTTATCATTTTATTTTTATTTTTCTTCTTGCAGGCTATGAATGCCAACCAGAGCAGCATGTTAATTTTGCAGGAGACGTGCACCGACGCGTCGGGGTCGCTTGTAGTGTACGCGCCGGTGGACATTCCCGCAATGCACGTGGTGATGAACGGCGGCAACTCTGCCTATGTGGCGCTTCTCCCTTCGGGGTTCGCCATCGTCCCGGATGGATCCGTGACCGGTGGAGAGCAACACGGGGGCGCGTCGCAAAAGAGGGCGAGTGGATGTCTTCTGACGGTGGCGTTCCAGATTCTCGTGAACAGCCTCCCGACGGCGAAGCTGACGGTGGAATCGGTGGAGACCGTGAACAACCTCATCTCGTGCACCGTGCAGAAGATAAAAGCAGCACTTCACAGCGAGAGTTGAGTGTCACGGGCGCCTCACGTGACTTGTTTATTATTATTATTATTATCGTTACTATTATTTTGTTTGGTTTTGGGGATTAGTTCAAATTTGTTGTAGCTAAAGTTGCGATAGGTGGCGCGTGTGAATGACGCGAGGGGTGGGGTGTTGAGTCAAGAACGAACCGCGCGTGGGTGTGAAAACTCCTTGCAAGGTGGCGAGGGTCCGAGGCTCGTTCGGGTCGGGTTAGGACCTTTAACACATGGCAGGGGTGGTGGTTCGGGTATTGACTCGGGTCGACCCTATGTCTGCTCTACTAGCAGAAGAAAAGAAAAGAGAAGAAAAAAAAGGAACAAAATTGTGTTTCTGGTTATCATTTTTATCTGTATTGACTTGAGAGTTTGCTAGAATTGGATCTAGTAGTTTGTTGCATATGATCAAATCAATAATTTGTTTTCATTTTTTGACATTTTAGATCCTACACCTTTTTCTTTTCTTAATTTTAGTATCTCCATGTCTCATCTTCTTTCAAGCTTTTTTCTCAATAATCACACTAACTTTCAAAAGTTAGTGGCACATGCTTATCAATGTTTTATATTCAATTAAAATATATTTTCTGTATTTTTCATCTAAACATTTTATATTTATTAAGTTAGCTACTATAATTTTAAAAAAATAATAACAATAATAATTAGCATATGCAAATGGTTGAGAAATGAAGTAACTGAAAATCTACAAATATGAACACATGACTTGTGTACTCAAAATGATAAACAATGGTGATGGGTTGTTGTTATTCCACGCGCCGTTTGCTGATAGTGAGAGTTTAATAATAATAAACAAGACAATAAATAACTCTGGTTGTGGATAAGTATCTATCAACTCAGATATTATATTCTAACCAAAATCATAATACTGATAAGATGTAACATAAGATAATCACTACAGAAAAAAACCATGGGTTAGTCATGCTTCAACTTCTTTTCTTAATTTTTCAAAATAATAATTTTATCTTTAATTTTTTAAAATACCTGATTTTTATAGTCTCTTAAAACTAATACATTTTTATTATACACAACTTATAGTTTGAGCATTTTTAGAAAAAAGTGCAATGACCAAACTAATTATTCTAAATGATGGAAATAAATTAAAACTACAGCTTAGACAATTTTCCATGCAAAATTATCGTACTTTAAAATAATATTAGAAAGACTAAATAATCTCAAGGTCTTAAAATACATAATACGTATGCTATATTATAAGGAAATAATAAAAAAAAAATATGCATTTAATCTGATTACAAAAAAGAACATGGCTTCTGTGTACTAATTATGAATATAATAGTCAAAAGAAAATTTAGAAAATTTTAATTAATCAAATATCTCAATTTAAAAAAAAAAAGATTTAAGTTATTTTGTTTTGTTTTTAGAGAAGTGAAAAGATAGAATAGAATGGAAGTGTTTGGTGATGAGCGTGTGATTGCATTAAATGAGAGAGCAGAAGGTGTTGGGAGAAGCGTTGCCATCATTTAATGCAATGGCTTTGGCATCGCATGCTACATACTTACATACTTACGTCACCACACCTTCATTACTGTAAATAAATTTCAGATATCACAACTTTTTATTACATAAATTCAAATATTTCATTCCCTTTCATTTTTGGACAATGATATTTAAAAAATATTTTTTTTACTTTGAATATCGTCTATTTGTCATTTTGTAATTGATTTAAGATTATTTTATAATCAATAATAATAATCACAAAGACCACTATGAAATAATTTTAGACCAATAACAAAATGACAAAAATATTATCAAAAAAATATGTTATCTAAGAATTATTATCCTTATTTTTCTAGAGACAATATTTCATAAAGAATAAAACCTAATATTACAGTTTTTATTTTATTTTTATTTTTGCGGAAAAGGAATTTTATGTGACTCGTTTTGAAAAGAAACTTGGTCTATTTGGTAGCCAGCAAAATATTCTGCCATAACTGAATTCTACTGTGAAAGCAATGTATGTCCATTGTGATTTGGATTATTATACATAAAAGGGTTTACATATTTTAATAAATAGGGTTTGTATCTGTTTATGTATTAAAGAATTGCTGAAGAATGTGAACCACGTCTTTTCTTATATTACGATGTTTGTATAGTTAAATTTGAATTCATTTAATCATTCCTCTAACAGCGTGAGATTTATAATTATTGAAAGAAACTACTATATTATATTATGTGGATGAACAGCTATATAATTTAACCTTAATTATTAAAATTGAATACTTTTAAAGCTGATTTGTCTCACGCATGTAAACTTTCGTTCATGATTTATAATTTCAAAAATTAATAGTGATTTTTTCTAGGAGTGTCAAAGTCATTCTTAATTATTTGTTGATAGGAAAATTGTCTGGCAAAATCTTCTAAAGTGATCATGCATGTTTTAGTACAATTTTTAGAATTTTTTCTCATCGTACAAAGAATAAATTGCATATAAATATGAAAGAAATTGAATGTTTTTTACAAGACTTCGTTCAGTGTATATGATGAACTACTTTGACTACATATGTATTTCTTTTTTATCAGAAAAAAAAATGAATATAAGAAAATTAGAATATTTGGAATACTCTAATCCTTTGAAGAAAAATATGTATAAAATACTATCTTAGACTACATATTTTATGAGTACCAATATATTATTGAGCACGTGCTCAAGAAAACATATTAGGGTGCTAATCTAGATACAAACTTAATAAAAACTACACCAAAATCAAATTCCCAACTTGAAAACAAATACATACATATGAATTATTTTTGACGTTGTGGTAAACTTTGATCATTTTACATGTTAGTTTTTAGTAAACTTATACCAATATTTTAGACGTTTATTATAATAATAGAGATATCAGTAATATTTGATTTTAACGAAAAATAATATATTAACTTAATAGAGTATGAATTCTATAATGAAAAATTTGGTATTAATTGAGGAGAGTATGAATTCCACAATACATTAACACTTTGTTTTCGTGAGTGAGTTTGAATTTCGTAGTTATAAAAGATAATATAGGTAAGAGTAGTGAAATGATCCTGCAATTTATGCGTTTTGTATGGTGCATCGAAAGAATCAGTACAACATCTTTTCTTTGAGGATAGATATCTAACTTTGTTTAGAGTTTAGGTAAACTCGTGAGAGTCGAATAATTCGACTCGTAAACTCGTAAGAATTTATTTTAGATGAAAATATTATATAAATAATATTTTAATTCAAATAAATCTACAAAATTATAACTTTAAATAAATAAAATTTATAGATATATTGTTCATAAAAATAAATATTGTAAAATTATTGTCATTAATTTTGATGCATTTCATTAAATATATAATAGAAAAAGACCAAATGACCTTGTTTTGTTTTTAATTTTTTCCTTTCTCAAGCTCGCAGAATCGTTTCAAACTCGCAATTTTACACAATCATACTGATTTCACAGTCAATTATATCAAGTTTACGCAGAAAACGAGTTTATTTCCAAATTAACTCGGAAACCATGTCTGGGAACGTAAACTCGTAAGAGTTTAAGAGTTAACTGGAGAATTTGATAACTATAGTTTGGAGTATTAACAACACAACATAATCAAACTTTGCAATATATATTATGATCAATTTTATATGTCTGATTTAAATATAAAAGAAAATAAGTTTTGAAAGGTAATGTGTGTGACTATGATTAGAAGTATATGACACCACAAAAATTCCATTGTATTTAGAAGTGGGCAAAGGGACGGTGATAAAAATTTTAGAATAACAGTTAAAAACTTAGACATGGTTGAGAAATAAAATATGAAAGGAAAATTTTTCATATTCTGAGTGGTGTCTCTATCCAAAAACATGTGTTCAATCTGTCGTATATTAGTTTAGAAAAAAAGATAAAAACAAGAGTCTCATATGCTATAATATTATTATCTTTCATTCTAATCTTTTATTGTTATTATATATGCTATGTGTTGTTTTGTCATTAAGGTTTTTAGACAAACTTATTGCAGAGAAGATAACTATATCTTAAAATTATCATAAACAAGCTATCTTGAAAAACAAAAAAAAACTATCTCTTGTTGACTCTAGTAGAAAAGATAATTTATGAGTGTTTGTTGGACCTATCTTTTTGGAAATCTATTATATGTTAGATTTATCTTGGTGGGAAACGATCCTAAGATACAATGATATAAATAGATTTTTCTGTAATATTTTGGATATTTAGAGATTATAAGATGTATCTCATTTTATTTAGAGATTATTTTCATATTTGTTTCCGTTCCAAGTTACTAAAAAGCTTTTAATTAGGTAACTTTACAAACTTATAATTTTGTTTTGCATTCTTTAGTTTTGTAACTTATTGCATTTAAGTTTTTTTGTGAGTATACTTTTATTTAATATTATTTAAGATTTATAAAATTATATTTTCTTCATTAATATTTCACATTCTAAAGAAAAAATATATTTTCTAACATTAAATACCTCAATAATATTATTTTTATTGTAATTTTTATTTTTAAAAATTATTTAACTAATATTTAATTGATAAAGAAATGAATATGTTTTTTTATGAAATTAAAAACAAAACAAAAATTTCATATCTTCTAAAAATAAAATAAAAAACTTTTATTACTTTAAAAATAAAAATGAAATAGTAAAAGTGTCTCGTATGCTCGTTCTCATTGGTAACTATAAATAAATATCGTTGTTTATGATGTAAAACCATATGTACAATCTTTTTTATTTTTTTATGTGGGAATTCTTATTGATGGTAAGAGTAAACATATATCAACTGAAAAAATCATAATTGTAATCAGCAATAAAATAGTAAGAAAATCCACATACCACGAATATCATTTATCGTTGTCTCAAAAAGTGTAAGTCCTCCTATTAACATGGAAACTGAAAAGAAATATCTGTATTATATATATAACAACATTTATGTTTTTTTCTTCTCATTTTAACTTTTTTTCTCTTTTTTGTTATGATTTACAATTTCACGATATACATTAATTTATGATTACATGTGTCAATAAATCATTAGTATGAATACAGTCGAGCAATTTGAACCCCATTTTTTACTCTAATAGCTCAAAAATTTAACCATGTCATAGTTTCTTCCATTTAGGTGTTGTTGGTTTATATTTTAGAGGTTCATAGAGTTCACGGCTTTTTTTTATTAAGTTTTTTTATGCTTTCTTCTGCTAAGCATTTAAATACATTAATATTGATATTTTAAAACTTTTAATATAATTTAAAACATCAAAATTAGTGTCCATTAATATAGTTTGAAAATATAATAGAGAAAAATCTGTTAAAGAATCTAAATTTATATAAATTGATGCTCATCGAAGCCGATTTAACGAAAAAAAATGGCATTAAATAAAAAAAGATTAGGAATATTGGAATAAAAATATTATTAAAGGAAGTTTTAAGCAAAAATATAACAAGAGAAGTTGGAAATATATATCTTACATGAAAGTGGTAAGACGATGATTGGATTTGAAGAGGGTACTGTTGAGAATAGTGTGAGATTTGGAAGATTATAAAGTGATTTGGTAACTGGGAAAGTGACCATTGCTTAAAAATGAGATGTCCTATCTTAGCTGATAATTACATTTCACATATTGAAATAATATGAATAAAATATACATATGCGAATCTTATACGAAGAACGATGAATGTGTGGGTAAAAAAGCTCTTTTAGATTCCAACTTATAACTTTCTTCTTCAATCAATTCTCCTTTGAAAAATATGGCATGTGTTACCACTTATCATTCAATCAATGTCTTACACTGGATCCAAATTGCCAATATTATTGTAGACATTTCACCACCACCTTCTTCTTCACCTCCAATTACTCATACGTGGACCATCCCTTCCCAACAAAACCCTAAAAATGTGCTTTTTCCACTTCATTTCACAGTCTCTATGTGTGATGTTTGAATGGTGAAGCTCCAAATGAGTAGAAAGCCATTTTTGTTATCCTCATTTATTGAAAGAGAAGGTCCCACTTTTGAATTCAGTACACAAAAAACCATGAACACTGGCCCCAGCAGTGGACGTATTTTCTTTCAAGAAGCTAATAATTCTTGTATGCATGTTTGGCGATGAGTCTCATGCATGCACACACAAAAGTACACGTGAGTGTGGATCACAGGATCGAATCCATCTCTCAAATCCCAATACTACTTGAGTTGATGAAGGTAATAAAGTCAAGAAAATGAAAGGCCATCCGAAAGAGGGAATGGGTGTTGGCTGTTGGCTGTTGTAGTCTAGGACATTATCTTATGGTCCTGTTTTTTTTTTTTTTTTTTTTTTTTTTTTTTTTTGTTACCACATAGTACAGAAGTAAGTTACTTGTATCGTTCGTGAAAATCCTCGAGAGTTGGATCTTGAAGCTTGTTGTGTTTTGTTCGTTGGAAGACACATAATGTGGGTTCCATGGTTGGGAGTAATATTATTGTTATTATTATTATATATTAAGACAACGATGGGAAGATTTGGAGGTATTAGATGGAATTGGACAACTACATCTGAGGGGTTATTGGAAGCCACGCCCTATCTTCAAAATTCAACCCATTTCTCTTTGAGAAGAGAAAAATGTCAAAAGTGTGGTATGAAGTGACCTTGATGGGATTGTCCTACAACTACAACTTTAAAGCTTTACCAATTTATTGCCAACTTCAATATTCTACCTATATCACTAATAAATTAATTAATGCGTAAAGACTTTTCCTATTTATCCTACCATTTCCTCGTCTCCATCAATTAAACAACACTCATTTTTAGTTTTCTAATAGCTGATTGAATTATTATTATCATATTTGACAGAATAATATATATATATATATATATATATATTAATACTAGTCAAGGTTTTAGACTTTGATAATTAAAAAAATCGAAACATAAACTATAACAGGTCTTTATTCCATTAAAAATCGAAGCCTAAACCTTTAAATTCAGTGACAAATTTGAAATTGTGTTCAATCTTTACGTCTTAATTTTGTAACAACTAAAGCCTAAATCTTTGAGCTTAGTGACACTTTTGAAATTTTAGTCAATTTTTCAGTCCCGACTATGTAACAACCGAATCGCTTCGAGTTTTACAGAAATCTATAAATCTGCACTATGGTGAAATAATTATAAAAATAGTGGAAATTTTGAAAAGATTTGAAAATTTCTCGCACTTATAAATCTCAGTTGGTGGAACCGAAATAAAACATATGTATAACTTTGGTTCCTTTGCAGCTAAAACTTATAAGTTCACAAAATTTTTAAAATTGTCATCTCATCTTTGTATATTTCGTTTATCTGAAAACCAAAACATATATCTCAATTTTAAAACCCAAAACTACATTATTGACTTGAAATCCTATATACATAATTATACAATAATAAAGTTAGGATACTTTTATTAATA